>QLTV01002577.1:429231-464744 GCA_003457575.1 Thermophis baileyi
CTCTCTCTCTCTCTCTCTCTCTCTCTCTATCTCTCTCTCTCTCTCTCTCTCTCTCTCTCTATCTATCTATCTATCTATCTATCTATATATATATATATATATATATATATCGTTCGAGAGATGAATTCAAGAAATTGAAATGTTTTGCAGGCTGGTTTAGAGAGGATGATGGGTGTTTAGAAACACGTGCTTAGATGTTGCTGTTGCTGATGAGAATAACATCCATTTTCCCCTGGATCAGTGCTCAGGAGAAAAATGATCGACTTTGCATTGAAATCGTTTAATTCCATTCTCTGAGGTGCCTACTGTGCAATCCTATGCATGCCTACTCAGAAGTAAACTTCATTATTCAATGAGCTTACTCCCAGGTAAGTGTATATTTGGTTGCAGTAGTGACCGTTTAGTTAAGTATCCTTGGATACCTATCCATGTGCTTGTGGGTGTGGAATTTAATATACTGTGAAATATTAATCAACGTGTCACATAAATACTGAGCAAAATAGGCTTATTGCATACAAGTGGCAATTACAAGTCTCGTCAATTTCAGCTGTAACAAACAAAAGCATTTATTAACTTATATCCCAGTTTTTCTACCATCAGGTACCCCAGATGACTCACAGTAAAAAAAAGAAAAGAAAATATAAGCAATTAAAAACCTGTGAAAATAACATTATTAACATTCCTCTTTGGCTTTAATCTGAGCAATTTTAATATTATTCCCTTATCGACAATCCTGACTAACACCCTAATGTGTTATGCAGATCCAACCTACTGTGGTTTATTTAATAATTTATGATTAAGCAGTTTTGTGAATCCAGAACGCTAGCTGTAACTTCAATTTTCAGCTGGCGATAGCTTTTAGGACATTTTTATAAAGTCGCAGACCAGCTACTTGATCTTTCAAATAAATATAAATATATATAAAGTGAGAAACTGTTACCGTGAGAGAAGAAAATTAACTTTGTAACAAATGACAAAGTGGGTTTCCGGCTGAAGATGTCAACATTTCACCACTGTAGGCAGTTTCTTGCTTTGACTTCCATTCTGACCCTTCTATGTTGACATCCAAGTTCAAAACTGAAAAGAAATAAAATTAAAATCAGGACCCACCCAAGACATTCTACCGCCTGAAGCAAAGGGCAAAAGGCTGGAATAGTAGGAGTGATACCTGTTTTGTATGTGTGTGTGTGTGCGCGCGCGCGTGTGTGTGTGTGTGTGTGTGTGTGTGTGTTTAAAAAGCACTGATTCATTCTATAGCCTTTTTATTCTCTCCAGATAAAAGGCTGACAGAATGATTAATATTTTTTTTTAAAAAGGCAGTTTCTACCAGCTAGTTTTACAATCTAAAACAATCCAGAAGGAAAACAAGATGGGCAGGGGAGGGGAAAAAATAAAAAGCCCAAATGCCAAGTTAAATGTTAGAAGCGCCTGACAGAACTAGTCTTTCAGCTGGCTGCTATGCGGGATGTTTAAGGACTCTGAAAACTGAGATTATGCCACAGCTTTGAATTCTAAGAAGTAAATTCTACAACACTTGTGTCAAATTGTGCTTCTCCCCACTGCTTCTGTGATAGCTCCAATGTAGCCAGGCTATGTTAATCATAATTCTCTGCCTTCAGGCTGAATGTTGTCCTTTCCTTTTCCCAGATTTTGTTCTACAGGATAACCAAACACCTCCATTACTGTATTCGCTTTCATAGGCGAGTTTCTGCACTTTTAGATTTGATGTCCACTGATTCTTTCCCCTTGCGTTCCCAGTGGAAACTAAGGAACCCCAACAAATGTGTTGAGTTATTTGTTTTATTATGGTTGCTGCTAGGTTTTTTTTTTTTTGTTTCTTTTTTAAATAAAGGCCTTTGAGGAGCAAGGTTTTTCTTTGTCACTGTGCAACATGAAGGAATGGGTTGAGAGCTATGTAAAGAAAAGAAGTTCACTGGCTCCCAGGCCTCTCCATCAAGAAACAAATAAAAGTGGATTAAAAACAGAGTATGGGTCAACTTTTTTTAATGTTTGTGTTTGCACGTGCCTCGGTACAATTAAACCATAATCCCAAAGATGGGGCTCAGATGCATCAATATGGATGTGGTTGTCCAAGTAACATTTGTAACAACAATAATAGGACAAGTTGAGCCTATGTCGGCTCGTGTTGGATGCCAACATCTCAGGCTGTAATATTAACTTCCGGAAGGATATAGATCTACTTCCTGTTCCCGTCTGCAGACTGGTATTTGAGCTTCCATCTTCTCATTTTTCTTAAACTCAGTTCCTCTAGTTCAGGGGTGTCAAACTCAAGGCCCGGGGGCCAGATCTGACGCGTGGGGCCACCCTGGAAACAATGAAGGACTGGCCCGCGGTGCCTCTGCCAGTGAAAACGGAGCTCCGTTTTCGCTGGCAGAAGGTTGCAGGAGGCCGTCGCAGCCGAAAACAGAGCTCGGGAGCCCGTTTTTTCTGGCAGAGCGCTCGGGCCACCACAGGCGCCCCCTGACACGAGTGACGTCGAGCTGGCCATGCCCACTCTGCCCCCCCCCCCCGAGGTCAAACACAACCCTGATGCGGCCCTCAATGAAATCGAGTTTGACATCCCTGCTCTAGTTGAACCTGGCCTCGTCTCTAGCTCAACTTTGGAGTCCTGTTCCTCCCACCTCCAAAAGAGCAGAATAACAGAATAACAGAGTTGGAAGGGACCTTGGAGGTCTTCTAGTCCAACCCCCTGCTTAGGCAGGAAACCCTACACCACTTCAGACAAATGGTTGTCCAATCTCTACTTAAAAACTTCCAGTGTTGGAGCATTCACAACTTCTGGAGGCAAGTTGTTCCACTGATTAAGAGCAAGGAGTTTGTTCATGCTCCAAAGAATTATGATTCTCAGGCCGTACAGCACGTTGCTCTGAAGGTAGCAGAGATAGGACACCTGATGAGGTTTCCATGTATACCTCACCACATGTTGAAAGCTAGCCCCTCAAGGAAAAAGTCTGATCATCCAAACTTGACCTTCAACTTCATAGAGACGAATTTCCCTTTGTGTTTGAAACCAATGTTTTATGCTGCCCAATAAGTAAAGGATGGAGCCTGGAGGAAGCCAGCAAGGAAACGAAATCATAATTTGGTGGATGCATAGTCCTGGGGAGGTGGGGGGTCTGTTTATGTCTTTCTGTTCACAGGCAGAAAGTGCTGGGGATGGGAATAAAGACAGTAATTTACCAGGGAAGCAAATCAGAAATTGGAGCTATTGGACAGAGAGATAGCTCCCTGCTCAACAGACCAGCTTCCAAATCTATGCCGTCCCTCAAAATATATAGCACCCCCTGCATGATTGATACATATTTCCTCTGTTGCGGAGAAAAATAATTAGAGGCGAAATGAATCTTGTTTCCATGCTCTCAATCCTCAAGAATAAGACTGGAGTCCAGGAAAGAATAAAAGTAATTTATATGCAAAACAAAAATAAGAACATCTAAGTCTGTGTCTACATGGTGAAGCTTAATATATTTAAAAAACAACTATCACTGGCAAGGAATTTTAAGCAAAAAAAAAAAAATCCTTATTCACACTTTTTTGTTTCTTCTGGTCTACCTAAGTGACTGTAAATAACTTTTTTCTCTGTCTCTTGTCTCTGTCTCTCTTCCCTCCCTTCCCCTTCTCTCCAAATGAAGGAGTTTTTTTCCTTAAAAACGAGGGGGGGGGGAGAGAGAAGAGCCAGGATGGGGGAAGAGGAAGAAAGCACCTCCCTCGCCATATTGACAAATAGGAAACAGGATGGGAACGGAGGTCTATTTTTAAATCCAATGATGAGCACGTGTGAGGCAGGAATAGAAATGCAACTGCACCAGACAGCTTTCTCAAAGAGCTGTAAATAAAGGCACACAACTCCCCCCCCCCATTTCCTCAGTCCTAATTGCCAATTCTGGCAGAGGAAAGGGAGGGATAAAAACACAAAAGAGGTGGGCTGGGGGTGGATTTAGGGGAAGGCAATGCATCTGAGAACAGGGAGAAATCGAATTGAATCATTGGCAGAGGAGAGAAGGGCCCTGTGCGGTGGTGTACAATTTTAGACTCTGGTCAGAGTGATTTAAAGTCTGCTCTTTTAAGATGATATATATATTGCAGCTGGTTGCAGACTCCGACAGCGAAGAGGCTGTTGTGATGCACCAGCAGCCTGTGCAGCTGGTAACTGAGTCGGACAGTGAGGAGTTTGGTGGGGACTCGGTGCCAGAGGCGGAGAGTCAGCCAGGGCCTTCAGAACCTCCAGAAGCTCCCATCAGTGAAGAGGAAGAAGAGGAGGAGCCTATTCTCAATGCACGGGCACACAGAGCTGCCAAGCGGCAGGAATGGTTCCTCAGGAGGAGGTCTCCTCGGGAGTAAGGCTTGGGGCTAATTGGCCACGCCCCTAGCCTATTTAAGGGATGACGAAGTCTGAAGTAATTTGTAGGAAACAACTCTTCATAATCACTTCGTGTATCGGATTCAGAAAACGTCTCTTTGGCTCTGATTTTCCTGTGTTATCTGTTCTGCTAATTGCTTCAGGGCGTCTTGCCAAACCACAGTAAGATTACTGATATCGGAAAGAATATTGCATCAAGAATTGAGTTATTTTACCTTGGACTCTTGTCGGCTGTTAATGAATTTGAATTAACAGCCTTTGTTCATAAAAGACTGATTGAAAATGCATTTTTGTTTGAACAAACTACTAAGAAAGCGTATTAGTAGTCTTTATTTAATAAAATAAGGTTTGCACGGACTTTGTGTGTGCTGTGTTCTTCGTGGTTCGTAGCTGGGGCAGAACAATTTCAAAGTAGGCTAAGCCAGCTCTGCTCTCTTTGGGAGGCCTGTTAATAGTGCTGAACAGGAGTCCTGCTTAATCCCCCCCCCTTCCATCATGAGTGTGTGTGTGGGGGGAGGGAATTCTCCTAAAGCATTGCACATTTTAGATTTGGGACTTCGTTGTTAGCTGCATATATTATGCAAAATGCAGTGGATGCTCATTTTGTTGCACTGCTCAACCCTTTTGGTGAATTCCTTCATTGCTACATACAGATGGAGGCAGTCTTGCTAGGTTGCCTTTCCCTTCTTCCACCAGATAATCTTGATTTACACTAATAACTGTCATAGTTATTTTTAAGGTGTGGCAGCTTATTAAAATGAAAGTGGGCATTTGTGCATTATTGAAATATATCCTCAAAAAAAAAAAAAAGCCCATTGAAAATCTTAACATGAAGATGGATACAGCCTAAGACTTTTAACGTCTTCTTTTCTGGGTAAAGGTCTCAGCTGAGTAAAGTTGCCATCCTAGAGAGAAACTTAAGTTCCAGCAAGGCAAAATCAAGGAAGAACAAAGCTAGGAAGGCTAAATGAAGGAAGGCAGAGATTGTATTGCAAAGGCTTCCGGGTCCGAGAGAGAAATAAGCACCATGGATAGCTCTGGTGGCCAAGCTGTGCAGCAATCCTGCTATTTAGGAAGTCCAAATGTTGCTTTAGCAGCAAATAAAAACTGATCTCAAAGAAGCAGATCCTCTTACGGTAAAAGATGGCCCATCCTTCCTGTTTGTTTGTCATTGTATGTGTCACTGCTCCCGCCCTTTCCCTGCCAATCACAGCTCCTTTCGGCAAATGGAACAGAGTCAAAAGTTTATGTACAGGTTCTCTTCGCACCGGTGCCTTTGTGCCATAACTGGAATTGCCAAGGGGGGGGGGGTTAGTAGGCAAAAGCTAACCCCATCTTTGTTTTGCTATGACTTGCATTCTGCTGGAGCTCAGTGCCAAAGCAATGATCATTTTTACACATACGGCTGTTCGGCCTAAAGAAGATGCGGCTTGAAAGCAGTACAATTAGTCTTCGAGTTACAGCAGTTCGTTTCGTGACCGTTTGAAGTTACAAAGGGACTGAAAAAAATGACTTACGACCATTTTTCAAACTTATGACCGCTGCAGCATCCCCATTGGAGATTAACTTTCGGATGTTTAACAGTTGGTTCATATTTTATGACGGTCGCAGCGTCCCGGGGTCACGTGATCCCCTTTTGCGACCTTCTGACAAGCAATGTCAATGGGGAAACCAGATTCACTTAACAACCATGTTATGAATTTAACGACTGCAGTGATTCACTTAACAAACGTGGCAAGAAAAGTTGCAAAATGGGACAAAACTCATTTAACACATTTCTTACTTAGCAACATAAATTCTGGGCTCAATTGTGGTCATACGTCAAGGGCTACCTGTAGTATATCCACAACAATAAAAATCTGGTAGTTACTTCTCAATTAATCCCTCCTTCAAAAACTTATGCTTGGAGGGAGCACTTTTAATCCTCAGCTACCTATATTTTCCAAAGCTAATAATTAAAATTTTTAAGCAGATATGTGTGGGGTAAATGCTGTAAGATTTAGCTTCTGCCTTACAAAGCACAGAATAGACCAGAATTCTTTTCATTCCAAAGGGAGGCTGCTCAACTTTGTCCACATTTGATTATGGCTGTCCATAATTCCTGAAGGAATCAAGAAGAAAATGGTATTTTCTAAGTAGTGAGCTTTTTTTTTTTTTGTTTTTTTGAAGAAAGCTACTGGGATCTGAGCTGGGAATCTGTGTGCTATGCAGGGATCTGCCAGAGAGCCTCAGTGTTATTAAAAGTTTTACAGGGACTGATTTGTGCATTTTGCATTTCTTTGAAATACAAAAGAGCTGACCAGTCCTATTTCTTCGCTGGCCAATTGACAACCTTAGCTGGAAGGAATCCATCCACTGTATTTCTTTAACCCTTTTCTCTCTCTCTCTCTTTCCCCCCCCCCTGCTCCGAGGATTCAAATATTTGCAACATTTGACTGCCATCTAGCGGAGTCGAGATCTGCTATTCTCAGAATCTGCTAACAGGGAAATTAGAGATGAGAAGTCTCAAAAGAGCACCATAAAAGTTGGGATGGTGAATCAGGACTGGAGAAACCTAGATTTGAATCTAATTTTGGCCACGGAATCTTATAGGTCAGGGGTCACCAACCTTTCAGACCTCAGGGACCACTAAACTCATAATTTTAAATCCCACGGACCAGTAATATGATCTGCCTAATGACTGGCTGGGTGGGCGTGGCTAGGTTGTCATGTGACTGGGTGGGCGTGGCCAACTCGATGTCACTCATATCAAGGGGTGCCTCGGCAGCCTCTACTCACCCCTCCCCTCCCAGCCACTCCTCGCCTGCCCTCTCGGGCTCCTTAGGGCCCCAAGAGGAAGCAGTTGTTGGAGCTAAGCAGCTACCACGAGAAAGAGTTGGCAAAACAGCTCAGTTCAAATTGGATCTGACCGAGAAGGAGGCTCAGCAAAAGCACCTCACTGAGGACTATGAGCATAGGCGTTCCAAGCAGAGGGAAGACCTATGGGAGTGCAAGGCCAGGTACCGGCGCCTGGAGGCTCAGCGGGCTGAGATGGTCAGCCAGTTCCAGGCCATGATGCAGTCCCACTGGAACGAGGCCCTCTGGCTCTTTGCCACCAGCGGCACTTCCCTCCAGCCTTCACCCAAAGCCCCGGACCAGGAGGCCAAAGCAGACCCCAAGTCGGAATTTCTGCCCCCTTCCGACCCGCACAAAAAGACCCCGAAGGGGGAGACTCTCTGCAGCAACACAAGCGTTCATTGCACGTATCCGGCCCAGGGGCCGTAGTTTGAGGACCCCTGATTTAGTGCAATATAAAAAACGCAAATAATTTTTCTGCGGACCACCAAAATTTTCTCGCGGACCACCAGTTGGTGACCACTGTTATAGGTGACTGTTTTACTTCTTTTCTCATGCTAAGATTCTGCATAGAGAGAAATTCTCCTTCCATAAAGGGATCATGAGAGCTTCTTTGTGAGTATTTGATGGAAACCTTTCATTAGGCTAACACTGATCTCCTTGCCTAGAAGGTGAAGTATTTGCATTCCACTTCAGCCTTATTAAATCTACCGCTCAGCCAACCACAAGCTGACCGAATTTATTAAAGGAGAGGAAAAAATCCTTTCTCTTCTTGGATCCGTTCATAAATGTGTTGTGACATCTTTGGGATTTTCCATGGTAGTTCCTGACTACATCCAATAGCCCCCAAACTCAGAGCTATACTGTATTAACGATCTTCAGCATTTGATATTCAACAAATAGATCAATTTATTTCCAGTTGCTGCAAAGCATGGAGATGGAATGTGCTGCTTATTGACACCAATGTATCTTTCAACTTCACCTCTGAAGCACGGCTAAACATTTTGTCTGTTTAGCAAGTAAATGAGTCAGAATCTGTTTAGGAGAAAATGCCTGAATGGGGCTAAGGGTGTTTAGAAAAGATTTTAATTCTCTGCCTTTATTGTAGTACGATGAAAGAAGACATTAGAATTTAAGAAGACGGGGAAGCACTGTCAAGATTGTTAAATTCCACCTCACTACTACCGGTATTTCTAGGATTCTTTGAGAGAATGATAATTTAAGTCAGAGGTAGGCAACCTGCTGCCCTCCAGAGGTTCTGGATCAGCTCCTATTAGCTTCAGCTGATGCCAAAAATAGCCATGGTCCAAAGCTTCAGGAGCCTGCAAACTAACTGGGGCAGAAGCTGTCCATTTGTGATGTCAAATCCCTGAGAATGTTTCGTTATCTGTCATTCTGAAAAGAAAAAAAACCCAGATCTAAATCCTAGTATTTGGGCTCTTTCAATGGCATAGCCATGTTGAATGTCGAAGTCTTACAAACCCCAGCTGTAATCATTGATAATGGCTCCGGGTCTTGCAAAGCTGGGTTTTCTGGTGAGACTGAACCAAAATCCATTGTCCCATCCATTGTTGGTCATTTCAGAGAAAAACCAGAGGAAATTTATATTGGGGGCGGAGCCATGGCCAAGAAAGGGGCCTTGCTGAGTTATCCTGTTCAACGTGGGATTATTTCCTGTTGGGATGATATGGAGAAGCTGCTGAGATATATCTACAAATACGAACTTAAAGTGAAGCCCAGCACAAGGCCTGCGTTTCTTTCAGAGCCCCCCAGGAATCCGCTGAAGAATCGGGAAAAAATCACAGAGCTCATGTTTGAAAGCTTTAAAGTTCCGGCTTTGTACCTTGCGATCCAAGCTACTCTAGCTTTGTATACTTCGGCTCGTACCACTGGTTTGGTGCTGGACAGCGGAGACGGAGTGACCCATGCTGTCCCAATTTATGACGGATACTGCTTACCTCATGGGGTATCCAGACTCCCTCTGGCAGGAAGGGACGTCACGGACTACTTTGCCAATCTCCTGTTGGAGAACAACCCTGGTTTAGTGACCCGAGCCAAGAAAACCGTGTTGAGGCTCATCAAAGAGAATTTTTGCTATGTGGCTTTGGATCCCAAACGAGAAGCTCAGAAGAAAGTGGAAGAGATCGTGAAGCTGCCCGATGGGAATACCATCAAGATCCATCTGGATCTCTGCCAAGCGCCAGAAATCCTTTTTACGCCCAAGACCATCGGTGTCGAGGCACCAGGCATCCATACCATGATCACTAGGAGCATCCGGAAGTGCGACAAGGACATTTGGGCTCCCTTATATGGGAACGTGGTCCTCTCAGGAGGGTCATCTCTTTTCTGGGGTTTGGATGAAAGAATCTTTAAAGAGATTGAGCATCACGTCCCAAATGGGGTTCCCATACGGATCATAACGCCCCCGGAAAGGTCCTGCGCAGCTTGGGTGGGCGCATCAATTATTAGTAACTTGGTATCTTTTCAACCAATGTGGTTTACCCAGGAGGACTACAAAGAATTTGGGGTGGCTGGGATTCACCGGAAGTGTTTTTAGGAAGCCGGGATATCAAATTCCGCTGACAAAAACATAGGAAAAAGTGTTTAATGGAACCAAAAGCAAATTTTTAAAAGCTGATTTGGGAGACTGTTACAATGATTAAAAGTGCACGAAGGACAGTCTGTTGAGCAACAGGTCTCTTGGTTTTGGAGAAGGTCTTCATATTTGGATTATTTACATCTGTTTAGTCTTGTTTGAGAAGAGGGGTAGCTTTCATTTATTATTTGAGAAAGGGGTCCAGAGTATGAGAATGTTTTTTTCAGGCTTCTCCCAGCTTTTCTATTTTTTTCCCTACCAAGTGGAAAGTAAAAATTCATAAGATAGGAAAGGAGAAGGACAATTTAATGTATTATTAACCCTGATATTTTAAAAACTTTTTTTTTTTTTTTTGCTTTTGCAATTTTCCAAGTGGAGGATTTTATAGTTGAAGGGCTGGTAAAGTTATATTACAGACACTGCAATTAAATCTCTCTGCTTTTTTTTTTTTTTTTAAGGATGCTTGGAATGATGTTGCTGGAAAAGTTTGGGAAAGAAGCCCATTTTTCTAGGTGCACACCAACACACCAAGCTATATTTTCCAGGTTTGCACACAAACAAGCCAGGCACATTACAACCTAGCAGTTGTGTTGTCCTCATGGAATAAACCATGTTGCATTTAAAAACATAGCTTGTTCAAGCCAGTCCCTAAACTAACCATGAAGGTCGACGCCACACACTAAGCTCAAGTGGGCTTGGTTAGTTAGTTAGTTGGTTAGTGGCTGTGTGTAGAAAGAAGCTATTCAATATTAACTCTTAACAATGGCATTCACACAACATGCTAGTTTTGGTCAAGATTGAATTTGAGTCTTTTTTTTTTATGGTTTAAAATGATCATCTTCATTTAAAGACCCCGTAATCCCATGCGGGGTGGAGTCTTGGGCAACTGAATGGAGCTGAGTGTTTACTGGCCGGATGCCCTTCCTGTCGCCAATGCGGAGTTTTGTCCAGCAGATATATTCTCATTGTGCCCAGAGAGAAATATCTGCCTCTACCTAGGATCGAACTCACAGCCTCCTGATTGTGAGGCGAGAGCTCCACCTTTAGGCCACCGCACCACTCCTATGGTTTAACATGATGTACCAATATAAATCTGGGTTAGTTGACAGGCCGCTTAATTGTCCAAAAGTAGAAAGTGGGTTGATTTTCATGACTGGGATAAGCGTCTTGTGTGAATGCAGCCTCACTGTATTGAAGGGAAATCAGCTTCAGAGCTGACCTGTGAGACCATAACTCTGGGAATACCTAGCCAGCATGGGAGATGTAGTCCCGGATTCCCGGTCCTCTGGAAGGCCCTGTTTGAAACGAAAGCCTGTCAGGAATCTTCTACCCGCTTTTCAGGACTCCATTTCTTGCGTTTCCCTGAGGTAACAGCAAGGGGTCATGGGAAATGTATTTCCTCCGAGCGGCGCAAAGGCCGCTTCGGGCCGGACGCTCGACGCTCGCCTACAAATCCCAGGATGCCTTGAGCGAAACGACGGCGGTTAAACGGATAATCCACGGCGCCGTGTACAACAGCAGCTCCGCGGCCGTTAGGGCGGCGCTGTTTCCCCGCCTTCGGGCCTTTTATTTTTATGGAGCGCCGGAAACGGCTTCTAGAGAGGCGAGTATGGGAGTTGTCTCCCATAATCCCTTTTCTCCTCACAGACCAGGCTGGGGGATAAAAAAAAAAAAAAAACCAAAAAAAAACCCCCACCCCTTACCTCACGGAACTATAACCAACGAAACGAGAGGGGAGGTTGGACGGCCGTTCTGCCCCCTTCCCCTCTATGGTTTGGTTAAGGCGGACAGCGGAAGTGAAGGGCCGGCGGAAGGGCCCGACACGTCGCCGGGCCCCGCCTTTTCCGCTCTGCGCGGCCGCCATTTTGTTCGTGTGGGAGAGAGAAGGAGAAGGAGGAAGAAGCCGCCGCCGCCGCCGCCGCCGCCGCCGCCGCCGCCGGGAGGAGGAGCAGCCGCCTCTTCCCCGCCGCCGTCGGGAGCGTCGCCGCGGGCCCTCGGCCGGCCCCCACCCCTCCCCAGCCCCTACTCTCTCTGCCTCTTGCCGGAGGGAGAGCGCCCGGCCAGCCAGCCATGCCCTCCTCGCCGCTCCGGGTGGCTGTGGTTTGCTCCAGTAACCAAAACCGCAGCATGGAGGCCCACAATATCCTCAGGTAACGCCACGCCTGCCACCTTTCGACAACCACGCGGCCCTCTTCCCCTCGAGAAAAAGGGGTGCGGGGTTGAATCGGGCAGGGAGAGGCCCTGATCGTCGTCACCGGCTTCTCCATAAAATACGACGCCATTTAAACACCCGGGTGAGGGATTCCTTCTCCCTTCGGCCGGCAGGAAGAGGAATTTCTCTTATTGGATTTTTATTTTTTTAAAAAAGAGCAGCCAGCAATGGGGGTGTTGAGTCATAACCCCACATATTTGCAGCCTCCTCCGGCCTGCTACCCTAAGAACGTGTTCTGGATTAGAATATATTAGAATTCTAATAATTGAGTCTAATGATTTATTAGAATTCTAATTATTAGAATTCTAATCAATTATATTGATTGGAATTATATAGCCCCTATTGCTTTAGGAGTTAAGGGGGGGTCTACATAGATGCCCCCTCCTCCTATTTGCTCCACAACAACAACCCTATGAGGTAGCCAAGCTGGAAGAGTCCCTGGCCTGAAGTCATCCGTTAGGTATGTATTGGGGCTGCGTTTCTTATCATGCTTAACTAGCTGCCTCTGGATACATTAAGATATATTTTTTTTTTCTGAAATGCACTCACTCAACAAACCTTTTGGCCCTTGGTACGTCACAGATGCTTCTGATTCAAATCTCCATTCTCCCCATTTCCTCTTTGGTGTTTGGATTAGGGAAATGCCCTAATTCAAAGACCAAACCAGGGAGTGGGGATAACAACAAGGCAAACTCAACTCCTGTTCGGTCCTGCCTACTATATATTGCTTTATTGATGGCAACAATACAGAGACGGCTTGCTGCTGTTACTTCTTTCTGTGGTGTGTTTTAACTCCCTAGTCAAGACTCTGAATTAATAATCGGTTCAGGGGCTGACCCCCACTGGCCTCTTTGTGAAGTTAGCTTAAATGCTGCTACCTGGATTGGATGAAGGTAAGACTCCCTGGATTTGAATTTAGATTGTGGTGGTTACACAGGCACATCCATGTGTAGAAATTAACTCTTCCCCCCCCCTCCAAGGTGTTTCTGATTTCCTGCCTTACATTTCCTGGTGGCCTCTCCTCCAAATAATAACCTGATGTGACTCTGCTTTGGTTTCTGGAGTCAGCCACAAATGTCTAGACACTACCACAATTTCTTTTATCCCTGTGTTTCCTGAAATTCCGCACTTCTAGATCTGTTGCTACATCTCCCATCATCCCCAGTCATCCATGCTGCCTAGAACAGTAGCGTTAAGAACAGTCCACAGTGATAACTCTTCTAGACACAGAGAGATGGTGGGAGAAGAAAACTATATCTTGCGGTCAGTTTATGTTTGCTTTCAGGAAGAACTTTGCTAAGGAGTTATATTCTCCCTTATTCTATTAGAGGCTTGTTCGGTGCCTCTTTTAAAAAGAAACCACTTCCTGACATGTAATGGCTGTTCAGTTTTGGGGTGGAGCTTCCTCTAGCATGACATAATGGTTATGGCAATTTTATCTTGTCCTCCTTTAAGTTCATTAGAGGAGAGAGACAGATTAAAAAACCTTTTCAGCTGGTATGTTTAGGGAGTTAGAGAGGTACGTTTATTTGTAAAATCTTGCCAGGTTTCTTTCAGTCTTCACTCCCCGCCCCCAGCTCCACCATGTAAATACCGATTTAAAGGAAACGGCACCCCGTTGTAATTTAAATACCACTTCCTTCATAGAATTTGTAGTTCTTTCCTTTTCAGGTTCCTATCTAGGGCCAGCGTATTCTCTGTTCTCAGCCCCTCCCTTCTGACACAGTTACTCAATGACGTTTAACATTTTGTTTGCTTTAGTGTTGTTCAGAAGGCTTCCTGTGCATTTATTCCCTTTACAAGAGAGCTTGAAATATATGCTAACCACAATTTAAACCGAGTCACCGAGAAGAGGTGGGGGTGGCAAGTAGTTTAGGACTCTGAAATTCCAAACCGTTCAATTCTACTTTTTTGGGGGGGGGGCGGGAGGGGGGAGGAAGCTTAGGGGTGGCATTTCCCTAACTCAGTAAAGACTACGGAGTCCTTGATGCTGTCTGAGCTTGGTTGTTTGCTTGGATATTTGGATGTTACCTACCCAACTGGGTAACATCATAAAATACTTGCAAGGAAACAGCCCAAGCTCAGCACCCACAGTTCAATCCTGAGCTACAAATAATTCTCTTCTATTGACATCAGTAAGGATTGGGCATGTGAATGCAATGCTGGGTTTAGTTGGAAGAGGAAAAATGAAGGGTGGGAGGAATGGAAAGGAGTATAAATAGTCCTCAACCTACAACAGTTCTTTTTGTGACGGTTCGAAGTTACAATGGCACTGAAAAAAAGTGACTTATGACCGTTTTTCACGCTTATGACCGTTGCCGGATCCCCATGGTCAGGTGATCCAAATTCAGACACTTGGCAGCTGACTCATATTTATGACGGTTGCCATGTCCCTGGATCAAGTGAATCCCCTTTTTCGACCTTCTGACAAGCAAAGTCAATGGGGAAGCCACATTCACTTAACAACCGTGTGACTAACTTAACTGCAGTGATTCACTTAACAACTGTGGCAAGAAAGGTTGTAAAATGGGGCAAGACTCACTTAACAAATGTCTCACCTAGCAACAGAAATTTGGGGCTCAGTTATGGTCGTAAGTCAAGAACTACCTGTAGTTTGGAGAAAGGCATAGCTGACTAGAAAGCTAAACACGCTTGCTTAAGCAACGGCAATCGCTTGTTTTCCAAGCTTCTCACAGTCTACCCAGAGCCAGCTTCTAAGTTAGGACAGTGGGAGGAAGACCCGTAGGTGGTAATTTACAGACCATTTGGCTTTTCCTGTTTTAGGAGAGGTAGTATTGTGCCTGAGCTTCTCCAAGTCGGATTTTATACCGAACAGATTGTTTGGCAGTTTCATGAGTTCTGGGCGTAAAGCTTGGCATCTCTCCGATGTGAATCACTTAAAACAACCACGTGGATCGGTCAACGTTACATAATTTTGCAACTGGTTCGTTGAGTATTTGGGTGCCAGCCTAGGAGAGCCTTTGAACCCAGGATCTAATCTATTTCTTGCTCTCTTTTTGTTTTGTTTCATCAAGAGGCTCTTCCCTTTTTCTCCTCTGAAAATGCAGCATTACAGTCAGCAAAATCGGTTCCCAAACGGAACGTTCTATTAGAACTTCTGGGTATACGCATAAGTTAAAGCGCCTGGGGGCCGATTTGTCACCACAGATTTACAGTGAGGCTGCCAGTAAAATAGCTGTAGATGATATAATGTGCAATTATATTTTTGAAGAAATGCCAGCAGAAACAGATCACGTGGAATGTATGCGTGTATGTCGGACTTCCCAGCCAACACTAGTAAGGAAGTAGCTCTCAGCAAGGAATGGCTGAAGGGTTGTTTTTTTTCCTGAAGTCATCTATTGCTATTTTTCTCATATTTGCTTCATTAAATTGCTTTGATATGTGATCATAACTGAGTGAGGTGCGGTGGATTGAGGGAAATAAGAAGGAGAGGTTAGGAAACGTACAATTCAGAGGCCAAGTCTACCTGCTCTGGGACATTTTAAGGCCTGTTGTATGGGAAAACCTGGTGTTTATTTTTGAACGTACATCCCAGGCTGATCCAAAAGTAATGATTCACTGCTTAACATGGAAACACACAATGAAGGAACAGGGATCAGCGTTCGCCCCTTTCAAATATTTCCCTTTCCAGATGTGTTGGACTACAGTCTTCATCACTCCCTGCTGGGAGAATTAAAATCCCAACACATCTGGAGGGGAAGCTGCCATGTTGGAGAAAGCTGATCTAACACCCTGGCTTAATGTTAGGTTTGGTTAAATAATTGCTTCTGAATAGCGACACTATATTTTGGTGGGCGGATGGGCAGAAACTGCTAGAAGTGGTGCGGTGGCCTAGAGGTGGAGCTCTCACCTCACAATCAGGTGGCTGTGAGTTTGATCCTAGGTAGAGGCAGGTGTTTCTCTCTGGGCACACAGAATATATCTGCTGAACAAAACTCCGCATTGGCAACAGGTAGGGCATCCGGCCAGTAAAACACACTGCCTAGCTCCATTCAGTTGCCCAAACTCCACCCCACAAGGGATTATGGGGTAGTTAAACAATGATGATGATGGGCAGAAACTCTTAAGTTTACTTTTCATAAAGCTCTTGTACAGAATCCCTGCCTCTGACTGGCCCTCCTGTCTTCTAGTGCCACCTGCCCAAACTCAGCAGGACTCTGTGCTTCAGAGACAAGTTGCCAATTCCTCTAGAAATCCCTCTCCCTTCGCTTAGATTTGATTCTGGGCCTGCTGTGGGTTGTTCACTGCATGTCCTGGCCAGGATCTGAAGTGTTTGCCAGGTTATTATTATTATTATTTATTAAATTTGTATGCCGCCCAACTCCCAAGGGTTTTGATACACACGTCAGCCTTTTCCTTTTGGAATGACAAACCAAGAGAAATTAGAGACGGAAGATAATGAGACTTCCCTCAGATGCTTGTATCGAAGTCCAAGGGGTGGGATGAGATTCCTGCTGGTTATTCTCTGTAACAAGCCACTATCCCATCCTACCTTGAGAAAAATGGCTTAGTTGATTCATCGGGATATTTCAGGATTGGCCCTTCCTTAGCTGCAGGGCTGATGATTGGCCTCCTTTAATGGTTTCCACCATTAAAGGCAGTCATTAACTCTGTTTCTGGGTGAGGTCTTAAATTGAAACGGGGCCCAGTGACTGCTTGGCTTAAGAAAAAGCAGATTGTCACTGCCTGCTTGTTAATCATTATTAGCTGACAACTGCTTGCCCAGTGATGTTTGCAACAGTGAATTCCCTTGTCGGGAAGTTGGGTTCTTGGCATTATTTAAGAGCGGTTAAATCTAGTTTTGTATCTAGGACGTCTCCGTCCGTCCTTGTAAACGTTTAACAATATTGCTAACAATTCAACAGTTCATACAAAGACCCATCTGCCTCATTTTTGACCTAATGAGCAGAACAGAAAATAGATTAGTCCTCGGCTTACGACCGCAGTTGAGGCTAAAATTCCTGTTGCTAAGTGAGACGTTTGTTTTAAGTGCGTTTTGGCCCATTCGACGACCTTCCTTGCCACAGTTGTTAAGTGAATCACTGCAGTTGTTAAGTGAGTCACACGGTTGTTAAGTGAAGCTGGCTTCCTTGTTGACTTTGCTTGTCGGAAGGTCGCAAAAGGGGATCACATGACCCCCTCAGGACAGTGCAACCGTCATAAATGTGAGTCACTTGCCAAGCGGCTGAATTTTATCACGTGACCATCGAGATGCTGCAATGGTCGTAAGTGTGAAAAATGGCCATGTCACTCTTTGGTGCTGTTGTAACTTCAAACGGTCACTAAAGGAACTGTTGTAAGTCGACTGACTACCTGTATATCTCTTACCTCACAGAGGTGGTTTTTAACCCTGCCAAAGGCAGACTTACATGACTTGTCTGTCTTAAGAGAAAAAGCTCCCTTTCGTAATAAAAAAAAAAAAAGTTGTTTTTCAAGTTTGAGAACATTTGGCCACTTGTTCAGGAAATACCGTATTTTTCGGACTATAAGACGCACCTGTGTATAAGACGCACCAAGATTTCGAAGAGGTAAGTAAGAAAAAAAAAGTTTTTGTCCTCCCCGGCCCCCAGGAGAACTCTGCAGGCCTCCCAAACCCTCTGCGCGCCCCGTTTTCCGCAAAAGGGTTTGGGAGGCTGCATTCGGTGTATAAGACGCACCAACATTTACGCCCTCTTTTAGGGGGGAAAAAGATGCGTCTTATACTCCGAAAAATACGGTACCTATTATTTTTTTCTTTCTTTTTTTCCTCCCGGTGTTCTTCAAATGCTGCCTTTAGGTTGAGCTTTCTGGTCGGGCTGGCACAATTAGTTTGAGAGCAGTAATACTTTCAGTATATTAGCAGAGAATTGGAAAAAAAGGTTCCTTAACAGATTCTGAACCATGGTGTGTGTGTGTGTGTATGTGTGTGTGTGTGTGAGAGAGAGAGAGAGAGAGAGAGAGAAAACCTGCATTTCTTTGGTGACGTCGTAGATGCTGAACTGATAAGAACCCCAAACTATTTCAGTCACCCCAATGGAGACTCCTCCTTTATTACACTTTGGGGGGGAAATTCTCTTCATCAAAGCAAGCTTTGAAACTCTCAAATATAAGCAAATGTATACATACTTATATTGAAGACCAATACACGGAGTCCTTGACTTACAGCAGTTCATTTAGTGACCGTTTGAAGTTTCAACGGCTCGGGGGGGAAGTGACTTACGACCGTTTTTCACATTTGCGACCGTTGGAAGTGTCCCCATGGTCACGTGATCAAAATTTCAGTGGCTTGGCAACTGATGCATATTTACGACTGTTGCAGTGCCCCGGGCCATGTGATCCCCTTTTGCGACCTCCTGATTAGCAAAGTCAATGGGGAAGCCAGATTCACTTAACGACCGTGTTATTAACTTAACAACCGCAGTGATTCGCTTAGCAATGGTGGCAAGGAAGGTCGTAAAAGGGGACAAAACTCAGTTAACCAATGTCTCACTTAGCAACATAAATGCTGGGCTCAATTGGGGTCGTAAGTCAAGGACAACCTGTAATACACGTGTTTATGAACAGATTACACTTGTGTAACTCAATGGGCTCTGCAGGCATGTTGAGCTTTAAATTGTTAATCAAGTTTCTGGCATGAGCCTGATAAAACATTAAAATGCACTTGAAATACATTATGAAAGAGATTCTGGAAACTGCAGAGACTGGTTTTCAAATGCTCAAACACTTCCGAGTTTTTGAAACTAAACATGCCTTACTCACCAGATTGTATTTTCGCAGAGAAATAAAAGAGTATAGGTTATTCTGCTTATTCACACATCACAGGTTTTAGGGAAGCTACGCTAGCTGCAACTTACAGGAAAGGACGCGGCGTTCCTACAGCATTTTGAATAAAAGGTTTGAAATGTGCATGTGTGGTGTTTTTTTTTTCCCTAGCTAAATTTACTACAGATTCTTGCTTTACTATTGCAAGGATCAGGACTTGAGGCATGGCAGATGTCCTCAAAACGATTTACTAGGGAGCGTAGCTAATGGTGAAGAATTTGTAGCCCGGTAGCATCTGAAACTCTGCAGGTTCCTTCCTTCTGCTCTACCGACTGAACAAGCAGCATTCCAGGCAATGCCCACTACATATTAATGAGTAATATGGTAATTTGGGGAATAATAATAATAATAATAATAATAATAATAATAATGAATGCTGAGTTTTAAGTAGCTCAAGCCAAGCTACTTCATCTAGCCCGTGTATTGATTGCAGTTTCCTGTTTTCCATCTGGTGCCTGGGTTGGAATATAGGAAGGTGGGAATTCTGTGTTTTGCTCCAACGCAGAATTCTTTGGGGGGTTGGGATATAAATTTGCATGCTGCCAGTACTGTGGTTTAGCTTGTGTTTATTATCCTTGAATTCTGCTTTTTTTTTTCTCCAGTGTCCCCAGCCTGGGAATATAACTGCTCCCCCTTTTTTTCCTTCAAAATATCGTCCATGAAGTTGGCTGGGTTGAGAGTGTGACTTCACATGTCACAGGGAAGCCAAAATACAGCTATAGGGTACATTGTCGAATTGAAGGGAGTTACAGTGTTGTGGTTAATATGTTTGACCTATCCAGCCAGTGTGGATTTGTCAAAGTTACCATGACTCATTAAGTCAAACCGCATGACTTGTTTGTCAAAAAACATGTCTTATTAAGCAATCCGCGTTTAAACAGGCCAGTGATACAGTCTCCACACCTTTAGTGTGGACACGTCTTCAAGTGGGATATGAGCCCGGATTGTCTCTGCTTATACAATCCCACTTTGACTTCCAGCTGTTCAATTCAAGTGATGGTCTACAGGTAGTCCTTGTCTTACGACCACAATTGAGCAAGATAGTAGTTAAGTGAGTTTTGCCCCATTTTGCAACCTTCCTTGCTGCAGTTGTTAAATTAGGAACATGGGTTGTTAAGCGAATCTGGCTTCCCCACTGACTCTGCTTGTCAGAAGGTCGCAAATGGGGGGGGGGGTCACGTGACCCCAAGAACACTGCAACCGTCATAAATGCATGCCAGCTGCCAAGCGCCTGAATTTGGATCACATGACCATGGGGATGTTTGAAATAGCCGTGTGAAAAAAAAAGGTCCTAAATCACTTTTTAAAGTGCCATTGAAACTGAACAATCGCTAAATGAAAGGTGGTAAGTCAAGGACTATCGTGTATTGTAGATTAAAATTATTGTTTATTAATTGTGAATTGCCATTCTCTGATTTAGATGCCCCAGCAGTTTATTCTCCAAACTATCCCCCAAATGGAAGAGATTTTGAATTTTATAGGCCTGTACCAAGTTCTCCATCGTTGGCAGTGATCTCTTTATTTCTTGCCTGTTGAGTTCGGATAGAGTTTTGAATTTCTTGTTCCCATCATTGTGATTCTTGGCTGTGTTCCCCCCCCCACCCACCCCCATCTTTTCAACATGCCAGGAAACAGCAGCTGTCTTTCCCTGCTGTAGACATGGAACTGGAAAGCACAAAGAACTAACCTCTTATTGGGAGGCTTAAATTTAAGAGGTTTGCTCAACCAAAAAGCTTAATGCCGTTTCTCAAAGATGCAGTGCTAATATGTCTCAGCTTTTGCATGCCGAGCCCAGAAAGTTGTGTTGCTCATGGTATGGTGGAAGACAATGCCTTCTGTTATCCATTATTTTCCCTGTATAGGTTTCCTTACTTTTCACACAGTAGAGGTAGAAGGTATTAAGTGTACACTAAGTGTAGAGGGTAACCCTACCAGAGGCTAGGAGTGGGGAGGGCAGGTTCACCACAAATGGCCTCAACGGGACACAGAAGGTAGAACAAAGTGATTTAATGGTGGCACACGCCACTTTCCCACCTGTTCCTGAAATCTAGTGGTATCTACAGAGGCTGGAATTATTGGAAAAAATTTCTTAAGCATCCTGGAAAATTGAACCAAACACCTGTAATTTGAACCTCTTCAGGTGTTTCATTGGCTCAGAACTCAATCCTGCACTGATGGGGGTGTTAATAACAGCATCCTATCAGTCTGGCCCAGTTCATTGGTGATTTGGGATGCTAGGACAGATGTCATTCATTCTCCGTTCACTTCACCTGGGCTCTCACAAGCCAGGTTGACACTTGAAACCTAGCATCCACCTAGCCCTGGCTTAAGCTGATCTAAAGTGCACCACATGTTTTTTAGTGCTTTAAAAAAAAAGAAAGTGCGTCACGGGGTTTAAAGCAAAGCGTTGTGCTTTGCACAATATAAATTCTGTGGCAAGCCTCTACCTGTTTTTAAGTGTAATTTTACCATAGAAAGATCTCTATAAATGTTTTAATTCACTTCTGCAGAGAGAGATATCGGCTGGGTTTATTGAAACACTTTATTAATTTACAAAAGGATTGATGAGATTTTGCCATGTTTCTCCTAATTATTGCAGTGTCTTAATGCCCACCTTTTTCGCTTTGATTTCTGTAATTCCGGTTTGTTTGTTTTTAAGTCCCCGAAGTTGTTGATTTTGTTCAAAGAAATCATTGTTTAATATTCTTTAAGGAAATAGGGAAGATGTTTTTGGTCACTTCCTTCTTTGTTCCTCAGAACAACTGAAAGAGAATGTGATGACTAACCCAAGAACACCCCGTGGCTGGCCTTGCACAACACTGATCCACAAACATGACACTGGAAACAGGGAACTGGAGTTTTTTATTCTGCAATTCTTCTTCTAGTTTCTCGATTTTATTTTCTGAACTGGCATTTTCTTAATTCCAACGTCTTCGTTGCAAATCAGAGCGACGTGGTCAAAACGATTCAAAAGAAGGGGTGCGATTATATTATTCACTTTGCCACCAGCACTGCAGAGTCATATGTTGGCAAACCCACGGTTCGCTTTCCTTTTCTAAGTAGCAGATACTGCATAATCGAGGGGAAAAGTTTAGATGGCCAAGAAAACCCACTTCTGGGACAATGATCGTATTTCGGGCTTTTATGTTGTTTGCGCTTTCGCAAAATGGCCCATCTGCCCAGAAGGCAAACTGGAAGGATTCCGTGACTGATCCAGAGCAGAGAATCTAGTGGGAAACTGTTCCCAGCTCACAATCTGGAAATGGCTAACCTTCTCCTTGGCTTGATTTCGGTATCACCTGGCTCTAGTCTTGCATGCCCACTAGCTCTTCCAGCTGTAGTCCCAAAGGTGCTTTTTTCCAGAGACAACTGGACTTTGTGTTTTTTCTTTGGAAAAAACCAGGCCACTTGGAGGCTTATCTGTCCTCATAGTCACCTGAGTGGTGCAAACGGGTGTGGAGCCTTCTTGGAACTGCTGAAAGGACTGTGTTGTAGATTAGAGATAGATGATGTCATATCCCTCCCCCTCTGTTGAGAGAGGGCTGTCCAGTTTTGATATAATTATTCAGTTATGTCAAAATTGAGCAGCCCTCTCTCAACAGGGGGAGGGATATGACATCATCTATCTCTAATCTACAACACAGTCCTTTCAGCAGTTCCAAGAAGGCTCCACACCCATTTGCACCACTCGGGTGATCCCCAAGGACACAGACAAACCTCCAGGTGGCCTCAAATGCAAGAATGCAAATGACCAGCTGTCTACAAGGAGTATAAACCCTTCTGTTCCCCACCATTCAGTTAGAGCTGAAGACGCTTCTTGGATGAGAAGCGAAACGTCTTCAAAGAAAAACCAGAAAGTCCAGTTGCCTCTTGAAAAAAACACCTTTGGGACAACTATGACCTGGATGACTGAGAACTTCCATAAACATCGTCCAACTCTACAAAAAAAAAACCCAAAGGAGCATTATCTGCTTGATTCCTCTTACATGATGTCAGGGCTCAGCTTCATAAACTGATTCTGTCCACCTTATGCAGGGACCTTGGCAGTAAGCGTCATAACCCACATGGAAGTAGATGCCTATTGTTTTCCACCAGCAGCAAATGTTTCGATTCGTGTTAGATTGCGGTTAAGAATTAACCAGGGTTGGTGCGGTAGCTAAGATGCGGCAACTACCGTAGACTCCTGCCTCAAGCCATCTTTCTCCCATCATGGAGCCCTTGAGAATGTGTCAGGACTGGAGTGCTCAGAATTCAGCGTTGACTTGACATTTGTCAAATGTAGGGTGCTTATGTGGCGTGATGACCTTGAAATGACTTGGTTGAGTAGACGGTCTGCAGATCACCTTGTCTGAGATCTCCAAAAGCAGTTCCCCATTTGTCCGTTTCATGGGGGAACCTCCCAGTTGTTTCCCACAAGCGTTTGTTTTTTTTTGCTGTGTCAGAGCTGTGAACCATGGGTCTCTGGTATCCACTGCAGGAGGAAGCCCTCTTCTCGCTCGTGACTGCTTCTCACTTAACGCGCCCGAGACGAAGCACGATTGGACAAGCTTAAAAGTACAGGGTATTTCAGTTGTCGAACCAGATGTCCATCTGGAGCCTGACTCACTTCCTAAAATTAGCCCTGTCATTTGCATTTGGAATGAGACAAAATGTTCTCGCTGGAATTCTCAGTTGATGGAGCAAAAGCGCATTGTGTTAGTTTGGGGTGTGTGTGTGTGTGTGTGTGGAAGACAAATGGTGGAGTTTCTGAGAGTTGGTTTCTGCTGCTGGCCCTTGCTTAAGTCCCTCGTGAAAAACCTTTTTAACAGGAAACGCTTAAGGTCCCACATGCTTCAAACAAGAGGGAAAAATGAATGGTTCCAACTGCTAAAAACACTATTTGGCACTCAGGCACAGAAGAGTGTTTCCTTCTCAGCGGTTGGTTAAGATTTCAATTTATCCTTGTGATGGGATAGCCAAAAGAAATGGGCTCTGCTCTGAATTTTTTTTTTTTTTTAAACAACAAGCTGCCGTGTATAATAATGTCAAAAGTTTCAGGGCAGCAAATAAATGTGTTTGTTTGTTTATAAATTTTAGATGGCCACCCACTCACTCGCAGTGACTCTGGGCGGCTTACAAATTTAATAAATACATAAAAATAAAAAACAAAAGCCTCAGTCTTGGGCCTATAGGAAGAATCCCAACAGCCCAAAGGACCAATGAACCAAGTGCATACTGTCCCCTAAGCCTGGCTTAGCTTCACGTGTTGGGCGAACCCAATCAGGATTCTGAAACTCTAGTTCAGGCTTGTGTGACCCCAAGCAATTTGTTTTTTCTTCTGTTGAACAGTTGTGATCAAACAGTGCCTTTGTGTAATGCACAAACCAGGCACAGGGTGTTAGTAACATTTAACACCCACACATGCCACGTTGTCCTCCAGGATTTGAAAATGCCATCCGAGGGAGAAGTACCTGGGCAGTGCCACGGGTGCGGCCATGAATTAAATTCTTCTTGTGAGTGGAGTATTCAATTAGACGCTCCCTTGCATCGGCTACAGCGCCGTGTAATTTTCACTCAGAGCTGCCTTTGGGACTTCACCTCTAAATGATACGGGCATCTCTCCTTGGGACTGATTATCCCCACTTTGCAGTCAATGAAAATGGGGTCCCTTTTCTTACCCGGGCAACTTCTAGCAAAAATAAATAAATAAACAGCAGGTAAAAATCATTTCAGGAAGTAGTGCGATTGATCTGATGCCTCTTCTCAGACCTTTTGATTGACATGAAAGAGACAGCAGTATGGCCTTTAGGGGAAGCTGAGGATTAAGATAGAAACCAGAAACTTTGACTTACTCCTTATTCACTCATGGGTGGGGGGGGGGACTTCTACACGTGTCACTGGGCAAATGCTCTATATTTAATCAAAATTCAACTTTGGGGGCAAATACCTCTTAAAGTTATTTGAAGACACGGGCCCTGTCCTGAGGCTTAGGAGCTGAAAGGAAAACCAGGCAGGCAAAAGGCGTGCGTTGGGGAAAGCTGGAGAAAGTGATTTAACGCCAAAGGAAAGGGGAGGTAGTGTAAATAAATATTTACACCCAGATTGGGTGAGGTTAATTTCTGTGGAGCTGGCGCCCCTTCCTCAATCTTGTGACCTCCAGATGCCTTCCGATTCAAATTTCCAGCTGATGTGGCCAAAGGAGTAACTGAAGTCTTAGTTCTTGATGTTTGAGTGAAATTTATATATGATCCTTCCATTGAATGAGTATTTTTATTTTTATTTTTGCAAGCTTCTCTTCAGGCAGCCTTCCCTCTCATTGGGATCTTGCTCGGATGCCCACGGCAGCGTCAGTATGGCCCAGCACGAGGTGTGCTGGTGTCCCATATGGTTTCTTTCCTCTTCTTTCCCTGTTTCTTTCCCTTCCAACCTAAGATAATGAAAAAAGCATAGTGAGAATCTTCTTGAGGCAGGGCTTAGCAGGAGAGACCAGAATTTGTTCTTAGAGGATTGCCTAGAAAGCCAATGCCGATACTTCTGAAATTGGCACGATGTTTTCTCTAGCCTCTGTTTAAATTCTGAAGCTCAGCCTTCTTCCTTCGCCTTCCTCTTTGGGGAGACGGAGAGCTATATAAATTTTATTAATAAATTCTAAAAAGTGTTCTTGCAAGACTGGTTGCACTTCTGATCTTCAAAACATTTGCATCCAGTTTAGAAGGTGCTGAGATAACATTATCCCTGATGTAATGTGCAGATTGGCAAGAGGGGTTACTGCTTGGCAGTGGGTCGGGGCACGTTCTGTCTTCGTAGCATTCTACAGCTTGGCATCCTGGCATCTCCCGTGAAAAGAGGCCGCAGGTGTGTCCACAGTCTTCCACGTACATGATTTTCTCAAATGTTTGTTGTCCTTTATTGCAGGCATATGGGTTGTGTGGGTGGGTGGAACGGCACCAAAACCAATAATGCACCTCTCTCTTATAGTATTTCCATCCTACACAATACAAGCAACAAAACAAAGGTGAATAAAGTAATGCACAATAGAGATTAATTGCATTAATCTCAGCAGGTCTACCTGGACTATGTCAGGATCTCAGCTGCTGCTGTGGACAATCAGAGTTGGTTAGTTTGGGGTGGTAAACTAATTAATTCTGATTGTCCACAGCAGCAGCTTAGATCCTGACATAGTCCGAGTAGACCTGCTGAGATTAATGGAATTAATCTCTATTATGTGTTATTTTATTCACCTTTCTTTTGCTGCTTGTGTTGTGTAGGATGGAAGGCTGAGTACGGTTCAGTGACTTTCAAAGCGAACTTCAAAGAAGAGACTAAGTCCACTTGTTTATTTTTTTTTTTAATAAAAATAAGCTATGGGATTTGTATTTATTTATAGTTCAGATTTCTACAGATGTACCGGTACTTATTTTGTTGTGGAATGTAAAAATCTTAGCAAGCAGGACGCAGAGCTCTATTTATAGCATGTGCTTGCAATCTGCGTGCTAAATTTATCCAGAGACGATCACAAATGTAGGAATGGAACCGTGATGACTTGGGGCTGTAAACCACAAACCAGCTAGTTCGTTTTTCCTTTGTTGTATTATATGAACGCAGATGGTTGGGATAATTGAATAATTGAACTGAGGGTATGTGGGTCATGCGGATGGGAAAGCAATTCTGGAGCCAAGTTGGCTTTGAATGGTTGATACCTTGGCACTTCTAAGGTGAGTATGTTACTCAGTTCAGACACCTTCAAACAGCCTTCTGTTAAGTGGGTAGTTAAAGGATTTTTATACTTCGGCTGCAACACTCAGACAGTCACTAGGTGGCAGCAAAGAGCTACACACACCTAACTCTTTTCCGCCCTCTAGAGCTTGTTTTCAAGCAATGCAGCCCAAATAAGGCTAGAAGGCACCCAGTTAGGGGGAAAAGTTTATTCCTGCCTTGAGCAGAGATTTAGACTCGCTTGACTAAAATGTGCCGTTCCGTTGCTGGAAGCCCAGCTGCTGATGGTTAATTAGGCTTAAAAATTGTCCAACTTTTTAAGTGAAGGGAGGTAAATCCCATTAAATGAATACATTTGACTAGAGGCAGCTATTAATCAACATACAAACATGGACAGAGATTTGCTGCTTGGGTGAACGGGAACATGTAGGCTTTATTTAAATTAGAGGTTGTTTTACAGAGTGAAGGGAAAAAAAATACTTCTCTTGGACAATCCGCATTTATTTGGTCTTTTCTCAGGAGTCATAACAACTGAGGAACTCCTGAGTGTACCAAGACTGGGGGTGGCTTTATAAATTTAATTAGAGAACGCAAGGACAAAGCAAAACACCATCAAATCTTAACTCTGAGCCAAGAGACAGTCTAAAGCTAGGTCTCTTCCGTAGTATTAAGCACGATAGACCACGCCACTGCGTTTGCACACCCAGCCATGGTTTTCTAAACTTGTCACTTGTTAAAGAACCCATGATGTCAGGCTTGCATGCAGCTTAAACCCTCATGGCTGCACATCGCACCAAGCCCAAAGCAAGCCACATTATGGCTTCAGCTAATCGGCATTTGTACAGTAAAGCAGGATTATCCTTACATTTGGAGCTCAGGTGTCCTATTTGAAGCTGGTAACTGACATTGAGAGCGGAGGAGGGGACTTGGGAGGGATGGAAGGACATTTGAAAGCCTTTTTTTGGGGGGGGGGGCAGCCTCTTTGATGCCAGGAACAGTAGGCCAAGCGCTTGTAAGAAATGTGCACTTCATTTATAGGCAAGAAGAGTTGAAAATTGCTTTCCTGTGTACAACCAGCCCTGAGCTCTGGCTCTGCTTTATCCTTGCCATTGGAGATAGCTTCCTAATTTGTGTTGAAAGCTCGCCAGCGAGCGACACTGTTTGGTTAGTATTTACGCAACCCGATTGCTTTTTGGGTCCCGCTGAGATTCATTAATGCCGTTCCAAAGAGCCGGCTTCCGGCTTGTGGGGAGCAGTTAGTGCCTTAGGAAATGACAAAGCCAGCCCATAAACAAAGAAAGACCACTCTCCTCCTTACGCTCGCCTGCCCAATGACTTCACCGATTTGCCGGCTGATGCTCCCGTTCCTTTTTGATTCCGTCCCTTTTCCCGTAATTCTGAATCGAGGCAAGCGAGGGAATGAAATGAACGAAAAGCTGTTCGGTTGCTGAACAACCTTTGGGGCTACGGGTTTGCGGTGTTCTTCGAACAAACGCAGAAGGAAACCCTTTGATCGAACCTGGCAAATGGAGGAATTTTTATTTTTATTTTTTAACCTCTGGCCGGGTTGCTTCATCTCTTCAAGCCTGACTTTCCTCCTTAAAAATTAATTTTTAAAAGAAATATTTTTGTTGGATATAATACCAGAAAGTTATGATAAAGGGACTGACTATATACTTCATGCTACATGTATTGACAGCAGCGAGAATAGTATTTGCACAATATTGGAAAAATGAGAACACTCCACCAGATGAAAACATAATCCGGAAAACATTGGACACTGCAGAGATGGATAGATTGACATTGAAAATAAAAGATAAAGGAGATACAGAGTACTTATTCAACGTGGAATAGGTTTTATCAATGGTTAGAGATAGATGAAGAAAGATTATTGTTATGTATAAGTAAAATATGAATGTTGTTTATAAGTATGCTAGTATAATTAATATGATCATAAATAAGCTAACATAATTATAAATATGGTTATAATTATTACGTATATTATCATTATCACTATTTATATATCTGTTACTGGGGTTTTTTTTTTTATTCCGTAAAATGAAATGCCCGGATAATACACTGTCTTCAAAATACTTATATATAAATAAAAAACTAGACTTATTTATTTTTATTTTTTTTACATTTTAATCATGTTTGCCACTGTAGGATGGCACTGTCTTTGCTTTCAACTGCATACAGCGTGTATGCTTGCTTTCTAAAATTGTCTTCCTTGAAGGCCTTTTCAACATCCATTGCTGTTTGCCGAGTTTGCAGTTGACGTCTCTTTGCAAAGAGGCACATTTTCCCTCCCTGAAATCACTCTGGTTAAAAAGATTAGCCAAAGTCCTAGGAGGAACTAACCAAGATGTTGACTTTCAGTCCTTTTTATTTTATCTTGTTGCAACCTTAAGTAGTATCTGACAACTGTTCTCAAAGTAAGTTAAAGCATGAGTGGACACCGTTGGGATGATAAAACAGCAACCCAGAAGTTGTGGAATTTGGGCCATGAATCGTCAGATTTTGTCTCTGCGTCTGTCCCAACTAATAGAGCTTTTTTTTTTTTCCTCCCCTCCCCTTTCTCTTTTTCAGTAAACGTGGTTTCAGCGTCCGATCGTTTGGTACCGGGACTCACGTGAAGCTGCCAGGACCTGCCCCAGACAAGCCCAACGTTTACGATTTCAAAACGACATACGATCAGATGTACAGTGACCTGCTTAGGAAAGACAAAGAACTGTATCCCTGCGGAAGGGCCTTTCAAAATCCCGCTCTCTGCTCTTTTCCGAGGCGTCTTTGTGCTCCTTTGCATAAGGAACAACTGGCTACTTGACTCTGGCCAAGTCTGGTGTTTCCAGGTCTCAGCAGCAGGTGCTTCACACTGTAGAAAGGGCTCCTAGCGCCACCCCTTAACTGCCCCCCCGAGTAGTGCAGTTGTGCGAGGGGTTGGTTAGAGCAAGGGGACACTGGTGTCTCTCTTGGGGTGCAATTGTCTTTCTGTGCCGACGACACTAGGAGCCCCTCGGTTTCTGGAAACGAAGGGCGTATCAGTTGTAGTAATAAATTGGGAGACACGGCCTTGAACTTGGGCCCTTTGGTTAAGAACATCCCTCCTTCCACAGTCCAGATCAAGGTCTATGCAGCTCCCCATTCGCCTACCTCTGGCCAGTTGTCCTCTCTTCTGCCTTGGGAGTGTTTCCATCGAGTCCCCAAGGGTGAGGCTGTAGCTTCCTGGTTTCCCCACATAAAATCCACATTTCAGTTCCTCCATATAGGGCTGGGATAGATTTTGTCCAATCCCCAGGGGAGCTCTTTAGTGCAGACAGACTGAGTTGAGGCGCCCGTGGTTCGTGTGAGATGACTTCCTGATCATCTGAGCTTGCTTACTGAGCCTACTCGGACTCAAATTTTCTTCATCCCCTCTCCTCAGATCCTCTTCAGTTTTCCATGCCACCTTCTCCGGGACCAAATAGGGAATTGCTTTGTAGAGTACAGACAGGATAACTGCCCTCCAGTTTCTTTCTCTCCCCTCCCCCCCCCCTTCCACCCCTCATGTCCTTCAAAAGAACCTGGAGAGAGGTGGAATTCCCATTTGATGTGGGGCCCCGGGGAAGGCCCCTTCCCTGAGCCAAGAGATGAATTGAGGCAGTAGTTCCCATAAGGAGGACAAGTCTTAACTGGATTCAGGGCTGGGATTTACCTTGGAGTTTTACCTGGGGCAAAGCTTGTGCTTTGCTGCAGGCTCTCCCAGGATGCTTTCAGTCAAGGAAGCAGGTAAGGGTTAAGCTGATCTGGAAGGAAGATCATCTTGGGTCCATCCTTCTGGAACAGCTGGACTGTGGTTGCCCCTCTTCAGCTCTTGTCCTTCAGTGCGGACATCTTGCATTCTAGTATCCAGCTCAGCCTTCTTTTGAGAACCTTTTAGGGTTGAAAGCCCAGTTTGTGGGGGGGGAGCAATAACGGGAGTTTGCTACTTGAGAGCTTTTCTCCAGAACCTGAACAGATAAAAAACTTTTCCACCAAAAGCATTTGGAACCCATTTGGATGGGATGCTGGGTTGAAGAAGGGATTCTCAGTCCCTTCTGCTCGAGCCATCTTGTGTCTGTTTCAAAACCAAGAAGAACTTTCATATTCTTTGGAAATAGGCCCCCGGGTGGAGAGCTCTGAACGTCCTAGAAACTTTCTCCACCTCTGTAGCTCAGATCCTTAAAATCTTTGAAAATATAACTGGCCGAGGACAGAAGAAAGTTTATGTAGGACTTAAGTAACGCCTTACTTCTTTTTAGGACAGTGGTCCCCAACCTTTGTGGCTTGGGGGGGGGAGGGGGGGTCACGCGAGTGTTGGGCCAGCACGCTCGCGTAGTTCCACTCACACAAGAGAGAAGCCTTTGGGGGGGGGTAGTTTTGGCTCCTTCAGGCTTCTCCACGCCAAAAACTTTTGCAAAGGGACAGAAGGCCTGAAGCAGGGTGGGATCGCTCCCCCGAAGCCTTTCAGGTGTCCTGTGTCCTGTGCAGGCAGCCTTGTCTGTTTGCAAAAGCTTTTGGCGCGCAGAAGAGAAGCCTTTGGGGGTATGATCTCGTGCTCCTTCAGACTCACCGAAGCTACCTGACGCTCCAAAAGCAGATCTGATGTCCTGCGCAGGCAGCCTCGGTGAGTCAGCAAAGCGGAGCAGGGCGCGCTCGTCCCACTCAGTCTCTGCTCGTCCCACTCAGTCTCTGCTCTCAGCGCTCTGTTTCTGAAGCATCAGGAGCAGGCTGCCTGGCTCTGGGGGCGGGGTGAGGGGGAGACTGGGCTGCACGAGCGGCAGGCTAGTGCACGCGTAGAGCTCCACTCACGCAAGAGAGAAGCCTTTGGGGTGCTGCTTGCGTGAGTGGGGCTGCATGCGCATGTGCACTGGCCCGCCACTCCCGCAGCCCGGTTGGGAATAGGCCATGGCCCAACAGGTTGGGGACCCCTGCTCTAGGGGTTGGCCTACAGCTCCTCTGGAATTTGGAGCCTACCGCTTCGTTGGGCGTTTGCGGTGGGGAATGCTAACAACACAAAGCTTCCACCTCCCCATCATTCATGTTGTTCTTCAGGCCCCAGCTGACCCTAGAGGTTGGGCTTGTAGGGCAAACCCAGAGCAGTTGCGGATGGGGTGGGGTGGCTTCAGTTATTTGCTGTATGACTGGCTTCGTGAGACCATTGGAGGGAGGCACAGGAGGCGCCTGATCCTATGACACTGGACCAAGCTTGTCTGCTACTTCTCACTGAATTGATAAGCCTGCCATTTCAGATCATGTACGGGGTTGGAGGATCCTGTGATGGATTCCCAGAGGGATCTTTTTGACCAAAGCTCAAAAGGCCATCGGAAATTGCTGCCCTGGCTGTTCCAGTGCCTGCAGGGGACACACACAAATGGAGACAGCCCCGTGGAAATACGACTCAGATCCTTTTGAAGCCATCAGAGCCAATGGCCTTCACTATGGCTGGATTCCACCATACTATGATAACCAACCATAGTTTTGGGCTAGTGGGGAATCTGTAATGCTTAGGTACATGAGCGTATTGGGGGATTCCCACATGGGGCTACCATACCAGATCCAGCTAGTCTCGAGACATCCACTTACAGGGATTGCAAATAAGTGGAGAGAGAGAGAGATCCTTCTAGCTTTTCCAGGAATTTCCTACCATTTTATTTTTAGGCTGGGTGGGCAACCAAAGCAGATTTTCTTAAGCATGCTTCCAAAGTATCTGCAGGTCCCAGAAGCACTCTTTGAACGGCAGGCTGTGCTTGAAGGTGAAGCTTTCTTTTGCAACATGCTGGGCTTACGAATTAATTAAAAGAAAATTAAATTAAAAAGAATTTTAAAAAAAAATCAGATGGAAAGCACCATACGGGGCACTGAGAATTTAGCATGTTGTATGAATGCAGCCACGGTGGCGCAGTGGTTAGAGTGCAGTACTGCAGGCTACTTCTGCTGCCGGCTGCCTGCAATTTGACAGTTCGAATCTCACCAGGCTCAAGGTTGACTCAGCCTTCCGTCCTTCCGAGGTGGGTAAAATGAGGACCCAGATTGTTGGGGGCAATAGGATGGCTCTAAACCGCTTAGAGAGGGCCGTAAAGCACTGTGAAGCGGTATATAAGTGCTATTGCTATCCTGGTTAAGTGGATATAAATTCACCTAAGGGGGATTGAAGTAAGCCATAGCTTAGCATGTGTGACCCAGCCTTAACTAAAAGTGGCCAATTCCAAACACGCACACACATTTTGGAGGAAGTGCTAAACCTTGTCTCCTGTCTTTATAAGCTACAAATTTCTCGTCAGCCAGCTGTTTTCAAGCAAACTTTGGATGACCAGGCCTTAAAGGGGTCCTGCAACAGGCATCAAACCACCTACAATAAGGCGGACATGTACACATCGTGCCTCTCTTGATGTGTCTGTCTCTCCCACTGAATGAGCCACAGATAACCTAGCAAGACCGGGGAATCCTTTTCCTTGATGTCCGTGTTTTCCACATTAAGTGTGCTTTGGGCAAGTAGCCTGATGTGAAGACCCCCTTGTTGCCTCCAAACTGCAGACTTAACCTCTCAGTGAGAACTAGCACGGAAATGCATTAAGAGGAGAAAGATGGGTCCCATATTGTCCTGGATATAATGGGGGTATGCTTCCCCCCACCCCCGGGGAAGGTTGCAGCCTTAATAGGATGAGATCCATCATTTCCTCCCTCGCCCCTTTAAAATTAGATATTCTGAGGATCTACCGACAGCTGGCACTCTTGTGAAATGATTTGTTTGTACTGAGCACTCAAACACCATTAAAAAAAAAATGCCTTTGCGCCCCCCCTCCCGTCCATTCTCTTGGGGGTTGCTTTTTATTTTGGTTTGGGTAGTTCTGCTCTAGAGGAGGCTGTCTGAGCTCCAAGCAAAGGGGGCAATACGGACAAGTCCCAAGGTGTTGCAGAAGACACCTGGCGGGCAGCAACTGCGAAGTCCTGCACTGATGGTCAAATGCTGCGGGAGAGACCCCTTTTTAAGCTCGGGGGGGTTGGGGGGGAGGGGTGGGGAGCTTGGCTGAATCCGAACAGCCACAAAAATCTAAAGGGATGGAGACTGCATCTTGGGCCAACCTGCTTTTAAGATGGAGGACTTTGCTGGAGTAGAAGGCCACCAACGGAAGATGTTGGGCGGTCTTTGGGCCTGCTTCCTTTCTCTGCTTGCTTTCAGACCGACAGTGGCTCGTCCTTCAGACCCTGAAGGCTGAAGCAGCAGGACTCTTAATCCATGAAGTGGTACCCCCTCCCCCATGTTTAAAGGAGTGTTGGCCCCTGCTTTGACTCTCAAGGGGACCGTTCAGGCCATGGTGGATAATTTATGGTGAGGGTTTGGCTTCTTTCCCTGCTTCCCCTTTCCAGTCCGCATGGTCAACCAAGAAATCGCCCAGGCTACCCAGACAGGAAGCACCACGGCCAGGACCACCTGAGACAGTAAGGTAAAAAAGCTGCTTAGAATGGCAAAACGTGTATTCCCCCCCACCCACCAACCCCTGGAAACCACCAGCACCAAGCAACCCTTCCATTTCCCTTCTCAAGGAAGGTGGTCTGGGTTGACAGAAGTCCTGGATTTTAGAGAAGACTGCCCTGATCATCGGTAGTCCTCAGGAATTAACTTCTCTTAAGAGGACCTTGGAAGGCAAGGTTAGCACAGAGCCCTTCTTTTAAGTTTGCTGGAGAAGTTGACCCTTCAGTGACTCACCCATAAAGTGAGTTGATTGGGGAGTCTTTTTAATTCCCAAACAGCTCCAAACATGTCACTTTCTTTAAAAGAAAAGAGTAATGGGGTAAAATTCAAGCATGAAGTATTGAGAGAGGCGAACATGTTTTAGGGAAGAAATAGGGAGCTCAGAAAACTTGTAGGAGATCACCAGGCTGAGCCCAAGGGAGGGAGGGGTGAAACGCGTCATCAGTCTTGAGTCCCTGCGCGCCCACAAGAGATCTGAATTCCTTCTTAACTCCCACTAATTTTGTTCGAACTTTAGTTCAGATTCTTGTAGCACTGCCTGAATCTCCTGATTTCCCTGGCGTTTGACAAAAACTATTCCTTTGGCCACCTTTCACACAAACCTGTTTTTATGGCAGGATAGCAGTCAACAGGGAGGAAAGTTGCAAGGAAGATTATGAGGTAGAGTGAGCAGTTGCGGATATGAGCCCAGATTTGACACCACCTGATTGGTGATTGCAACATTAATGTTAAAAAATGGACCTCTGCTCCCTCATGTCACACAAGTTTTAAATGTGTACATAACAAGAGCAACACAAATGGCTTTTTTGAGATCTCAAATGAGACACAGGCTGCTTAAGACATTTGCAAGTTGTTATTTTCCCATTTGGGATTACTAGCCCAGGACCAAAATTGGCATTGCAAAAAATAACCATTAGATTCAGGACTCCCTCTTTGAAGCTCATTTATGAGTTTAAATTCTGATGTAAGATTCCCTGATATTTTCACCTAGATCTGCAACTTCAGCAATTCTGATTTTAGCCTCGAGAGAATGGAAAATCTTTCTCTTGAGATTGTGTTTGCCATTTCTCAAGTCTCTCTCAAACTGCCCAACCACAAAAATGCCCTGTGGTAGAATTGACTTAAAGAAGCCCTTGGTGTTTACATTCACTGGGATGTAAAACATCAGCTGATTTTTTTTAAAACCGCCAGGAAAAAAAGGAGACACTTCCTAAATTTGGATTTGCCAATTCAACCCAGAAGTATATCCTGCACCACTGGGCTGAAGAGAGGCCTGCAGATGTGACATATTTTGCAAAAAGGAAGTTGCTAAGCAGAGCAGCCAGAATATATATCCAAAAATTAAAATAGTTTTAATCATCTAAAGATAGCTTTTAAAATAATTTTATCTAGGTCAGGAGACGTAGGTTTGTTTGGGGTTTTTTTGGGGTTTTTTTTTTTTTTTTTTTTAGTTTTTTTCATATTCCTTTTATTTTGT
>QLTV01002577.1:464804-476607 GCA_003457575.1 Thermophis baileyi
TAGCTTTTAAAATAATTTTATCTAGGTCAGGAGACGTAGGTTTGTTTGGGGTTTTTTGGGGTTTTTTTTTTTTTTTTTTGCAAGGAGTTGACAGATCCCTTTAACTGGGCACAGGCATGGCATGGCTCTGTAATTCTTGGATGACAACTCCCCATCGGCTGGGGTTCAAAATCTGAAAGCCACGTGTCTCCTCTTCCTGCTTGGTGGGGAGCACTGATCTCATCCAGTGTTGGAGGGCACTCTTGTACTTTTCCTACACAGGTGTGGGAAGGATATTTTCATGACTGGTTTTCCAGAACAGTCCATCCTTTTATTAATCATCCCCACAGCCATAATTAACACAAGCAGTAGATCTCACTTAATCCCTGGATTTGTGCAGTAGACTTAGAGAGGCACTGCATCTCCTCTTCCCTTCCAATCTTCCCAAGCCTAGCATGGACAGTATTGGGTTGAGTTTCTAGAATGGTGGATTCTGAAGGGCACCACGTTGGGGTACGCTCCCGGCCTACAGTCTGGCCTGGGAGAAGACCAAGTTCTTGTTCTGTGGACCCCAGGACAAAAGGACCTTGCTATGCATGGTGAAGATGTCAGACGTGGTCCCAGCCAGGTTCAGCCTGTTGGAGAAAGATCTCTGCGCTGCTTTGAGTTCAGTTGCCATTATCAATGGAGAAACTGATGTCAGGAGTTTTTGAGACCAGAGATAACCCTGAGCCAGATGAAATGTGCTTTAAGCAGTGAGCTACTCGATCCTTGGAAGATAGACTAGAATAACAGAGTTGGAAGGGACCTCGGAGGTCTTCTAGTCCAACCCCCTGCTCAGGCAGGAAACCCTATACCATCTCAGACAGACAGTTGTCCAATCTCTTCTTAAAAACCTCCAGTGTTGGAGCATTCGGAACTTCTGGGGATCTTGGAATAATCGTTCCACCTTGACTGTCGGTGACATAACCAGTTTTCTCCCACCAGCCTTCTTCAACCTGCTGCCCTGCAGACGTATTAGTTATGAAATTGAAGTCTAGCTCATGTGAAGCCTAGCTCCTCACACTGTTTGCCCCAAAAGGAAGTACATTCCAGTAGTTGGGTTTAGTCCCCACCCTCAATTCCAGACCAACCATCATGCTTTAGTGTAGCTTCTTGTGCGAATCCCGCTCTTATATTTTACAGGAAGTCCTTGAGTTACGGCCACGGTTGGGACTTAACTTCCACTGCTAAACGATGCGGCTGTTAAGGGACCGGACCCAACTTTTACCTTTTCTGCAGCAGCCGTTAAGCAAATCCAACTTCTCCTGGTGACTTTTTCTTGTCAGAAACCAGTTGGGAAGGCGGCCAGTTGCGCAAACACCTGACCCAGGGGTGCTACAACTGCCATAAAAAAAACGTGCCATTTGCCAAGCACCCAAATGGCGAATAATGTGACTGTGGGAACACCGCAACTATTGTTTTGAGGATCAATCACAAATCGCTTTTTTAAGCAGCCATAACCTCAAGCGGTCACTAAATGAATAATGGTCGTTAAATCGAGGACTACCTGTAAGTTAGTGGATCGTGCAAAACATGAAGATTTAGAAGTAGCCAAGCCAGCCTTGGGCAAAGACAACCACTAAGAGCAATTAAGGCTAAAACCACTCTTGTTTAAGAGAGATGAAAAGTTAGATTTAAAAAGCCTGGGAAAGTAAACAGACTCTTAATTGTTGCTACCTTGATATTGGAGAAGGCATCTGGTGAGCCTTTTCGGTGCCACATAATCCTCTCTAGATATTCCACTGCCGTTTGCCCTTGGTCCTTGCCCTCAAGAAGCTTCAATAGAAAGCTGTGATCCAGAAGAGAGAAATCCTCCTGGATTCCGCAGGATTGCAGTTTGCTAATTGTTTTGAAATTAGGACTCTGGGCCTACGGAGGAACAGTTTAAGCCTTTATTTTCTTGTATTTTTATTTCCTCATTAACCAGAAGTAGAGGAGAGAGAACAGCCTCCCACGCGGCGGGCTTATCATTTGAAACCAAGAGAAGCAAGATTCAGTCAGAGAAAAGAATTGGGGTTGTTTCAAGTACACATTTTGGTGTAATTGCAGCCAGGTACAGTACAAAAAAGTGAGCAACTTTTTTCTAGACGTAGAGGAAAGACACAACTGAGGCTTAGCCTTTGGGGCGAATTCCCTGGCTTTTACCCAAAACTCAGTAGCAGAGAAGGGATTGGTGATGTCCTTCTCCAAGGGAAACAAAGAGGCATGCTCAGTTTTTGGTTTTGGTTTTTTTTTAAAGTAATATATCCGGAAGAAAAGCTTGGGCCAGCTCACCCACCATATATTTAAGAACGCACATGGTTTGAACTGCCATTTCCAAAGAAAAGAAAAATAATTGAGAAAACTCTTGAGAAGCCAACCACATTTTTTTTTCTTCTGTCTCCCTGACTTAAATGGCTTTTCCCATTATGGATTCTGGGCAGGCGAAACTCAACCATGACATGTTGCTCTGGCTTTTCACCCTGCTTCACAAGTCAAAAACACTTAACGTGTCCCCTCTCGTTTCTCCTGACAAGTCTTTTTCTTTCTGATCTGTTGGACTTCAAATCCCATCAGGCTCAGCCAATGCCAAGTTCACCTCCCGAGGGCACCGGGATGGGGAAAGAGCAGTTCTAGTTATAGGTGGTCTCCAATTCACATGAAAGGATTGGGAGAAAGGGGTCTTGTTTTGTGGGTGGGTGGGGGAAACGATTCATCCTCTCAGTCTTTCCGAAGTCTGAGAAATCCACAGGTGTTTCCCTTGAGAAAAATCTCGTCTCACGTTAGTTTTCCTGAGAGGAGAAACTTGGGATGGCCATCGCCCCTGCTGGCAAAGAGGATTTGAAATGTAGGAGAACCTGTGCGAGAGCGGAAAAACCAAAACAAAAAAAAATTAGAAATAGCAGTGATTGGATAGGCAGCTTGGATTTTCCATCTGGCAAGTTGAGAAAGGGCCAACCACGATGAGTGCCAGTCCATAAGGAGTAGATCAGGACAAGCAAAATAAGACGGTAGGAAGGAGACTAATATTAAAGCAAATTTCCACCGGCTCAGTTCCAATTTTGGCAAGCGACCCTCATGGAGTCCTTGCTAAAATGTTGATAAATTCTTCTGAGTGTTTTGTCTCATTCCTCCTCCTCCTCCTCCTCCTCCTCCTCCTCCTCCTTGCAGCTTGGGTCCTAACAAGAGAGAACACATCCCCCCCCCCCTCCCTCGTTTGTGATAGTCCTTCGGATCTATGGAGGTGATTCTCATCACCATCCCCTTCTTCCTGAGACTTGGCAACCTGCCACGCTAACGCACACGTACGGAGATCCTCGGTCATCCAGGTCGTGGTTATCCCAAAGGTGGTGTTTCCCCCCCCCCCAAAAGGCAGCCGGACTTCCTTTGTTTTTCCTTGAAGACGTTTCCCTTCTCATCCAAGAAGCTTCAGTGGTTCTGAACTCATGAAGCTTCTTGGATGAGAAGCGAAACGTCTTCAAGGAAAAACAAAGGAAGTCCGGTTGCCTTTTTGGAAAAAAAACACCTTTGAGATTGTCCTCAGGGATATTTTGGACTGCTGCTGCCTGGATGTTTTGCCATTGATAAGGCTGGCTGGAGCTGATGGAGGTTGAGGTCCAAAGCACCTGGTAGCTCGTCTCTTCAGTAGTTAGCACTGAGTGTCATTTAAAAAAAAAAACACACAGAAAAAGGGCCAAAGTATGACTCGGAAGGATTTCCATATTTTAGATGTTAGGTTTGCGCTAATCTTTTTTAACTGCTTTAATCCATGTAGCATTCATTTGGATTTTCCCTCTTCGCTTTCGGAGGGGAGACAATTGCATTTCTCCTTCTTTATTAGCTTTGATATTGTCTGACCTTGGAAGGTGCCCTCCCCTTTGTAACTTGACGCCTCCCTCTCGGTGTGCCCTGTGAAAGCACCGGAGTAACAGCTTTGGTGTTCTCCTATCTTACATTGTGACACCGGTGTCGGTTCTCTCTTCGGTTCATTTTATCTCTTGAGATTCTCCCATGCAGGTCGGTTGGCACGTATTTCCTGCGTGGGCCTTTGGCATCTCATAGGAAGAGCTCCTTTCTTTTTTGGCATACAGGGGTGACGCTCGTGTCTCCTTGCCCACTCTTCCTCTTTGTGGCATCTCGTTTGCTGTGGAATTCTCCTCCTGCAAACCGTTATTGGATCCAAGACATCAGCTAGGACTAGGGCAGTGATGCCGAACCTTTTCGGCACCGAGTGCCCAAACTGGAACACGTGTGTACGTGCGCGTGCATGTGTGCGCGTGTCCGCCGGAAACCTGAAGACCAGCTTGTGCACCGGCCAGCTGGTCTTCGGGTTTCTGGCGCTCTGGCATGCACGAAGACCAGCTGGCCGGCACACATGCGCACCCTGGAAACCAGAAGAGCAGCTGGCGACGGCGTGCGTACCCATAGAGAGGGTTCTGCGTGCCACCTCTGGCACGCGTGCCATAGGTTCGCCATCACGGGACTAGGGGATGTTAATCAACAGCAGGGAAAACAGGCCGTTGGGACGGGTGGAGAGGATTTACAGTGATACCCCTCCCGTTCCTGCTTTGCTTGGAGACTTTTCAGAGACAGCAGTCTCTACCAGATGTTGGAACTCAGTTTGAAACGTACATCTTCCTTCAATTGCAGAAATGCTTTCAATGGGTAGCTGCAAGGATTCCTCTTTAGGAGTGGATTTTTAGGGGCTGTTACGGGATGTTTCCACCTCCCCATAGGTTCTGCACCACATGGCAGGATCCCCACTTAGATCCACCTAGCAGCTTTGAGGGTAGGGATGGGTAGTGAGATTAGTTTATGAGATAATTGCTGGAAGTTTGGTGTTTTGCTCCCGTGTGGTGTGTTTTATTGCCTCATCGTTTTCTTTGAATGTTGTGGCATTCTTCGATCTTGTTTGCCACCCAAGGTTGCTTGGCTATATAAATTTAATAAATATAATCAGCTAAGAACTGGAGGTTCTGGATCAAATCTGTGAGGGGGCAGTTATTCACCATTTTAAGCAGGTTGATGTGATCAACTCGATCCCGTTTATTTCTGGTTGAGAAATGAATGTTTAATCGTTTGAGAAGTGACCCAATTTTCATCCTCTCCATCCCTGGAACTGACTTGGGAGGGTTGGTGCTGCCAAGTTGTTTTGACCTGCAGTTGAGAGCACAAGATCAACCAAGGTAAGCTTGGAGCCCACCTCAAAAGGTGGGACAGATCCAAAGCGTTGCTCCTCTTTGAAAAAGGAAGACGGCAAGGACAACAGAAGAAAAGCAGATGGGAGGTCCAAAGTAGAAGAAGGACACTTGTGGAAGAAGGGGATTCAGGTTTCTCCACCCATCTCCTGACTGCCTGGCTTGTAAAGTTCCTCCTTTGAGCCACCAACAATGAAGGCAGAAGTTCTCCGTTGCTTTAGTTCCCCTCCAGAGGTGGACATATGCAAGCACAAGCAAGGTAGGATTGTAGCCTTGGATTTCAACGTTTGCTGTAGATGCGAAGAAGTTGGAACGTGAGAGCCACTTTCTAGACACGTGCAAAGCCCTGGTTGGACCCACAACGCCAGATGCTGGTTTGTTTTGTATTTTGGCTTAATATGTTTCGTAAACCCAGCGAATGTGAGGCTAAACCAAGCTTTCTGGCTTACCGTGCCATGTGAAGCTAGCCATGTGGGGTTTATTCAGCAAATTGGGCCTTCAGGCAACTCACTCTTGATGCCATCCTCTGAACCTGGCCTCTGGGACACTGCGTGAATGTATAAAACATTCATAAGATTTTGTTGTCAGAGCAGCGATGTCTGCAGTTCCTTAGGGAATAAGGAAGTCAGATTAATTTTCTAAAAATTCCCTCTATAGCTACTGAGAATTTGTGCTTTTGGCACAATGAGAGCCTGGGGATGCCCTTGTTGTCTACTCAGACACGTCTCATGTAGCAGCGAATGATGCACAGATTCTCATGAGGAGGCCTTAGTCCAGCAATATATTGGGTTGGACGGTTGTGGGAATCAGATCTGACACAGGACTTAATACTGTGTCAGAACTGTCCCAGTTCTTGTGTCTGAAGACCTACCCTGTTTCTCAGCAACAGAGGAGAATCTAGCATTTCTGGTTTTGGAGACACCAGAAATTGTTATCTAACCATCTTGACTAGCAACTATCGATAGTCTTTCATCCTCTGTGCCGGAAAGCTGTCTGAGATGGCCACCATCGCACATCTTCTACAAGGTCTTTCATACAGAAACATGCCCTGCAGACAAGTTACGTGACCCGTCCGCTACTTCCACCCAGCATCATTGGACGACCAACCTTCAAGTATTTTGAGAGAAACAAGTTGTTTTGTCTGCACTGTTCATTTCTCCAACTCTTGTCCCTCGCTAGGTCAATTTCTTCAACTCTTCTTTTGTTCCAGCACATTCCCCATTTCTTTAGTTGCTTGTTTGAAGTCCCATGCCCAAGACCTAGCCCCCCTTTTCCAAGTGAACTTGTATGAAGACCTCATGGCTGCCTGAATTTCACTCAGTCGTTCTAGCGCAGTTGACATCTCTTGATTCCCTGCAGGGATGTTATGAGGATGAAAGGAAAAATATACTGCTTCTGTTTTGTGTACAAGACATATCATACTAGCATATTATCGAGAGGAGACGGGGTCACGATTGTAGTACAATTGAGACATTTATTCAGTAACCGCAGTCCTTCAAAACACAAGACGTGGACCTTCTGCTGTGAGGTAGGGAGACATCGAATCTGTACCTTAGTTTCTTGGCCAAGCAGGTCCTGGAATGAATAATCCACATTATTTCCCATCTCTGCATGAAATGAGCTCCTTTCCTCTTGGAATTGCCCTTGCAAATTGATTGGATTATTTCAGCGCAGTACGCCTCTCAAAATGGCCAAGTGGGACACCAGCCTTTCACATACCACGCCAAGCTGGGGCTGCTCTTGAGTTGGTGGAACTTGCTTCTGCTCTCAGATCTTATCTGGTCCATTTGGGGTTTGTTTATAGCATGTACCCAGTCTTCGTGGTTTGTAAACCTTGCTCAATGGACCTAGTGGGTTGGCAAAGTTTGAGATTAAGTCAATAAACTATAAGAAAGGCATCATAGAATAGTACTCAAGGAGTGCGGAACGGTTTCCAGCTTCAATCAAGTGTTTTGTTCTCCTATCAAATGGTTGGTAGATCTGGGCTGACGTTGTCAATAGCTGCGGGAAGACGTTGGGCTCTTGTTGAGTCTTCAAATTGCCTCCGTAAGTATCTACAGTCCATAACTATCTGTAATTGTGGCCTTCGCCTAATCAGTCTCTGGGTTGTAGCAGAAATGAGGTTTTGCTATTTGGGGTTGTAGATGTTCCTCGACCCAGGCTGGCCAAAATCCCCACATAGATCATTCTGGGATCTTTTTGAGTTTGTTCAATTGCATCGTTAGTCATGCTAGAATTGGGTGAAAACTGACAAAAGCTAAGTTGATTTTCAGCCTGATCTTCTACACACCTATTTGGCAATCATTCCTAGAAAAATCAGACCTCAGGTCCTTGGGGGGAGGGGGGGTGTTTGGGAACAACAAACAGGCTTCAAACCAAAGAATCAGTAGGTGACCCAGAGAATGTTCGGTAGAATAAAAGGGCAATAAAGAATAAAATCATACCGGGTTGAAAAAAATGCCACCTCCATTTTACAATTAGCAGATCTGTAGCTTCGCGAAACCAAAAAGGCTAGAATTGAGGTGCTATCATCCAATAATTTTTTTCATTTAAATATTGCCTTCCTTGGGCCGTGAAGGAATAAGCAATAACAATGTGTTTTAGAATGGATGGATGGATGGATGGATGGATGGACGGATGGATGGATGGATGGATGGATGGATGGATGGATGGATGGATGAAGCAAAGACACCTGTTATCCCATTATCCCAGCCAGGCTTATTCACCAATAGAAAGGTTTCTGCCTTGAGATGAAAAATGCCTAAATGTTAATATTAAAGCTTTTTAACATAGATAATTGCAAATCTTCCCAGTTTAACAACATGGTCATCTAATCAATGAAACCCTATGGGAAACTGTTATTTTCCTACTTGTTATTTATTTGATTTATAGCCTGGCTTTTCCATCCAACCAGACAGCTGCCAGTTTTCTAACTGCTGAGAAGGTTAAAAAGTCTGCCCTGTATTTCTAAAATGATATTGAGGTTTGGGAAGGTGTTTCTCTCTCCCCCCCTCCCCCCAGGGGCAACAGGCTCCCTGTTTCTGAAGTCAGTTTAAAGTTTTATATATATTTTTCCCCTCCCCTTCTGGGTCCCTGATCCCCAGCCAAGTCCTGTTCGTAGTGACAAAAATCAGTTCCGTTCCACTTTTTGAGTTCCTTAACTCCGATCACTTCAGCTATACACAGAACGGGATTTTGCACATGTTGGACCGAAACAAACGGATCAAGCCTCGTCCGGAAAGATTCCAGAATTGCAAAGACGTCTTCGATTTGATCTTAACGTGCGAAGAAAGAGTTTATGATCAAGTGATAGAAGGTAAGGCCTGGCCTTGGAGAGGCTCAAAAGCAGGTGGCTTGGGATTTGCAAGCCTGGGGTCTTTATAATGCTATGGGTGACAGGGAAAGAGACCCAGCCAAGGAACAGTCGGATAAGAGGCAACTGAGCCCACAGAAAAAATTGGGGTATGGAAAACATCTCAGAAGGAACCCTCTCTAGTTTCTTCGACTATAAAGTGGGCATTGGCGAGATTCTGTTAATGTAATCTTACAATAAAGTAGAATTAGTTCTACTAATTAAGTGGGGACAGTGTATGGAAGGGAGCTTGGGGACTGGGGGATTGAATTCTACCCACTCGGGTGTCCTTACATCTTTAAAGTTTTGAAGGTAAGTTTCTAGCTCTCATGATGTTCCACATAGATATAGATATATATATATTTTAAGTTGGTCCCTCAGAAACAAAAAGGGATGGTTTGCCTTTTGCTTTGATATATCCGTCTCCCTTTGCCCAACCTCCTTAAATTATTCAAACCAGGCTTGTATAAAATTTGCAGATTTGGGGATTTTCATTAGTTGGGTTCAGAATTCAAATCCTGGGACCGAGCACATACCTAAATTTGGCTTTCCTCCTTTGCCTACAGTAAAACAGAAAAGGGTTTTGTTTTTGTTTCGTGTTTTCATTTTCTTAACCTTATTTTTTTTTCCCCTTTCCTTTCTGTCTTCTTAGATTTAAATTCTAGAGAACAGGAAACATGTCAGCCTGTACATGTAATAAATGTGGACATTCAAGATAATCACGAAGAGGCAACTCTGGGTGCCTTCCTTATTTGCGAGCTGTGCCAATGTGTAAGTCCAAAGAACCCCTTGCTGAAATTCTGAAATTCTTCTGCTGGTTCCTGATCCCACACCCTGCTAGCCTAACCCTCTCGCGATATATATATATTGGACTACATCTCCCATCCCCTTCATCCAGCTTGGCTCAGTGCCTTCCACCAAGGGTTATTTCTCCAGCCACATGTACACACACCACCAGCTGTGTTTTAAGTGGGACGGCGTATGGAAGGAAGCTTGGGGACTGATCTCTAGTCCTAAAACACCATTCATACTTTAAAAAAAAAAAAAAGCAACAGGCTCTTCCCCCCCACCCAATAAAATCTGAATGAATTATCCAGAAGAGAGAAAGAAAGAAAAAGGCATAGAGCAAAGGGAGAGACAGTTTCAATCATTTTTGAAGGGAGGGGTTGGGGTATCACAGCACAACAGGATGTATTTTTTGCTTATTATTTGGCTGAGATTTACTTTTTTTTTTTTTAAGCAACTTGCTAGTCCTCATGGAGAGACGCTAAAAATAGAGGATTAAAAAAAAAATAGTCTCGGTCCTAAGATTTCTGGGCTCACATGTCGGGGGAGGGTCTTCTGGACACCATACAGTTATGATCAAGAATGATTAAGAATAGTAACTATTTCTCCGGAGGGAGGGAATTAGGGGGAAAAGCATATGGCTGGGTTGTGCCCCTCCGGTATTTTACAATTTAGCAATAGCAATAGCACTTAGACTTATATACCGCTTTATAGTGCTTTACAGCCCTCTCTAATTTGTTGAATTAGAACCTTTATTGTAGCAAAAAAAGGGGGGGAAATTACTATCTGTGTATATTTTGGAGCTGGGAAGTTGAAGAAAACATTTATTCTCCAGTTTAAAGCAATTAAATGTGTGTGGTTTTTTTCACCCTCCTTTCTGCAGATACAGCACACGGAAGACATGGAAAACGAGATAGATGAGCTATTACAAGAATTTGAAGAGAAAAGTGGGAGGACTTTTCTGCACACAGTCTGTTTTTATTAAAAAACCAATTCAGACAAACAAACGCATCTCCTCCAGGCCTTACTGCAGACAAAAAGAGGCATGTTTAGTTTTGACCCAACGGGACATTTTTTCCCCCCCCTCCTTTTGGAAAGCGAACGTCCAACCCAACTCACTTTCTCGTTGCTGTTTTAATTTCCTTTGGCCCACTGTATTTTTTTTTTAATTTTATTGATATTATTATTATTGTTATTATTATTTACAGTGCAAGGGAGGTGGTTTCTGTACAGGGACGCAAACGAACTCTGCTGAGAAAAATGGAGGGGGAAAGAAAAAAAAAAGAACTTCTCTCCCTTGAGTCTGGTTTATTTAAGAGACTGAAAAGATCAAGATTTGTTTTAATCCCTTCTCCTCTGCCCCTTTTCCCTTCCACTCTGGCTACCTTACTTGAATGGTTATAAGTAGGGTTTTAATTCTACAAAGAATGTTTTCACAAAAGATATCATTTCTATGTGCCAGTATAAAATCTTAACCTTATTTCGGTTGGTCGCTTTATTGGGCGGGGGGGGGGGAACGAACTGAACGGCTGGAATATGGAAAGATTTGACTGGAGCAGCGCATATCTTGTATAATAGTAGCAATGAAATTGGAATCCTCTAATAAATGCAAATCATATCTACTGTTTCTTCGGCTGCGTACGTTGGATGGAGAGGAGGCTCAATCTTGCCTTTGCATAAGGGTTAGGCTCTACTGCAGGTAGTCCTCGACTTACGGCCACAGTTGAGCCCAAAATTTATGTTGCTAAGGAAGATGCTAAGTGAGTTGTACCTCATTTTATGACCTGTTTTGCCAACAGTTAAGCGAATCGCTGCAGTTATTAAGCGAATTGTGCGGTCATTAAGTGAATCTGGCTTCCCCCTTTGATTTTGCTTGTTGGAAGCCGGCTGGGAAGGTTACAAATGGTGATCACCAGACACACACACCCCCGGGAATGCTGCAACCCATCATAAATACATGCCAGTTGCCAAATGCCCAAATTTTGATCACGTGACCATGGGGATGCTGAGAAAGTCATGAGTGGTGGTGGGGAAACGGTCTTTTTCCAGGGCTGTTGTAACTTCAAATGGTCACTAAACAACAAATGGGTTGTAAGTCAAGGACTACTTGTAGCCATTTCAGGAATACATCTGTGTGCTTCTCTCGACTGCAATACGTACAAGGTTTCCATTGTTTTCATTCACGATATTTGTAAACATTCCTACGAATCTTATCTACGCAAGATGAAGGTTTCCGAATGGAAGGTTATGGACTGTTATCTCTCATGGCTTGGCAGAGAAATATTTTCTGACTATCTAGTCACGGAATGACTGTCCCAATGTGGCCCGGCTGTCTTCCAGGCCCAAGAAAAGATGAGAAGCTGGGCTTCTCCGCTCTTAGTTCAGTTCCGATGATAGATAGATAGATAGATAGATAGATAGATAGATAGATAGATAGATAGATAGATAGATAAATAGATAGATAGAT
>QLTV01002577.1:484100-516363 GCA_003457575.1 Thermophis baileyi
AAGGTAAGAAGGAAGGGTGCAGGGGGAGCAGGCAAGAAAGGAAGGAAGGAAGGAAGGAAGGAAGGAAGGAAGGAGAAAGAGAAGGGGAGGGAGGGAGGAAAGAATAATGGGAAGGAAGGAAGGAAGGAAGGAAGGAAGGAAGGAAGGAAGGAAGGAAGGAAGGAAGGAAGGAAGGAAGGAAGGAAGGAAGGAAGGAAGGAAGGAATGGATTTTGGCCGATTGCGTGGATGTGTTTAGTGGCAAACGTCAGCCAGTGATGTCAAATGTTTGCATAGCACAGCAGCAGTTTGGACGGCTTTCAAAAGAGCTCCCAGCAAAACCAAAGCGTAGGGAAGGGTAGGCTGTTGACCTTTGAGAGCCTACATCTGTAAGAGCAGTCTACCTTGTAGCAGGGAATCTGGAGGGGAAAATGGGCAGGAAGGGGAGTTGTCCCTCTGTTGTCCTTGCTTGAAAGCTTTCTCCCCAAGAAGCCCCCCACCCCCGTCCCCTCAGCCTCACTGACCCAGCAGAACAGTTCCTCCATCTCTGCTGCAGGTTTCTAGTCCACCTGGAAACCCCAGCGGAGATGATCCTGGTTCAGTAAACAAGGTTCGTTTCTGAAGGTAGGGTGGCAATAGGCATGGTGGCTGGATCATGGGACATAGAACTGTTTTGCTCAACTAGCATTCAGTTCCTCATTGAATTGTTTTGTGGGCCACAAGCCAGCTGGGGCCTTGTGCTTCTCGGTGAGATAATAAAAGTGTCGCCAATTTATCTCACAACTTCAGAAACAAACCCAAGCAAGCAGGCAGGCTAAGGGACTTTCTAACCCAGATGAGGATGTTTGGATGAGGAAACCACTTTTGCCTTTGGTTCCCAAGCAAACAAAATTTCTGCGTAAGGAGGGGGACCAAGCCTTGCAGAGGTTGCTACCTGCTGCAAGGTAGACTGCCCTTGCAGATGGAGGCTCTCAAACATCAACAGTCTTAACCTTTTCTTGTTGTCACCAAGGGCTGCAAAACCAGGTGCTTCCCCCCCTCTCCCCAAGTAGACATGAAGAACCCTTTCCAGGTGCAGTGCACCTGGGAACCTGCTTTCTTGTGAACCCATTGACTGGTGTATATTGATCTGGTTAGGTTGGGAAAAAGAGATTTATCCTTCCATTTTTAACCTTCTTATAACTGAGGGGTGTTAGGAGTTTGTACATTCAGGTACCCCAGCAAGGCCTCGTTTTGATAGGGATTTGTTCTGAGGGGAGAGGCGGCAGTTAAACAATGCCTTAAAGCAGATGCACAGACAGGTGTGCAAAATGTGCAAGGGGAAAATTGAGGGGAACTGGAAGTGCAAAGCCCAAAAGCTGTAAGAGTGGTTAGAATCTGATTTTGCTTTGTTGATAACCTAAATACAATGTTTTCCAACCTCTGCAGCTTTAAGATGGGTGAACTTCAACTCCCAGAATTCCCCAAGACTGGCTGGGGAATTCTGGGAATTGAAGTCCATTCATCTTAAAGCTGCCAAGGTTGGGAAACCTGACCTAGTAGGACAATTTAGTATTTGGATGCATTGATGGCCAACAGTCCCAACAACTATTTCTTCTTTAGTCCTGTTTTCCACGGTCAAGGCTAAAATCACTTATTCACTTCCTAATTCCCTACAGGACAGAGCAAATGAACAGCTTGTTGTAAAAAAAAAAAAATGCTGATTCCAAGTTTGGTCTCGGTTTATCCCTCGGCTGTCCTAATTTGTAAGGTTGTTCTGAGCTGAAAAGGTTAGGGAGGAGTGGAAAAAAAGGTGTGATGGAAATTGAGATTGGGATGGGCAGTCTTTTTCCCAGAGAAACATAAATTCTGTCGATCGAAATCTTTCAGGGCCTGTTCTAGCAGCAAGTAGGATGCCTGTCAAAAGAGGGTAAAAGCTCTTTTCTAAAAGAAAATTGGCCTGCCGTGAGTTGTACATCAGTTCCTGATTTTGCTATATTTATATATAGGTCTCTTTGCTAGAATAACAGAACTAAGAGGATTCCTTGCCATTTGCAAATGAACGAACGCTAAGACTGCTTGAATCTTGCAAAGCACCCTGAAATTGCTAAGATTAGCAGGATGTGTTTCACACTGTCCTAAAATACTGTCATTTGCTGAAAATTGGAAAAGGGAGGATCGGCTGGTGACAAGTGACTGAAGTACACACACCACAGCGGCAAGGAAGAGCAGTTTTATTTGGCCTGTGTCCCCTTGACCAAGTCTGAATAGTTAAGAGAATGAATTTAAGGCCATTCTTCCTTTTTCTGTCTTAGATTGTCAGTTTGGGTTATTTTGATTGTGAGAGGGCAATCGATCTGGCTTTCTTGTCTTTTTTTAAACTCTGGCCTTCCTGGCTGAAGACATACGTTCAGTTTGTCCTTTCCAGGGAAAAAGGGAATTGAAGGTGGGGTATGAGATAGTCTTAGCTTGCCCTAAGTTTCATGTTTGAAACTCAAGAGGGGCAGAAACGAGAAGACATGGCTAGGCTTACTTAGAGAATGAAATATTAATGCAAACTTTTTTTTTTTTACAAAATGCAACTATGCATTTTCTAAACCTACAAGCTCAACTTGCTTCAATTCCCCCAAGTCACAAGCCGGATGGGAATTTTGGAACTGTAGTTCTGAAATTTGTGAAGGATAGAAACAGGAGAAATGTAAAGAATGAATGTTTTCACATAGTCTCAAGGCCTGGCTTGTATGACATTGCACTTGGGGAATGAAGTACAGGTCCTTGACTTACGACCATAATTGAGCCCAACATTTCTGTTGCTAAGCGAGACAGTTGTTAAGCTTTGCCCCATTTTACGACCTTTCTTGCCACAATTAAGTGACTCACTGCAATTGTTAATAACACGGCTATTAAGTGAATCTGGCTTCCCCCCCCCCTTGACTTTGCTTGTCAGAAGGTCACAAAAGGGAATCACGTGACCCTAGGATGCTGCAACCGTCATAAATATGAGTCAGTTGCCAAGTGTCTGAATTTTGATCAGGTGACCCTGGGGATGCTGCAACGGTTGCAAGTGTGAAAAACGGTCATACGTCACTTTTTTTGCAGTGCCGTTGTAACTTTGAATGGTCACTAAGCGAACTGCTGTAAGTCGAGGGTAGAGATGTAAAATTTCCGGAAATTTTGCAGCTCAGAAAAAACCCCGGTTTTTTTCCGGTTTTTTTGGGGGGGGAAATGGAAATTTTTGGAAAAATTGAAAAAAATGCTACATTAGCACTTTTTTGTCTTTTTAAGATTGAAAGTCATTCTGTTACTTTAGGAACATAAAATATGACTATGGACAATTTGACTTGGCATAAAATTATCACAACTAGCATATTAAAAATATAGTGTAGCCAAACAATTATCACAAACAGAATTTACTTTTTTATAATATTTATTTGTAACAAAGGGAGCAACAATCTCCTGAACTGCTTACTAGTTTATGTGGAACAGCCAAAAAGCCAAACACACCCACTAACATGCAAAAGCAAAACTGAAACCTTTTTCTTACAGAAATTACAATAATCTTATATCATACATTTTTTTTAGAAATGATTTGGAAAATATTTGAACACCCTGTCTTAAAATATTTTATTCATCATGTTAAAATAAAATATTCCACAATGTTTTTTTTCTTTTTTCAATTTTTCCAATTTTTTGGAAAAAAACAAAAAAGCCTTCAGGAAAAAAACGGAAAAAACCCGGGTTTTTTTCCGAATTTTTCCGGTTTTTTTCCGAGCCTTCACATCTCTAGGAGGGCCACCTGCAACTCATTTTTCCCATTTTGGATCCTTAAAGAAATCAAACGCACACTGCATGAAGTCCAACGGATCTCCCCCCACCCCGAATTAATCCTGGTTAAAATTTGCCAAAGACAACTTGAATCGACAAGGTCTGTCCTTGACTTGGGAATGCTTTCAGGCTCTTGCAGAAATCAGAAATGTCCCCTCAATTCGGGAAACAGAGCGCCCAGTCATTTATAAGAGAAAAAGACACCCAGAGCTTAGGGGCTGCTTGTAAAAGAGAGTATTTGTGGGGGTGGGGGTGGGGGGAAGGGTCTGTGAAATGCACATAACGCATGTATAATTTCTCCTGCATGATCCACCGTTAAATTAATTGCATTATTTCTTCCGCAACTGAAGACTTCCTGGCCTAAATTGATAATCCAATTGACACAAACTCGCAGCTGGGTCAAAGGTGGAATAAACGGGTTCTATGAACAACTGTAACTCAAATCAGTTACGGGGCAGAAGATGATTGATTCTAAATAGGCTTGTTTGGGGTTTATCTCCTGCCTGGGTGGCCAATGGAAGAAGCCAATGATACAATGAAGCCTTGACAATAGTCTTAAGGTGCATTAGATTATGGGATACCAAGCACTTCTTGGAGAACTCTGAATTGTCAAAGAAACAATGTTGGGCCCAATTCAGAGGTGGGTTCCTCCCGGTTCGGACCGGTTCGCCCGAACTGGTAGCAACCCGCTGGTGATGTCACGGAGCCGGTTCGGTCGGTGCCGGTCCGTGGACGCCGCCATCTTTTTTTAATTATTATTATTTTTTATTTTTTAAAAAAATTTCTTCTTCTGCACATGCGCAGAAGCCGAGTTTCCGGCACTGCGCATGCGTCGCCATCTTGTTTTCAGCTTTTTTTGGGGGGGGGGATTTTTTTTTTATTTTTTGGCACTGCACATGCGTGCATGCTTCCACGAGGCACGCCCACGCGGCGCGGGAGGAAGCGAACCGGCAGCGAGGTAAGTTAGAACCCACCCCTGGCCCAATTCATGCAACATACAGGGACTCATTGACTTACAACTCTTTGTTCAATGACCACTCGAAGTTACAATGGGCCATCGCAGCTGCCTCATACTCATGTGATCAGAAATTGGGTGCTTGACAACCGACATGTGTTTATAATAGTTGGAGCATCCTGGGTTCATGTGATTGCCAATTTGTGACCTCCCCAACTGGCTTCTGCCAAGCAAAGTCAATGGGGGAAGCCTGATTCGCTTAACGACTGCAGGATTCACTTAACAGCTGCAGTGATTTGCTTAATAACCGTGGAAGAAAAAGTCTTAAAATGAGGGACGGCTCCATAATGCCTTGCTTAGTAATGGAAAGTCTGGACCCAATTGTGTTCAGAAGTCGAGAACTATCCGTATGCTTTCCAGAACCTTTACTAAAAATCTGACCCATCTTGGTTGAAACACGTACAGGTAGTCCTTGACTTACGACCACGATTGAGTCCAAAATTTCCATTGCTAAGTGAGACAGTTGTTAAGTGAGCTTTGCCCCATTTTATGACCTTTCTTGCCATGGTTGTTAAGTGAATCACTGCAGGTAAGTTAGAAACACGGTTGCTAAGTGAAGCTGGCTTCCAAATTGACTTTGCTTGTCGGAAGGTCGCAAAAGGGGATCACGTGACCCAGGGAACCAGTTGCCAAGCATCTGAATTGTGATCACATGACCACGGGGATGTTGCAAAGGTTTGGTAGTGTAAAAAATGGCCATAAGTCGCTTTTTTTCAGTGCCGTTGTAACCTCGGTCACTAAACGAACTGTTGTAAGTCAAGGACTACCTGTGGTACAAATCAAATCAATGTCTGAAATCTAAGTTTTAGAGGTAAATCAGGCTTTCATTGACCTTCCAGTTGCTTTTTAGAGATGGGTGGAGATGGATTTTATACAGATGGAGTGGCACTGGGTCAATCAAGTTGGTAACTTCATTGCGGAGCAGTAGAAGCATTTGGAGTGATACTTGATCTCCAGAAAACCCTTTTATAGAAATCAGGTCCTAAAAAGAAAAGAATTTTGGCTGTTCCCCATGCAAAATCTGGTTTTAGTTCTCAGCTCTTCCAAAGATTTTTTTTAAGGTTGCCATTTTTTAAAAAACCTGGTTTGAGTTGACATTGTTGCCAGTATTGTACGTTCAGCTGTCTGAATATTTTGGCCTGTAACTTGTTCATGTATGGGAATTGCGGTCCAAGAGAACAGGCGGGTCGCCAATTTGCAAACATCTGGCTGTACGCAGCTCTGCAAGACACGGCTCTGGATTGACCACAGGATGTTCTGCATTGCAAAGCAGGTGATGGGCCAGGGAGTCATGGCACTCCCCTTGAACACCAATGGCTAAGTAGTCATCACATCAAAGACTGATTCTTTATTCTTTATTTATCTAGGATTCTTGAGTAATGCATTAATTGGTATGAACTTAATTGATACAATCACCTGAATCAAAGGTTTATCCCATAGCTGCGTCAAGTTTTTCTTCCAGATTAAGGAGAACCTCAACCAAGTGGATGCCTCCAATGGTGGTGTCCATCCTCATTTTGCTGTAGTTCCATATTTGTTTCCAGTTAGGGCAATACTCAGCTAGGAAAAACAGCCATTATCCAGAAAGATATTTGCCAAGGATGGCAAACCAAATGTTTCTCTTGATCATACAACCGTGATGTTCTCTTCTTCCCTCATATCCATCTGTCTCTTCTTAACTCAACTACTTAGGCATCACATTCATTATGTCATCCCATACGATGGAGACCAGTCGGTGGTTGATTCTTCCGAGAACTACTTTGTGACCGACAACGTCACCAAGCAAGAAATTGATCTGATGCTGGGACTCTTGTTGGGATTCTGTATAAGCTGGTTTCTTGTGTGGATGGATGGATTGCTCCATTACGCCGTACGAGCATGGCGGACGAGCCGACGGTATGGTAAGTGGAAATCAAGTCAACGTGCCAAGATTTTCAAATGATTGCTGGCTTTGGCGAGGGAAATTGCAAGCATGGAGAATGTTTGAACCTGAGGTCAACAACCAGAGGCCCCAAAGTTCAATCTACTTGGAAAAAATTCCCAGGAGAGCTTTTAATCCTATGGACCTAATAAAATATATTGATGATAAATTCTAGGCTGACCAAACAATGGATTTTTTTTTCATGCAATCTGCTTCTACAAGATGAATAGAATTAATTTATGGAATTTACTGGGTTCTTTTCTCTAGAAATACCAGTACTTTATACAGGCAGCTGTATATGTTCTTAGAAAAATGGGTCATAATATGGGAGGCAAAAGAGCCAGATTTATTTTATTTAGGGAAGGTGCATGTCACCTCTTTCCTTAAAACGTCTGGTTGGGTTATAAAGATAAAATAACAGGGTATATAAAAGCAACATTTTTCAGCGTAACTGATACAAATAGAAACTAAAACTCAACCAATAAAAGATTGCCTGAAAATTTTTTATGTTTTAGGGAAACCCTGTTAAAATTGGACATTACTTTAGCCAACCAATGATCCTTTAAATTTCTTGACATTTGGTTTATTCTATCTTGAATACAAACTGCACTGGCCAGTTTGTTTTTTTGTTTTTTTTTGAAGAATCCTATTTTGGGAGAACTGGAGTAGAACAGCTGAACAGTTGACTAGCTGGAATTTCACATCCAGCAGCTAAATGAACTTCCCAATTTTTTTATTTTTTTATTTTTTGATACTGTTGGAGGGTTTTTCTTACCCCAATATTCAAACAGGGAACTGAGGCAGATAGCTCCCTCCTGTTGAAAACAGCTTTGCAGCTCAAAATTGCTTATCTGTTGGTGCCTTGTTTGAAAGAGGAAAACTCGCTGGGATTCCTGTAACCGAAGCCTTTTGTCAGATCTGTATGGTTAATCTGTGCTTTAAGGATCTTGTTCCAATTGCTTCTGGCCTAGAAGCATTCCTAATTCTAGTGCCGTTCTTGTTCGATTGAAGCTATCTTCGTGTCTAGTTCACATGTAGGAGGTTTAATTGTGCCCACATTATTAAAACTGGAACATTTTGTATGGAAGGAAACAATTGAGGGAATAATAGTCAATGCCTAGATATTTTGCTTGTAGGGAAAGAGAAAGCCATTGTAGGTAGTCTTTGATCTACAAACATTCACTTAGCAACCAAAGTTACAACAGCACTGAAAAAAAGGGACTTACAAGGGGTCCTTATATTTACAACCGTGGCAGCATCCTTAGAATCACCAGATCAAAATTTGGGCGCTTGGCAACCGGCAGGTATTTACAACGGTTGAAGCGCCCCGGATTTGCGAGGTTTCGCTATTTGCAACCTTCCCAGCCGACTTTTGACAAGTCGAGTCAGTGGGGCAAGCCAGACTCACTTAGCAACTGCATGATTCACTGAACAACACAGTGGTATGCTTAATAACCATGGCAAAAAAAAAAGGTTGTAAAATTGGGCATGACTTATTTAATCAACCGCTTTACTTAGCAACGGAAATTCTGGTCCCCATTGCGATCATAAGTCGAGGACTATCTGTACGGAAGTTCTTTAGAAGTACTGTAGTTTTAGATTTAAAGTATGGGGTATTATAACCTAGACCAGGGGTTGGCAACCTTAAACACTCAAAGAGCCACAAAGGTCCTAACCGGAAGCCACCCGTTCAATTCTGGAGCCAACCGGAAGTCCGGTTTCCCCACCATAGAGTCTCCTCCTAGCGCGGCCCTTTTCCCTCTACTAGTCCTAACCGAAAGCCCTATCAATTGTGGAGCTGACCGGAAAACCCGCCCCTTGCCATAGAGTTTCCTCCTGGCACACCCTGCTTCCCCCCACCCTAACCGGAAGCTCCTCTCAAAATTGTGGTGCCGACTGGCGACAAGGAGCCACAGCAGAGGGATGAAAGAGCCACATGCAGCTCCAGAGCTGCGGGTTGCTGACCCCTGACCTAGGAGTAAGGAACCCTGACCTCTCATAGTACCAGCCAGAGATATCTGGAATTGTAGTTCAGTAACTGTAAAAGACTGTCTACCACTAACTTAGGGTCCCTGGTTGGGACCCTCTCCATGGTGATGTCTCACCAGTTGGAAGGTCATGTAGAAAGATTTTAAAATGAGATTAGGTAAATTCATAAAGGAGGGGGGGAAATGATGGTTTCTTTGTTAATGATAGATATTTCTTCTAAAATCTGAACTTGGATGCTTTGCGACACCAGCTGTTAGAAAATCCCGACATGGAAGTTCTCTTTTTATATTTTGTGGCTTCTTCAACATCCTTTGGAGTGGCCAGATGCTTCTCAAAAGAGAACCGTGGCCCCAAATCATCAAAGGGGTTTGCTCACCCCTGTTGGGTTAAATGAGGAATCTCTGTTTCCATCATGCTGAGTCACTTTTTTTTTTGTTTCTCTCTCCTTTCCCAGACAATTCATGGTCTTGGTTTCCCAAATTTTGTAACTTCAAGGAGTTCCGGAAACGCCATCACAGCCAGTATGACGAAGCCGCGGGAAACATGGTGCACATCAAACAGAAATTGTATCATAATGGGCACCCCAGCCCAAGACACCTTTAAGGAAACCTGGGACTGATCAGTGGTCTATTGAACATGCCTTTTGCCGTCTACCAAGGGGAGATGTCCAGCTGCTTACTCCCCGGTGGACGCCACTTAAAGACTCCCCCTTAGTTCCACCAACGGTGTGTCTGCAGAATTCTCTGCGCCCAGAGAATGCACAATTCCCCCCGTCCTGGATCCAAGGCTCACGAGACATTGCACTGTGGTTACCATTTGACTGGTGGACCTGTACATATGACGAAAGGAGACGAACAACCCAGCACAGAAAGAGCGCGAGAGAAAATTTGCATTACACTTTCCAGCCCTCGCTTCTTTTGGTGATGATAGCAATGGCAGTCTATTTTTCTCCCCGTTGGTTTTCTTTGTTGATTTGGAAGTTTTGTTTGTTGTCGTCCATGGTCTTTGTAGATGAATTTGGCCAGATGTTGCCCTGTTTAGCCTTCAAGTACTTCTGAATCTCTGTTTCCAATTGTATCTGACCCCTCCATCCATTTGATCCCTATGAAGGTTCTTCGTTGTGCTCCGATATCTCATTCCTAATCTAGATTTGGTTTGGATTTTAGGTGACCTGGTAGGTACAATGCGTAATCCTTTAAGGACCCTCTTCTGTTGAGAATAGCTTGGTTTTCTCCAGCCTCCACTTCTGCTTTGCTTTCCTTCTGAATCATAACCTAGGGAGATCTTTCCTCCAACTTGCCTGAAGAAACAGGTAGCTCTATTCTGACATGCAAAATTCGCAATCACCAGGTAGTCATCTGTAGGCTAGAGCAAGCTGTCTTCCAAGAAACACCAACCAAAAAGGTCTACCTTGAGAAGTTTGGTTTGAGCAGGTCATGTTAGTAAAAATATGTGTATTTAAGGTTCCCTTTGGTCTATTGGCTGATCCTGTGAATGTTTCATCCAGGTGTTTCTTGGCAAGACTGAAACTTAGTTAGACAAGACTGTTTAGTTTGGTGCTGTGTTGATGATGCTTGATATAATTGTTTCAGTCATAGAGAGGTCATTCTTTTTAAAGAAATTGGAGAAGGCCAAGTTGGTTTTAGCAGGCAAAGCATACTTCTTTCCAGTTATGGTCCCTTCCTTGCATCCCATGTTCATAGGTTCTTCTGTGCAATGGGCATCGTAAGATCTTTGAGATAGCCTCAAGTTCCACATCCCATCAACCTTGGTAAGCATTGCCTGTGATGAGGCAGGATGGAGGTTATGATCCAGAAGAATCTGGAGATCTCTCAATTGCTCTGTCCTACACCCGGAACCATCTGAATAATGGCAATTGCCATCTTGGCGCCTCAACCCTGTTGCATTTACAAGACCATCTACCTCAGAAACTGAACTGCGCAGTGGCTTCAGTGAAAGGAGTTACGCAGGGAGGGCGGGCCAGGGATACCAAGAGCCAAAAGGGCATTTGAACTAGGAATAGACCCAGTTCCAGGGTTCCACCAAGTGGACCCACGTGCTGAGCTCCAGCAGAAGGAGGTTCATTCATTTGGAGGGCGTAGGAGGTTGGGCAGGTCGAGCTGCTGGGGTTCGTCGGCCATGCAAGTCAGCACAAATGCAACCCTCAATTGTGGTTTATTCAATAAATCACGGCTATATACAAGATAGAGTTTAATGTGATCCAGAACGATAGTCTTCACACTGTCATCCCCAAGATGAATAATCTCTTCTGTCTCACTGTGCATAATTGCTCACACTGGCCAAAATCATTATTGCAATGATGGTTAAAATGCACATTTCTTATGATCCGAGTCGCAGAACACGCTGGCTTTTCAAGAGGCAGATTTCTGTTAAGGTGTTCCTCCATCTAGGAAAGGAGGCCATCTGGAAAGCAGGCTTTAGAGCTAAGAGGCAGGTGGAAATCATGCCCGCCATACCTGTTAAACCTCTGCCTGTTTTGCAGCTCTTAAAAGCAGCCTGCCCCCCACTTTTTTAAGCTGATGCTGGAGAAACCTTTTTATTTCCTTCTTACAAAGCCAGATGGTGCCCAACATTTGTCTACAAGTCTACCCTGCCCATTTGAACATCCAACGTTAAGTGGCTTATAACTCTTCTTCCTATTACTACTAATACAGTGGATTTGCATGCATGAATTAGGGCGTACAGAAACCTGTGCTAAACGTAGTTGTATCAGATATGATGTCATCGTGCTAAATGGGGGGATTCGCGGGGACCAGTTCTGAAAGAGAGCCCAGCATGGTGGGGTTCAAGGAGACCGAGCTGAGTTTGTTCTAGCAACCAGACCCGGGGCGGGGGACGACAGGGGGGATGAAGCAGATCATAAGTTGAGGGGAAAGCAAGTTTTAGTTTAGGACTTCCCTGATGCATTGTTCTTGGGAGACTGGTATATATGAGGAATTCAGGAGGGGGAAGACACACAATCTGGAGTCCTCCATGACTTGGTTCAATCCCCAGATAACATGCTCAATGGTTAGGCATCAGGGCAGAAGATCAAAGAGGGCATCAGGTTGCCAACTTTTTGACTGTGTGATCTCCAAGATCTCTTCTAAAGAAATGGATGCCCTGCCTTGTTAAGTCATGTTGAGTTACACCTGTGGTTCTGGTTGGTTGGATTGCTGTATGGTACGAACCCAGCCAATTATGGTTTAATCAATAAATCTTTATTCCACTCACCATGGCTTAGGGCTTGGCATGAACCCAGCTTGTGGTCAAAGCCCATTGAACTCAGTGGCCTAAATCTAGACACATTTTCTTTCGAACAGAGAGGCGACTGACCAACACTAGTGCATGTCAAATTAGTTTTTGTTACTTTTTTTTTTTCATTAGCAGATTTTGGGTTTGAAAAAGAGCATTCCCAATTTGTTTTACTGTTACCCAGAGAATTAAAAAAAAAAATTGGGATAGACCCCTCCATAGGAAAATACTGAAAATGTCTGTGATTATTCTATCGTTTGATTGCAATGTCCGTGTGATTAAAAGGAAAAATAACAACTTCACCAAGAACCCAAAATGAATGAAAGATGAGAAATTTACTGGTAACCTCGCTAATCTTATGTTTCATTTGCTAATATTTGTCAACAATTGTCTGTCTGTGTGTGTGTGTGTGTGTGTGTGTGTGTGTGTGAGAGAGAGAGGGGGGGGGAGAGAGAGAAAGAGTGGTATGAAGATTTTGCCTATATATATATACATATGTGTGTGTGGGTGTGTGTGTGTGTGTGTGTGTGTGTGTGTGGGTGTGTGTGTGTGTGTGTGTTAGAGAGAGAGGGGGGGGGGAGAGAGAGAAAGAGTGGTATGTTTAAACACACATTTTCGGAAATGCTTGAGTGTTTCACAATTGTGGCTTTGTATACTTTTGTCATTCAAATGTTTTCCATGAGATATTTAAACCATGAAGTTCAGGTGGTTTTCTACTCCATAAGTAAATTCTTTTGGGGTGGGGTGGGAGGGTAGATTGGCAACAATGCTTGTATACTGTATCAGAACATTTAAAAAAAGAAAATTCTTGGTTCTTAGCTTTTTAAAATCATCCATCCATCCCATTTGATTTAGGCAAACTACAGAAAGGTAAGATCTTCTAAGAAGCCTTTCAAAAATGGCTGACACTCTGCTTTTAATTTTATAGTCTAAAAGACATGCCACAAAAGGAAAGGGGGTGAGGAGGGAGAAGGGGAAGAAAAGCCTCAAGGTAACCAGCTGGTGTAGAAGCAGTTTAGGAAGCTCGATGGAATGAATGATTCAAACCAAGAGAAGCTTTAAGAGGCAATATCCATTTTTATTTTATCTGCCCTGCTACTTGGTACAGATGCTATCTGAATCGGTTGGTTAAAATGTGGAGTCAAAGATGACAAGCTGTAGAGCTAATTAAATTAGTCAAGGTTTAAATTGCTAGTTAAGGAACCAATGAAAGAGAGAGCTTTGCAACAACAGATTTTATGGAAATAAGCCTCCTTTAATATTAGAGGACTGGAAAAGAAACCAGCATTCTGTGATCTTTCAGCCATGATGTCAGCAGAGTATGATCAAGATATACCATTTTTGACATGGGAATGGGTGGAGAGCTGGGACAGACAAGCCTCATTCCGATTTTTGTGAAGGTAAGCCGTGCCCTGGTCTTTTGATTCTTGGAATCAGTCACTGCACCATTTGCCAATCTGGCATCCTCCAGGCATGTAAGACTATACTTCCCATCAGTCCCAGCCAGTATGGCCAAGTCTGAATGTATGGCACATTAGAATGCAATGCTATGCAGCAAGCGTACATTTACTCCAGATTTATAAAGTTTGTCATTGAGCACAAACCAGATGACCTTGGTTAGAAGGTAATACAGGTAATCCTCGACTTACAACGGTTTTGTGACCGTTCGAATTTACGGCACTGAAAAAAGTGACAATTTTTAACTTATGACCCTTGCAGCATCCCCATGATCACGTGATTTACATCCAGATTCTTGACAACTGACTCACATTTATGACGGTCGCAGTGTCCTGGAGTCACATGATTCCCTTTTGCGACCTTCTGACAAGCAAAGTCAATGGGGAAACCAGATTCACTTAACAACCGTGTTCCTAATTTAACAACTGCAGGGATTCACTTAACAAATGTGGCCAAAAAAAAGTCGTTAAATGGGGCAAAACTCACTTAACAAATTTCTCACTTAACATCATACATTTTGGGCTCAAATGTGGTCGTAAGTTGAGGACTCCCTGTATTAGACCTGTTTTGTCAAAAGAGTATCAGAAATCGCTTTGCAGTTCAATTAAACAAATGACATTTGTTAAGTGAAACCCTGCTGCTGCTAAATTAGGAACACGGTTTTTAAGTGAATCTGGTTTCCCTATTGACTTTGCTTGTCAGTTCAATTCCTTTAGCCAACATCAACCATGCCTGTCTGTTGCCATAACACGCTTAACCCAGTCAGCTGTTACAACTGTCAAATGTCACTAGTGCCTCTGACAGCATATAATCACAGTAACATGGTCAAAACTTACTGCTTCAGTAATATAAGCAACATTCATATATTGCATATATGATGGCAATATTGCTTATAGTATGATTAGTATATTGGTAAGTAATATGAGAGCCAGTTTGGTGAAGGTGCTGGCCTAGATACCAGGAGACAGGGAGTTCTAGTTCCACTTTAGGCACGAAAGCAACTGGACGACTTTGGGCCAGTCTCTCTCTCAGCCCAATCCACCTCACAGGGCTGTTTTATGGAGAAAACAGAAGGTGAGAATATTGGGTATATTTGCCTCAAGTTATATATTAGAAAGGTGGGATGAAAAGATAATCATCATCCTTCGGTCCTTGGTTAGGTCTTGAATTATTCAGTTTTCACCAGTTTTAAGGTGTGAACGTAACTGTGGATAACCCACACAAGAGTAATAATATAATAATAATAATAATAATATATTGGCAAAGTTTTATTTAGCTGTTGCAGGAAAAAAAAAAGTTTCTGCAGAAAAAAAAAAAAGGCAAACCTCATGGAAAGGTAGGGGGATGGAGTTGTGGAGGTCGCAGGAGATTTGATCCAGAAGGTGGCCATTAGAGGTAGTCCTCGGCTTACAACCGCAGTTGAGCCCAGCATTTCTGTTGTTAAGTGAGACGATTGTTAAAAATGGGTTAAAATGCCCCATTTTACAACCTGTCTTGCCACAGTTAAGGCAATCACTGCAGTTAAGTTAGTAACACGGTTGTTCAGCGAATCAGGGACGCTGCGACCGTCATAAATATGAATCAGTTGCCAAAGCATCTGAATTTTGATTACATGACCGCGGGGATGCTGCAACGGTCTTAAAAACAGTCATAAGCCACTTTTTTTCAGTGCCGTCTTCGAACAGTCACTGAATGGACTGTTGTAAGTTGGGGACCACCTATATATTGTTATTATTTTATTTATTTGAATTTATTGGCTGCCCAATTCCAGGAGACTCCATTTCTGCTGTTTCCTTAATCTGGAAAGTGATTTGAGCTGGAGCTCGGGAAGTTCAGGAATGAGGCCTGCCTCGTTGTCATTGTCAAAGTTTGGGGGTGTGAAGCCATTATTGTGTTACTCACATTTTCTCTCTCTCTTGTGGTGTGGAAACAGGAGTCAACAACCCTCACCTTTTTTTTCTTGCTTTCTTGGATCTATGGTCCTTGGTCTCTCTACTGTGCCCGGTTTGGGCTTTTTTTTTTTTTTTTTTTTTTTTTTTAACCTCAGGAATTCATTTTTTAAGACTATAAGGATTGAAGCTGAGGGAAATTTATTTCCAGAACCACTATTTTGGCGCCATCTTGGCAAAAGTTACTAGTTGCTTCTCATTGGCCAGGCAGGCAGCGGTAGGTGTGACTAGGCCCCGGTGCAGCCAATCGGTGTTTGGGAAAGGTGCTTGGCACTGTGAAGGCATCGAGTTCTATAGCAGAGAGGCCTTTTCAGCCTCTCCAGATCCCCAACTCTTTTTCTTGGAGGACTGAATGGGTCAAATGAATGAAATGGGGAAAATTTAACTCTGTTCATGAGTTAATTCCTTGGGGTTCGCTTGATTGACAGCATTAGTGGCATTTTAATGAGCATGGAGGGCAGGATGCTATTTTTTACCCCCCCTCCCCTTTCATATATTTATTTGGTGGCCTCCTCCAAGCAGATTTGTTCTTCTTTGTCCAAGTGGCTTAGAAACAAAATTGTCTCCAGCAGTGTTTGGTGAGGTTTACAATTTTTTTTTAATCTAGCTCTTCTCCTAAAGTAGAGGTTGGCTGCTGCTAGCCGATGCCCTAGTTTTGAGAACTGCAAGAGATCAGATTGCTGAGCAAAGCAAGTTATCCCTCCCTCGCACACTGGGCCCACAAGAAAATGAGGAAGATGGAAGATGGGAACCGTCCCTATCACACAGCCTCTAGTTCTGGGGGGGGGGGATACTTAATGAAGCAATAGTGGAACCCAGACCCAAATAGAGCAGGTAATGTTTTTGTTTTCAAAGGCAGGGAATTCCCATCTGTTAACAGCCCATTCTCTCTCTCTCTCTCTCTTTTTTTGCTCTGCATATAAAATTAACAGCTAAATCGGTTGCGTTAAACCTGTTTTGTTTTGTTTTTACTAGAAAGAAAACCCTTGAACACCCGGCGAAAGGAAAAACCTTTTGATTTTAAGACGTCTCTCTTCCAACCTAACCTTTCCTAGAGATCTCTGGCAGGCGGCAAAATGTTTTATTTATTTATGAAATTAATATGCCGCCCATATCACTGCCAAGTGACTCTTGGGCAGCTTAAAATAGTTAACATGAGCAGGTAGCAATTTCAATAAGGACTAACCAATGGCTACCTACCCATTATTTCATTTGGCTTTTAATTTTTTAATTGCTGGGTCTGCCTTTTTTTTTTTTTTTAAGCACCTAGATCTCACAGTAGTAAATATATATATATAGGCAAAAAGGAAGCAGTATGCTCCCTCCCATATTTGGGTATACCAGGTGATTTAACAGAAAACACACACACACACACACACACACACACACACACACACACACACACACACATCCCCTTCCCCCCACAAAAACACACCCCCAGCAAAAAAGCCCCGGAGAAACTGCTCCACATTGTAACAGTTTTAACACTTGATGCATGTTTTGGGGTGTATATATCCCTGCCACACATCTATATATATAAAAGCCAAATACCACTCACTCATCACGAAATCTCCAGAACTGTAAAGCCTACAAACTTGCAACTTGGCACATATGTTCCTCTTGGCTTCTAGGTGCTCACTAAGAAAGGATTTTTCAAAATGACCATCAGATCATTAGTATTTCTTACACAGTATTATATTAACATGCTCTGATGCTAAGGAGTTAGACTTCTACTCCCCCTCCCCACCTGAAAAGAACTCTGTTCCAACTGCCAGTTGCCTTATATTAACACACTCTGATGCTAAGGAGTTACACATTCTACATAAATTTTCAAGCTTTCACTGTCAATTTATCAAGCCCGATCACATAGTTTCGTAGCGAAGCACGGTGTAAATGGGTATCCAGCTACTTGTGTGTGTGTGTGCGCGTGCGCACCCCCCCACACACCCAGAGTAATTCTGATTTCACACCATGCCAAGGGAGAAGGGTAGACCTTTACTACAGGGGCCGCTACTGAATGAAATTGTCCCCTTTGGTCTTCTAAAAGCAGAACCCAACCGGCAGCTCCAAACCAATGAAACCAGGATGCAAAATGTTAAGGCTGCTGTCCGTTGGCAAAGGAATTCTCTTTTAATATATTGTTTTGTGTCATACAGACTCATTTGCCCATAATTATTCCAGGAGTCCACTTTTAAGAAAAAAAAAATCAAGGAAATGGTTCCTGAACTCAGAACACCCCCCCCCCCTCCCCGGCCTCCTTCAAGACCCGGGACTTTCGATTCTGTCCTCCGCATGATTCCAATGGCACTAGGCCTTCCCCTCATCTCTGAATCCCACCCAAAGGTCTGGGATCTCTCTCAGCCCCCTTTTCTGAGGCCTTTCATTCGGTCTTCCCCAGCGTAAGTGGCAGTGGCTGGTTCTTGCCTGCCTCCATGCCTTCTGCTTTCAGCCACTCCATCTTCTGTCGGTGCTGCTGAACTGCGTCTGCTACTCGGTTATCAATCATGGCTTCTGTCAGGACACCATCCTCCGAGGCGTAGGCTGCGGCCTGGGGAGGAAAAAAAAAGATATGGTGAATCCTAGTTTGAAGTTATAGGTGGTCCTTGACTTACAACGGATCATTTAGTGACCGTGCGAAGTTACAACGGCGCTGAAAAAAAGTGACTCATGACCATTTTTCACACTTATGACCGTTGCAGCATCTCTCCATGGTCACGTGATTTACATTTGGATTGTCAGAGTGCGCACAGTGTGACTATGCGAGACAACCCAGGAGCAAATACAGTAAACAGTGGTTTGTATTTAAATCGTGGTTTTATCTACAAAGAATATATACATACACATACTTTAGTCAGACCTCAAACAAACAGCAATCAGCAATTACAGCACGGAAGCACACACGGAGAGAGAGACACGCCCCAACAGGCTCTTAAAGTGATACCAGCCCAAAAACCTTGCTGACTCATTCCCAGCAATACATCATCGTAGCAGCTGGTCAGCTCTTAAAGCATTACTCTGACATGGATGCTTGACAACTAACTCACATTTATGACGGCTGCAGTGTCCTGGGGTCATGTGATTCCCTTTTGCGACCTTCCGACGGGGAAGCCAGATTCACTTAACAACCGTGTTACTAATTGCAACAATTCACTTAACAAATGTGGCAAAAAAAAAAAAAAAAAAAAAAGTGTAAAATGGGGGGAAAACTCTCTTAACAAATTTCTCACTTCGCAACATAAATTTTGGGCTCAACCGTGGTCATAAGTTGAGGACTCCCTGTATTAAGTTGTAGCCCATCATGATGATTTTGACTTGTGTTAATTTTTTAAGACTGAACAAGTCTAGTTCCAAGGAAACCCGTCATTTTGCTATATCCCTTGCAAACGTTTGGGGGGAGAGAGGAAGGGGTTACAAAGAAACAAAGCTTGCAGCCCGATCTGTTTGGCCTTTTTTTTTTCCACCCACAAAGGCAATATTTGTCATTCCTGATAGGAAAATAAACAGATCACAGCAACCGCACCTCAACATTGTTATGGACAAAAGCTCTACTTGTTTCAGTGTTTTGTTTGGAACATTGGGGCAACTAACAAGGTTTAATTTTGGAGAGCCGTCAGAGGAGGAGGAGGAGAAGAACAAAGAAATAATCACATTCAAGAAGGGAGGCGATGACCGCCTTAAATCTGCCAGGGTCATCCCTGCACTGTAGTCCAGACCAGAAACACACCCAAAAGACGGCTAGGTCCAGTTTTATCGTAAGGTTATATTATTAATAGAATCTTGCAAGTCTGAAAGTACCTCTCTCCCCCACTCACTTTTGCAGACTCAGAAATTAGGGAGGGTGCCTTCTGAGTTGCTTCCCACACCCTTTTTCCTTCTGTGGGCTCAGCGGCCTCTTATCTGACCAATGCCTCATCTGTGGCTCTTCCTCTCAGGGCATTCCCACATACCATTATATCCATGTGGTTTGTTGCAAATGCTTTTCCATGGCCACAGAAAACAGCAGAAAGCAAAATTAAAGGGGCCATTGGCTACAACTTCACGTTGGAGAAGTAAGTTTTTCTCTCAGAGTACCACCAGTATTGACACTGAGCAAGGCACCCTTTCTAATACGAAAAGCCAGGCTCCTTGGCAGGTGCCTGCTATGCATTCTGGACAAGATTTGAGATGTGCAGATGTAGAAGCTGGCTGCCAGAATGATAAAGGTTCTGGGGACCGGTATGTAAACAACCCTCTGCAAACTTTTCCCACTGTCAATGAAAAGAAACATCGTGCTGGCTTTTTAGCAAGACTGCAAGAATTCTGTGGTTCCTTTCCATTCCACAAAACTCTCGTCGTGTCGTGCCCCCGTCGGAGTCTGAATCTGCTGGGGAAGATGAGCTGGAACAAGAACCGACAGAGACCGAGAGGGCGGCTCCGGAGGAAACTGGGGAAGGGCAGAGTCAGTCCGGGGAAGGCTTTTCAGGATTAGAAAGGCTTGAAGACAGGGAGGAGCAGGAGAGACAGAGCTGAGGCGAAGAGGCAAGGACCACCCGCTCCTGATCCTAGAGCATGGAGAGAAAAGAGAAGGCGAGAACGACGCAGACTGAGCCGGCTACAAGGGAGGAGAGTGCCCAGCCCCGCCTTCACAAGGCACACCTGGGGACTGAGATGTAAGGAAGTGCCAGCTGGAGGGGCATTTGTCGGAAACAAGCGTGGAATCTGTGGAGCCTCGTGTGCACTTGCCGATGCCTGGAGATTACTGTGCTCTGTCTTGTGGGGCTTGCCCGGTTTGCCTGATTCGTTGAACTTCTTGCTCTAGTTACTGTTTGGCTAACCTGGCTTATTGGACTGCTGGCCCTGGTTACCATTTGGCTAACCTGGCTTACTGAACTGCTGGCCCTGGTTACTGTTTGGTTAACCTTGCTTACTGGAGTACTCGCAGCCAGAGGCTGCTGAAGGTGCGTGTGAGAGCTTTGCTCCAGGGAACGTGGGGACGTTAGGGGGCAAAGTTGGAGCAATAAAGGGGAGTTAGACCTCTTCTCTGGCTGTGTTGCTTTCGTGCCACTCCCTGGGTCATCACACGTCGCTAGACTCAGGATGATGGGGCAGGTCATCCAAACAGGGTCTTTTGAGCCTTACCTGCCAAGCCACCGCAAGCTGCGAGATCTCCCGTCCAGACATGCCTTCTGTCAGCGTGGCTATTTCTGAGCACTTTTTCCCATAATCAAACTGGGCCAGTTTTAAGCGCCTGGGTGCCAAAAAAGCAGATGAATCAGCCACAATAGGAAAACATTCGTTCCCCTCTCCCCCATTTGTTTTATTTTTAATTTTCCACTCGGTGGGAAATCAGAGCCTGCTGGCCGTATGGGGAAGGAGACAGATGATCTGGCCTCTGCAGTTTTTCTTTCAGGAGCCCTAATTTGGGGTTGTGTTCTCCATGCTTCCTATTTTCTCTGGTGGTTCCTCATTTGGGGTGAAAAATACTCTGCGCATGCCGCCCAGTGTCAGATGCAAAGAATCAGGATTTCTTAGGTTGCATTATACGTGATCTATTCAAGCCTATCTGGTTAACATTACACTGGTGCCAGGTAAGAATAAATGGAATTCAGGAGGGGCTGGGCTTGGGACGCTTGTGGGAATGCAGCGACTCTAAGCTGGTGACACGCTTCACTCCGCTCCTCCACAACTCGGCCTACTTTTCTTCTACACCCAGGTTTGTACAGATAGTCCTTGATTTACAACAGTTCATTTAGTGACTGAAGGAACAATCATCTTCATTTAACGACCCCATAATCCCTTGCGGGGTGGAGTCTGGGCAACTGAATGGAGCCAGCAGAGTGTTTTAATGGCCGGATGCCTTTCCTGTCGCCAATGTGGAGTTTTGTTCAGCAGATATATTCTCAGTGTGCCCAGAGAGAGAAATATCTGCCTCTACCTAGGATCGAAACCACAGCCTCCTGAGCCTGTGAGGCGAGAGCTCCACCTCTAGGCCACCACACCACTCAGTGACTGAAGTAACAATGTCACTGAAAAAAGTGACATGATTTTTCCCCCCACTAATGACCGCTGCAGCATCCCCATGGTCACAGGATCAAAATTTGGATGCTTGGCAACTGGTTCATATTTATGACAGTTGCAATGTCCCAGGATTGTATGATCCCCTTTTGTGACCTTCTGCAACTGCAGTGATTCACTTAACAACTGTAGCAAGGAAGGTCGTACAATGGGGCAGAACTCACTTAACAACAGATTAGCTCATTTAAGAACTGCAACGATTCACTTAACAAATGTGGCGAGGGAAGTCGTAAAATGGGGCAAAACTCACTTACAAAAGAAATTTTGGGCTCAACTGTGGTCGTAAGCTGAGGACTACCTGTATTAGAATCAGCAATGAACTTGAAAAGGACAGACCCAATCGGCAATCCCCTTCTGTGGCCCCCATCCCCTACATCAGGGATATCCAACTTTGGCAACTTTAAGACTTGTGGACTTCAACTCCCAGAATGCCTCAGCCAGCTTTGCTGGCTGAGGAATTCTGGGAGTTGAAGTCCACAAGTCTTAAAGTTGCCAAGGTTGGAGACTCCTGCCCTACATCTCGTATGATTAGCAACCAGAGGAAGAACATCAAGTTCTGTACTAACTGCTTGCCCTCGGTGGCTGGCTGGAGGATGTGCTTGTCAAAATACATTCGGACCAATCTCTCCCGCTCCTCTAAACCTGGCAGCTGGAAGTGGACCATCTCATCGATCCGGTCGTTGATGGCCCAATCAAACTGTTCTGGCTGGTTGCTTGCTAAGACCAGCATGAACCTGCAAGGAAGGAAAAGACTGAGAATTGGAGAAGGGCATACCCACAATTCCTGAGCTGGCTAGAATAGAATATGATAAAAACTTTATTGTCACCTTAAATGTACACTAATCAGCATATAGCAGTAGCAATAGCACTTAGACTTATATACCGCTTCACAGTGCTTTACAGCCCTCTCTAAGCGGTTTACAGAGTCAGCGTATTTGCCCCCAACAATCTGGGTCCTCATTTTACCCACCTCGGAAGGATGGAAGGCTGAGTCAACCTTGAGCCGGTGAGATTTGAACCGCCGAACTGCAGCTAGCAGCCAGCTGAAGTAGCCAGCAGTGCTGCACTCTAACCACTGCGCCACCTCGGCTCTTAAAATGAAATTAAAATGAAATTTCCTTGCATTCAGCTCTCAAAGGATAACCATTATGCATATACCCACATACACACACACATATATGACACAGAGAAATATCACAGTCTAGTTCGGATGTATACATATACATGGCAAAAAAAAAAAAAAAAATCCTGCGAGTTTACAAGACGGGTGGCATAAGGAACAAAGCTGTTACAGAATCTAGGAGTCCTGCTAGATACTTCGAAACCTCCTCCCAGAGGGGAGCAACAGAAACAGACCGTGAAGTGAAGTGTGCGGGGTCTCTAACCATGCTTTGAGCTCTAAGCACATAGCGCTTATAAGCAGCGTCCCGAATAACGGGAAGAATAATGGTTAGCAGATTATCAACCTTTGTTGCAAAGTTTCTATTTTTTTTTTAATTTCCTCCTTAGCCCAATCTACCTCACAGGATTGTTGTGAGGGTAGCACCGGAGGGAAGGCTACCTTCCTGAGCAAATCACTTGGGAGTTCTCTAACACCATCAGGGACAGGCAGAACAATTAATAAATGTTTCCCAAGACGCTTATGCTCGAGGATTAAAAGTTGACATCAGAACACAGAATAGGGTTGAAAGGGACCGCGGAGGTCTTCTAGTCCAACCCCCTGCTGAAACAGGAGACACTGCACCATTCTGGACAAATGGCTGTCCAGAGACTTCTTAAAATCCTCCAGGGATGGAGCACCCACAACTTTCGGAGGCGAGCTGTTCTCACAGCCAGGAAATTTCTCCTTAATTCTAGGTTGGATCTCTCTTTAATGATCTTCCACCGGTTACTTCTTGTCCTGTCTTCAGGAGCTTTGGGGAATAGGTCGACCCCCTCTTCTTTGTGGCTATTTCAACTATTGGAAGACTGCTATCATGTCACCCCTAATCCTTCTCTTCATTAGGCTAGATGTAGCTAGTTCCCTCTATTATATTTTAGCCTCCAGACCCCTAATCATCTTTGTTGCTCTTCTCCGCACTCTTTCTAGGGCAGGAGTCGTCAACCTGTGGCTCTGGAGCCGCATGTGGCTCTTTCATCCCTCTGCTGTGGCTCCCTGTCGCTGGTCGGCTCCATAGTTGATAGGGCTTTCAATTAGGACAGGTAGAGGAAAAAGGACACCGCGCTAGGAGGAGGCTTTATGGTGGGGGAACCGGACTTCCGGTCGGCTCCAGATTGAACGGGGGGCTTCCGATTCCGACCTTTGTGGCTCTTTGAGCGTTTAAGGTTGCCGACCCCTGTTCTAGGGTCTCACCAACTTTTCTGTGGTGACCCGAACTGGACAAAGTATTCCAAGTGTGGTCTCACCATAAAGCAGTACTATCACCTCCCGTGATCTTGGAAACTATCCCTCTCTTGATGCAATGGAGGATGGCATCATCGTTCCCTTAATGGCAGGAAGCGGAGGCACATCCCGTCCTTCGATTTTATGGCAGTTCTCTCGTGTCTCCATTCCCCAGGCTCTGTTTGACAATGGTGCTGCTTTTTTGGGGGGGGGGGGGGTTGAAAGCTGCTGCTGACGATGCTTTTGGTTTAATGGTGCATTATGAATCGAAACGCATTTTTGGATGATGGCAAAGATTGCTGCTGTAGCAGCAAACTACCATCTGTGAGGATTCAGCACTTTTTGGGATAATTGCAATTCAACGTTCAATTCCTAGGGGCCTCCTTTTAGATTCCCCCCTCTCCCGATAATACTTATGCCTCCCGCTGGTCTCCCTCAGACAATTAAAGGGAACAATTTAACCCATTGTGGACTTGTGTCCCCCCCCCCCAAATACTAATCAAGATTCTCCTTCACGTTGTTTTCCTCTTAGGAATTCTCCGAAGTTGGCAACTGGCATCCTGGATGGAGGGTGGGTACCAAACCCACCCTGGTTGTTTTAAATGCAAATCCAAACCCTTAAGAGGAGTTGTATGATTAATGATAATTTTAAAAAAAAATGATGATGTGTGGACACACAGGGACAAAGCTGGAGTTTCAAAGAATTGTAATGTTCTTTAAATATTTTTTTCCTAAAAAACATTGTTGCAACTTTGGACCATTTAATAGCTCAAAAAATAATTTAATTACATTGCTATGCTGCCCGTCTTACTATCCGGTGATTCTGGGTTTAGATATACATGAGCCTCGGTGGCGCAGTGGTTAGAGTGCAGTACTGCAGGCTACTTCTGCTGACTGCCTGCAATTTGGCAGTTCGAATCTCACCAGGCTCAAGTTTGACTCAGCCTTCCATCCTTCCGAGGTGGGTAAAATGAGGACCCAAATTGTTGGGGGCAATAGGCTGACTCTGTCAACCGTTTAGAGAGGGCCGTAAAGCACTGTAAAGCGGTATATAAGTCTTATTGCTATTGCTAAAGGTCAGGGGTCAGCAACCCACGGCTCTGGAGCCGCATGTGGCTTTCATCCCTCTGCTGTGGCTCCCTGTCGCCGGTCAGCACCACAATTTTGAGAGGAGCTTCCAGTTGGGGGGGGGGAGCAGGGCACGCCAGGAGGAGACTCTATGGCAAGGGGTGGGTTTTCTGGTCAGCTCCACAATTGATAGGCCTTTCGGTTAGGACAGGTAGAGGAAAAAGGATGCCGCGCTAGGGGGAGACTCTATGGTGGGGGAACCAGACTTCCAGTTGGCAGAGGAAAAAGGATGCCACGCTAGGAGGAGACTCTCTGGTGGGGAAACCGGACTTCCGGTTGGCTCCAGAATTGAACGGGGAGCTTCTGGTTAGGACCTTTGTGGCTCTTTGAGTGTTTAAGGTTGCCGACCCCGGCTATAGGTAGAGCTGTAAGTCAAGAGTCTAATTTGAGCCTCTAGGTGGCAAGCAGGATTAGCTCTCCTTGAAATCTTCTCCGGGAATAACTAAGCTGTCCATCTGAGCTGGAGTTCCAAGCTCCATGATTCCCAGCCAGTGGGACTGATTGAAATCCTGCAAGCATTTGGTACTAAAGGAGCAAAGGCAGGGAGGCCATTACAGAAGTTGTAGTGGTTCCTGCACTAATCAGTGATTGGACAAGATGATCTTTAAGGTCACTTCCCTCTCTAGGATTGTGGGATACATTTGTGGGTTGTCTAAATCTGGTTCTAAGGCAAATCTCTCTCCCATTCAGAGACAGGGTTATCTCCAATTATCCCCATCCTCTCGGACAGAGAAGACCAACCCAACAAACAAGACTTAATTCTGGTTGTACAGCAAATTGATCTTCTAGAACAGGGGTCTCCAACCTTGGCAACTTTTAAGCCTGGCGGACTTCAACTCCCAGAATTCCCCAGGACTTAAAAGTTGCTAAGGCTGGAGACCCCTGTTCTAGAAGGCTAGTAAGGCTGGCTGGGGAATTCTGGGAGTTGAAGTCCTCACATCTTCAAGCTGTCAAGATTGAGAAACACCGCTTAGAAGCACTCTCTGTTACTCTGTGAACTCTCTTACTTGTTGCTGTGTTGTCCCGTCCTATGGAGGAAAGCATTGAGTGTCGCTCGCAGGTCCTCGCTGATTTTTTCCTGCCAGGATAAGCAAACGCAGTTGTCAAAGTTGAGGAACACCACTTAATCCAAATTAAATCCAATCCTTGCTCTTCTTTCCTACAAGTATCTCTCTCCACTCCTTCTTGCTTTCTATAGTTTTCAAGCCTGTGAGGATGATGATTTTTTTTTTAAAAAAAATCTACTGATGCTACCTAGTTTGAGTAATGAAAACATCTGCAAAAAAAAAAAAAAAAAAAAAACACCAAGCTCAGAGACCATCAAGGACTTCTCATTTCAACCCTGAGCTACAAATATTCCCCTTTATTAAAAAATACTGCTTTCTAGAACCTTATTCGCACCCTTAAATATATTTAAAGGTTTTGAACAGGCCCCCCCCTTTCCCTTCTAGGCTTCGCATATTCAGTTCTTCCAATCTCTCCTGATATGAGTTCTTGCCTCTCCTGATTTACCCCCATCTACTCCACGACTAACCCGTTTAGAAAAACTAACTTGAGCCACTTGGAGTCCCTTAATTACGCTGAGCGGAAGGAGTGGGGTGCTTTGGCAAACTGCAATATATTACCGTGTTTCCCCGAAAATACGACCTACTCAGAAAGTAAATCCTAGCTTGATTTTTTACATGTGCGCCCAATATAAGTCCTACCCCCAAAATAAGCCCTAATTAAGACCCCCACCCAACTCCAGGGTGTACAAGTAAAAATTAAGCTAGGGTGGGGATGGGGGGGGGGTGTTGGAGCTGCCCTACGACTTACCTTCAGATATTTGCAGCCGGGCCTCGCACACCTCGGCCCATTTCTTTTGCTGCAGCCGGCAAGGCTTTCCTGAAGGCCTCTGTAGCCGGATAACAGAGCTCCAGATCGATCCAGAGTTCTGTTATCGGCTGCAGAGGCCTTCAGGAAAACCTTGCTAGCTTTGCCGGACGAAGAAGTTCCTGAAGGCCTCTGATAGTGAAAAAGAGGCCGGGGGCGACGCACGCAAGTGAGGTGAGTCAGTGGACGACATCCCCCCCCCCCGGGTGCCCTTTTTGGTGGCAAAAAAATAAATAAAAATAAGAATAAGACAGGGTCTTATTTTCGGGGAAACACGGGTATTAACTATCGGGCTCACTAATCAAATTAAAATGAGAAAGCTTTTGACCGGCCCAGTCGTAACCAGGAACGAGCGTGCAGATTAGAGAAAGAGGGGAGGACGCTTACCGTTGCTCTTTTACGCAGAAACGCGTCGGCTTCATCCACAAACAGCAAGAGGCTGGAAAGGGAAAAATAGGTATATGCTGAAAATAACTAAACCCACAGCAAGGAGCTGAAGATTTTGGCTGGAAGGCTTCCTAGGTATAGATAAATTTGGGGATCTGATTGTGAAATTCAGGCTGAAGCCCTCCTCCCTGAATTTTAGGCCACAAACAAGAGATTGGTGAAGGGCTGGTGAAATCACGATGAATCTGGCTCCGCAAACACCACTATAAAGACGTTTGATAGGCAGACTTTGAAATGCTTCTTTTTAAAAGCAGAAGATTGTTGCTTTTTTTTTCCTGAGTTCTTTTTTTTTAAATCATTTTTATTTTATTATATAAAATACACACACAAAAAAAGAAAGAAAAAGAAAATAAGAAATTAAGGGAGGGAAAGGGAACGGGGAAAAGGGGGTGTGAAATACAAGGGGGAAGAGAAAAAGAAAGAAAAGGGGGCATTGACTTCCAACTCTTTCTAGCCCAGTACAAGATAAACACAGTCCAACCTCAACTTTTTGCTTTTACACATTAATATATAACTAGCCATTCTTATAACACCAAATCAACGTTTCATTTTTTTTCCTTCACAAGCACAAATCCCAGAAGTGATATCCAAAGAAGAACATATTTTCCTCTTTAAATAAAGTATTCAATTTAACCATTCCTGCTTTATCTTCCTTGCTATGGAAATAATGTGTATTTCTATTTGCACCGGAGTCCTTTTTTTTTTTTTTTAAGGAGGGGGGGATGAAAAAGAAGGTGCAAAATGAACACACTGAGTGATGAATGTGGCAGAGCATCGCGGCGGACGACGGGAGGGAGTGCGTGACAGAACTGATCCAAGGACAAATTTGTTACCTATTCGTGCCACCAATCTGAACTCTTTCCCTAACCCATCCTCTGTTCCACCTCTAGGGGACAGCATCTTTGTTTATTGAACCCCATCTCTATTCTTGGTTTTCAAAAAGAATTGAAAAGCCAAGAACAATGGCATTGGGAAAAAAAAAGCCTCGGATTTTTTTAATGCAGTAAACAGCCAAAATCGGAAGCTCCCCATGTGAAACATGAGCTGTTTTGCACCGGTAAGACCCTATTGTCTGGACCGCTCGGCCCACTGCAGCCCAACCAACACAAGCAATGAAAAGGATAACACTACAAGGCATCTAAAACATCTTTAGAAACAACCAAGACTATTATAGCCACAGGGTGTCACTGTAGCACACAAATAAAGCCCTCCAGGCCATTTGAAGGAAATCAAAACTCAGTAGCCCGAAAACTAAAAACAGGAGTCGTCTACAACATATAATGGTAAGGATTGTGACGGTCACTATGCAGGACAGACAGCTAGAAGGCTAGCAAGAGTGTATCGACGAACCCCAAACTAGCAGTCAGAAGACACGATGAGAACGCCTTAATCTCAAAACAGGTGGAGAGATTCAGCCATAGTTTCAGCTGGGAAACGTAGGAATTCAGATAAATCAGCCATCAACAGACCCATAGAAATAAACATTTACATACCATTAAAAGAGACAATAAAACAGCTAAGAAGGAAATAAGACCACGGCACATCCTCTTCAGTAACCAACACTCTGATAAACAGGTATTAACACCAGACAATTAAGCAGAAAACAATATCCTAATCAAGGAACCAAGGAGAAAAACCACACCTCTACCAACATTGGCAAAGCAAGCTATTGTGTATAACCAGGAAGCCAACTCCACACTCACTCATACTGGTGACATTACCTAGTTGGGTAATAAAATGTCTTCAAGCATCAGAGAGCACTAAGGACTCCACAATTCAACCCTGAGTTACATATATTCTCTTCTCCTCAGACCTTACTAGCCCTAGAACTGATCATTTGCTACTATATCATGCAGAGAAGCAACTTGTCCATTCCTCATCTTAGCATCTTTTTAATCTGGGGATTATCTATATCAGGGGTGTCAAAACTCAATTTCATTGAGGGCTGCATCAGGGTTGTGGTTGACCTTGGGGTGTGTGTGTGTGTGGCTGGGTGTGGCCGACTGGGTGGTCGTGGCCAGCTTGACGCCACTCCCCAAACTGCTGGCATGTTTCCTCTTCGCACTGGGTAGACCGGGCCGAAGCCACGCTGGCCTGATCTTGCCTCTTCGCACCAGGTAGACCGGGATGGCCCTGCGGGCTGGATCCGACCATATCACGGGCCGGATCCAAGCTTGACACCCCTGATCTACATTTATAGAACTGAAGTCATATCCTTCAGCTTTGTTCTGACCTAGGCTTCCTGATAAATCATAAAACACAAACATAGTCCCCAAACAGTTTTAATTAGTCCGACAGAAGTCTGCCACAGCCTTTCGGAAGAAGGCTGATAAGCACCAACCTTTATCTCTCTTGACACGCTGCCAAAGACCTAATTGGCAAGGAGCTTTGCAAGGCCAAACAGAACACGGAGTCAGAACTGAGCTGCTGAGTTACATCGACCAGAATTGAACCAAGTTGCTTCCTGCAACGAGCACATCCGTTTGCTCCACTTTTATATCCTATGGGCCTGTTCTTGCCTTCTGGCAGCTCTGCGCATGCACGCATTGAGAACAGACTCCCCCTGTTCCTCTGCCTCGCTGATGTCAGCCTCTGGAGGCTACGGAGTCAGCACAGAACTCCCAGATGGCCCGGGCCCCATCTCTGCCTCCGACACAGAGCCTTCTCCAGACTCCAGGACTGGCCCATGTTCCTCCCCAGCCTCCTCGCTGTCCGACTCTGCTGCCAGCTCTGCAGGCCGCTGGCGGACCACAACAAGCTTGTATCCAAATAGGAGATTGTTAAACTGGATCAAATCTGTTTCAGGATTACTTTAGAAAAGCAATGGGGCTTGCCAACTTACCCTCTCCGACTTGTGTTGGCCCAGTCAAAGACCTTGTGCATGGCGGTCACGCCTTCGCGCCCCATAGGGGCGACATCGCCACCCGTCATGATGGCGTAATCCATGCCAGAATGCATGGCTAATTTCTAGAAAGAGAAAAGAGAGTTTAAGAAACAAAGGTTGACTGGGTGAATGAAGGCCATTGGTACGTTCAGAACATCTGGTATGAAAGCCCATTATGGACTTTTTGGAGTTAAAAAAATCAACTTAATGATTTATGTTTTTTATGACTACAGAAGATAGATTATAGAAAGAGAATGTGACGTAACTTTGTGAGAGGGGTTAAACTATAATTGTAGTTGCTGTAAAGAAGTTCAGAAACTAGATATTAGACGGTGCAGAGATGGACGGACTGACACTAAAAATAAAGCTCAAGGAAGAAACAGAATATTTTTTAACATGGGATGTATTTTATCAGTGGCTAGATAATAGAAGTAGAAATTAAAAGGTAAAAGATTATTACTAGGTATAAGTTAATAATGAAAGATTATGATTATATATAAGTAAACAATACACCACGATTAGTATTAGTGTTATTGCTACGAATATTGGACTGTATAAGTAAAATAACTCAGACAATGCAATGTTCACTAAGCACTTATGTTGATTAAAAAATAAAAAAACTTTTTTTATAAAAGTTCAGAAACTAGAAAATGAGAAATCGATCCCAGATGTATGGGGGGGGGGGGAGGGAAGGAGAGAACAAGATTTGTCTGAAATGGTATAGTGTTTCCTGCTTAAGCAGGAGGTTGGACTAGGAGGGAGGCCTGCTAGGCCCAAAATGGGGGCAGGGCGGGGTTGCACACGCATGCGCGGGGGGAGCGTGTGGGGACGGGCAGGCGCAGGGGGCAGGCACATTGCATTATGGGTGCTGGCACACAACGAGAAAAAGGTTCGCCATCACTGGACTAGAAGACCTCCAGGGTTAGGGTTTGACAGAATGATAAAACTGGGGCATTACCTTGGCAAAAAGGGTCTTTCCCGTTCCCGGAGGTCCATACATGAGGATATTCCGATAGAGGCTTCTGTTATTCCTTGTGTTCCGGGTTGCAATGGCTATGTCTCGCACCCGCTCCTCCAGCTTCGGCTGCAAAGGACCCAACACCCAGCAAACGGCATTAAGGCGGGTGGAAAGACCAGTCTTCTTATTTCCTGATCCTGCACCTGGTTTTCCAAACAGCCGACCCAAATGCAGGCAAGGAAAGACCTTTCCAGAACAGGTAGTCCTCAACTTACAACCGTTCGTTTGGTGACCGTTTGACGCAACAACGGCACTGGAAAAAAAGTGACTCATGACCATTGTTCACACTTACAACCATTGGCAGTATCCCCACAGTCACACGACCAAAACTCAGCCTCTTGGCAACTGACTCATATTTATGACGGTTGCTGTGTCCCGGGGGTCATGCGATACCCTTTTGCGACCTTCTGGCGAGCAAAGCCAATGGGGAAGCCAGATTCGCTTAACTGTGTTAGCAAGAAAGGTCGTAAAATGGGACAAAATTTACTTAACCAATATCTTGCATGGCAACAGGAATTTTGGGTTCGATTGTGGTCGTAAATCGAGGACTATCTGTTTAGCAACCCCCCAACTGATTTTTCAGTGATATACTATCCTCGAATAAGGAAATTCTATTTTGCTGCTACAGTTGCAAGAAAAAGTATGTGAACCCCTTGGGACGTGGAGTTTTGCATGAATTGGTCATAAAATGTGCTCTGAACGTCATCTAAGTCACAACAATAGAAAAACACAGTCTGCTTAAAATAATACTACACAAACATTAGATGTCTCCATGGTTTAATTGAACATAACATGTAAACATTCACAGTGCAGGGAGGAAAAAGTATGTGAGCCCCTAGCCTAATGACTTCTCCAAGAGCTAATTGGAGCCAGGAGTGAGCCAACCTTGACTCCAATCAGTGTGATGATATTGGATGTTTTGCTGACAGCTGTCCTGCCCTTTAAAAACACACACCTGGTTTGGGTTTACTGGTTTCAAGAAGCACTGTCTGATGTGAACCATGCCTCGCAGAAAAGAGCTCTCAGAAGACCTACGATCAAGAATTGTTGACTTGCATGAAGCTGGAAAGGGTTACAAAAGTATCTCCAAAAGCCTTGATGTTCATGT
>QLTV01002577.1:516743-551793 GCA_003457575.1 Thermophis baileyi
CGCAGAGGATGGGTGATGCAACCTGACAATGACCCAAAGCATACAAGTAATTCAACAAAACAATGGCTTCAACAGCACAGAATACGCCTTCTGGAGTGGCCCAGTCAGAGCCCTGACCTCAACCCTATTGAAATGCTGTGGCATGACCTTAATAGAGCGATTCACACCAGACATCCCAAGAATATTGCTACACTGAAACAGTTTTGTGAAGAGGAGTGGTCCAAAATTACTCCGGATCGTTGTGCAGGTCTGATCTGCAACTACAGGAAACGTTTGGTTGAGGTTATTGCTGCCAAAGGAGGGTCAACCAGTTATTACGTCCAAAGGTTCACATACTTTTTCCTCCCTGCACTGTGAACGTTTACATGTTAATGTTCAATTAAACCATGGCAACATCTAATGTTTGTGTAGTATTATTTTAAGCAGACTGTGTTTTTCTATTGTAGTGACTTAGATGACGTTCAGAGCACATTTTATGACCAATTCATGCCAAACTCCACGTAATCCCAAGGGGTTCACATACTTTTTCTTGCAACTGTATATGAAATGGCCACGACAGAGTAATTCCACCCCCATCCACCCCATAAAAAAATATTCATTAAAGCAGCTGTTATTTACATTATCTTCTGGTCACTGACACAATTACAGAGCTACACTGGTCTAGTGGTTAAGGCACTAGGCTAGAAAGCAGGAGACTGTGAGTTCAAGTCCTGCCTTAGCCATGAAAGCCTTCTGGGTGACTTTCGGCCAGTCACTCTCTCTCAGCCCAACCCACCTCACAGGATTGTTGTGGGAAATAGAAGGAAGGTGGCGTGTGGGATAGGCTCACCACCTTGAGTGATTTGCAAAAAAAATAAATAAATAAATAAAAATAAAGGCAGGACACAAACAAATAAATAAAAAGGATGGAGTTTTGATCACGCCGTCGACATTTTTGACCACCCCCACCCCCAAATTAATAAATGTGCCCAGTGCCAGTGGCTCCATTCTGATGTAGCCCTCAAGGGTAGTCAACACTCACATTGAGAACAACCCCTTGGAGAGCATCTTGGGCCTTGCTGGTCAGCCGCCTCCCAACCTAGAAAGCCAAGGGGACAGAAGTTATCCTCTGCAGAAACGGCTAGAGAGGTGGGCATAATCTGAATACAGGTATGCCTGAGCTGTTAAGAGACAACAAATGACAAAGATGTAAGAAAGAGACTCCGAAGAATCCCACCTTGATTATTGTCTGACGGGACTGTCAAAAAAAAAAATTCTAGCAAACCATCAAGTCTTAAGCTTACCTGGATGGGATGCTTGAGCGCTTCGAGTACGGTGATACGGGAGGTTTCCCGCACCAACGAGGGCTTGCCCAGGCGAGCTTCGATATACCGGCCGGCCACAGCGGTGGCGTTTTTGGCACTGTAGATGCCAACGGCCAGCAGAGTCAATCCTGCCACCTGCCGCAAATCAGGAAAGCGATGCTTTCAGATCTTTTTTTGGAACCACACATTAATTCTAACAATGCGAGGGTTTTGTTTTTTTTAAAGGAACAAACATTGGGAGGGATTCTTAACAAAGAATTTTTTTATTCTCTCCTTCAGACTTCTTTCATTTCACCCAGATTGGAATAGAGGGCCAATTTCTCTGGGCCCTGAGCAATTCCAGGAAATGCATTCACCTCTATGTAAGCAGAACCAACCGCAAAACCTGTTGGCTTGGCTCAGTGTGTGAATAAACTATGATTTATGATCATCTGTTTCCCTCTGGTGGCATGCCCAGGCTGGGTTAGAAGATGTATCGATCAGCCTCGTGATTTGCCTTAAGCTGTGGCAAAAATTTAACTCTTGCACTGATCTCTAATGGGATCATGAGATGGCCATGGTCTCTAAATTTGATATGTAGCTTACCGTTGCTGTTACTTTATCCCAGTCAGTAACAAAGGCACGGAAACCTTCTCCAAAAAGCGTCCCAGCTGTCCTAAAGAGGAAAAGAGCAAACCTTTTAAAAAGTGGCATGTCCAGATAATATACGTGGGAGATATTTTTATTTACCGTATTTTTCAGAGTATAAGCCTTTCCCCCCCCCTAAAAGTGGGTGAAAATTGAGGTGCGTCTTACAGACCGAATACGGGCGTTTTTGGCCTCCCGAACCCTCCGCGCGTCACGTTTTCGCCCTCTCCGCCCCCCAGAAGCACTCTGCAGTGCTCCACACGGCCCGTTTTCGCCAAAAATGGGCCCATTTTTGGTGAAAACGGGCCCTACGGAGCACTGCAGAATGCTTCTGGGGGCCTGGGAGGGCGAAAACGCGACGCGAGGAGGCAAAAAACTATTTTTTTCTTGTTTTCCTCCTGTAAATTTAGGTGCGTCTTATAGTCCGGTGCGTCTTATAGTCCGAAAAATACAGTAAATCTGGCTAAACTTAAGTGCTGTTAATTTTGCCATCTCTGCCTAGTCTTCACCAAACCTGCCTGTTCCCAGGCTTTTCACCAAACGTACTTGAGGGAATCCAACACAGTCTGACGGTGCTCGGCGGCTTTTAGCCGAATTTGTTCCCGGATGAGATCCGCGTTCTCCCGTTCCGCCCTGGCGCGAGCCTGGGCTTCCGCCTCGATCCGCAGCATCTCGTTCTTGTGTCGCAGTTCCATCTCGCGCTCCACCGTCGCTACAAAGGAAACCGAGAGCTTGAATCGATGGGAGAAAAAGTGTCATTTGGGGGTCGCAACGGCCTTCGGACTTCAACCAGCCAACACAGCTACTTGGCAAAGGATTGTGGGATCCTGGGGAAGATGGGGGTTGTAGTTCAAAGATCACTTATGTAGAGCGTTGTTCTTTCATGCTGGGGGAGGAGCAAGGGATTTGTTCCTTCTACCCAGAATGCAAAGCTATGGAAAGGTGGTTTCTCATGCCTCTGGATGCTGGTTGGGGAATTCTGGGAGTTTAAGTCCACACCTCATAAAGATGCCAAGGCTGAAAAACACTGATGTAGCAGATAGAGATGTGAAGGCCCAGAAAAAAACTGGAAAAATTCAGAAAAAAACCGTTTTTTTCCTGAAGGCTTTTTTGTTTTTTTCCAAAAAATTGAAAAAAGACATTGTGGAATATTTTATTTTAACATGATGAATAAAATATTTTAAGACAGGGTGTTCAAATATTTTCCAAATCATTTCTAAAAAAAATGTATGATATCAGATTATTCTAATTTCTGTGCAATGAGTGAGGACAATCAAGTCCTAGGTAACAAACTGAACCCTCCACTGCAAGAACAGTATGCATTTCTTCCTTTAGGAGGTGCTGCTATTGTAACAAGAAAAAGAGACGGATACTGACAATTTCAGCTCAGAAATATGAAAAATTGTTACTTTTGGTTTTGAAAATTGTTTTGTGGAGGCTTTTTGGCTGTTCCACATAAACTAGTAAGCAGTTCAGGAGATCGTTGCTCCCTTTGTTACAAATAAATATTATAAAAAAGTAAATTATGTTTGTGATAATTGTTTGGATACACTATATTTTTAATATGCTAGTTGTAATAATTTTATGTCAAGTCAAATTGTCCATAGTCATATTTTATGTTCCTAAAGTAACAGAATGACTTTCAATCTTAAAAAGACAAAAAAGTGCTAATTTTTCAATTTTTCTGAAAATTTCCGTTTTTTCCCCAAAAAACCCGGAAAAAAACCGGGTTTTTTTCCGAGCTTCAAAATTTCCAGAAATTTTACATCTCTAGTGCCAGATACAGAGAGGGGAAACATCTATTTTTCTCTCTGTGTTTCCCTTTCTCAAAAATCCACCCACCATCCCCTTATTTCCTGGTTATTTTCTTCCAACTTTTCCTGTTCTTTGGGGGTTCTTCCCTCCTCCCTTTAATATTTTCTCCAGTCTCCCTTCTCCTTAGCTTTTGCATCTCGACTCTAAAGGCCTATTGGTAGGCCCGAAGCCCCCCAGACCTTCCCCTTTGCCATCGTCCCTTACCTCTCCTCATGGCCTCCTGTTTCTGAACCGATTCTTCTTGCTTCCTTAAATTCTCTTCATTAAGGAGTTGCTGGGGGGAGAAGAACAGAATTCAGTCTGCGGACAACTGGGAAAGCCGCTGGGCTTTAAAGAACTTGCTCCTTGGTTTCTATTCCCCTTAAAAACAGCAGCAATATATTTTTTAATATTCAACTACTGGGTATATTACTCCCCACTTTGTTTACACTGCAGGCCATCACCTCCCTTTGCTCCCAAAGGGTTTTTAACTAACCCAGATCAAGGAACTGTGTGAGCAGCATTTCTATTTATTAAATCATTTTTTCACCCACCTCACAGATGTACCGGGCTTTTAGATGGTTCCCCTTCTGTGATCTCAACCTTCCCTCCCTGCATTTAAGAAAGAAATAGGACCAACCTGCTGTCGTAACTGGTCCTCGTAACGTTGCCGAGCTAATTTGTCTTGGTACTGGGCTCTCTTTAAGATAAAAGCAGACATAGGGGAAATTCAGTGATATTTAAGAGGAAAGAGGGACAAGGATCTTGAGAGTTAAAACTCTTAGACAGGGAAGACTATAACCTCACCCAAGCTGGATTTAATATTGAAACAATCTATTTCCCTGATAGAGTGAGAAATTTGTTAAGGGGGTTTTGTCCCATTAGCTGCGGTGGCGCAGTGGTTAGAGTGCAGTACTGCAGGCTACTTCTGCTGATCACCGGCTGCCAGCAGTTTGGCAGATCGAATCTCACCAGGCTCAAGGTTGACTCAGCCTTCCATCCTTCCGAGGTGGGTAAAATGAGGACCCAGATTGTTGGGGGCAACAGGCTGACTCTGTAAACCGCTTAGAGAGGGCTGTAAAGCACTGTGAAGCTGTATATAAGTCTAAGTGCTATTGCTATTCCTTCGTTCCTTCCTTCCTCTCTTAATTCCCTTTCTCATTCTCCTTCTTGGTGGCGCAGTGGTTAGAATGCAGTATTGCTGGCTAAGTTTGCCCACTGCCAGCAGTTCGATCCTGACTGGCTCAAGGTTGACTCCGCCTTCCATCCTTTTGTCGATAAAATGAGGACCCAGATTGTTGGGGGCAAAAGGCTGACTCTGTAAACCGCTTAGAGAGGGCTGCAAAGCACTATGAAGCGGTATATAAGTCTAAGTGCTATTGCTATTTTACGACTTTTCTTGCCACATTTGGTAAGTGAGGCCGTGCAGTTGTTAAATTAGGAACACGGTTGTTAAGATAGCAGTTTACCGCTTGTTGCTGCCTTGTCTCTTCATTAAGGGTTTTCCTCCTCTCGTCTGCTTGTATCCGGACTTGTTCGTTCTTCAGTTGTTCTACGGCGGCTTCGTATTCCTAAGGAACAAGGAGAAAAATTAGGAGGAATTATAAAACCGACCTGCGGGAACATACATTCATCTCCAGCTTTTTCATACAAGAAATCCTGTTAAGCTCTCCATAAAAAAACAACCCCTGCCTCACTCTAATCTAAAGGCAGGGACATGGATCACGGTGATCTTAGAAGTGCCTTAGGGAAAGTCTGGCACTTTTGATCTACTAAAAGCAACTTGCAACATCAAGGTGAGAATCTTTACAAATAACAGAATAAGAGAGTTGGGAGGGATCTTGGAATTCTTCGAGTCCAATCCCCTGCTTAAGCAGGAAACCCTGTACCATTTCAGACAATTTTCTGTCCAATCTCTTCTTAAAAGCCCCCATGGACCACCCACAACTTCTGAAGTCAAGCTGTTCCGCTGATTAATTGTTCTGTTAGGAAATTCCTCCTTAGTTCTAAGTTGCTTCTCTCCTTGATTCGTTTCCATCCATTGCTTCTTGTCCTCTCTTCAGATGCTTTGGAGAATAGGTTGACTCCAGTGGTGAAATCCAATTTTTTTTACTACCTGGTCTGTGGGCGTGGCTTGGTGGGCGTGGCAGGGGAAGGATACTGCAAAATCCCCATTCCCACCTCACTCCAGGGAAAGGATACTGCAAAATCCCCATTCCCTCCCCACTCCTGGGGGAAGGATATTGCAAAATCCCCATTCCCTCCCCACTCCTGGGGGAAGGATATTGCAAAATATCCATTCCCACCCCACTCTGGGGCCAGCCAGAGGTGGCATTTGCCGGTTCTCCGAACTACTCAAAATTTCTGCTACCGGTTCTCCGAACTACTCAAAATTTCCACTACCGGTTCTCCAGAACCTGTCAGAACCTGCTGGATTTCACCCCTGGTTGACTCCCTCTTCTTTGTGGCAGCCCCTCAAATATTGGAACACTGCTATCCTGTCTCCCCATGTCCTTCTTTTCACTAGACTAGCCATACCCAATTCCTGCAATTGTTCTTTGTATGTTTTAACTTCCAGGCCCCTAATCATCATTGCTGCTCTTCTCTGCACTCTTTCTAGAGTCTCAACATCAAATATGAGGAACGATCAAGCAAGAGGTGTGTGTGTGTGTGTGTGTGTGTGTGTGTGTGTGTGTGTAGAAATCTATTGATTAACAGCACAGCCTGAATTGCTATGTTCTGCTCACCTTTAATTTAGACTGCTGCTCCAACTGTAGTGTCTGTTCCTGTAGCTGAGCTAAGCCTAGGGCCTCTTTGGCATGTCCTGAAAAGAAAATATCGCCCATCAGTTGTTTTCCATCATTAAAAAAAAAAAATTCCTCTCCACCTAACAGTGATTTTGTCCATGATAATTTGTTGCAATTCTGGTTGCCCAATGGTTAAACTATATGCAGATAAGCCCTGCTGGAAATAACACAATGTTGTCCGAACCACAGATTCTGGCTTGTGCATTGCCAGAAGGAAGAGAAATAATAAAACTCTTGTTTTCAAACACCAACTCAAAAGGATGCTCTTTCCTGGTTTAAATTTCGGCCGCTCCTAAAAATACATTGAGTTAAAAACTCTTTTTGATCAGCCCTTCCTGGCTTTGCTATCAGGGGCAAAAGACACAATAGAAGCTTCTGAAGAGAATCACATGGGAGCTAAAAGGTCAAAGGGCATTGTCGCTGGTGCTCTCAAGTGTAATCCGCCTTGGGTGGTTGGAAGCAAGGCTGCAGAAAAGCTGTTTGAGACAAGGAGTGTCTGTGTGCAGATTCTGCATTGTGGTTAATTGTAAGATCTGGTTCTCGTCCAGCATTGAGATACCGTAGAATAGAATAGAATTCTTTATTGGCCAAGTGTGATTGGACACACAAGGAATTTGTCTTCGGTGCATAAGCTCTCATTGTACATACCGTGTTTCCCCAAAAATAAGACCCTGTCTTATATTTTTTTGAACCCTGAAATAAGCGCTTGGCCTTATTGCCATGCACTCAAAAGCCCGATTGGGCTTATTATCAGGGGATGTCTTATTCTGGGGGAAACAGGGTAAAAGCTATAAGCAATAAATCATGATCATAGTCATCATAAAAATACATTCATCACAAATCATAAGATACAACACTTAGTGATAGAATCAACATAAATCGTACTAGGACACTAAATAAAACAATATAAATCGTAAAGACACAAGCAACAAAGTTATAGTCATGAGTAGAAAAGGAGATAGGTAATAGGAAAGATGAGAAGAAGAATATTCATACAGTCTTACTAAATAGTTTGACAGTGTTGTGGGAAGTAGATGGCTTCAAAAGCACCACTGTCACTCCCCAGATGCAGATCCTGGCAAAGGATCCCAGCCAAGAGCTTCAGTACAAGTAGTCCTCGAGTTACAACAGTTCGTTTAGTGATTGTTCAAAGTTACAACCACACTGAAACAAAAGACTTAGGACCGGTTTTTCACACTCACGATCCTTGCACCATCCCCCCAGTCACGTGATCAAAATTCAGACGCTTGGCAACTGACACCTATTTATGACCTCTGCAGTATCCCGGGGTCATGTGATCCCCCTTTTTTTGACCTTCTGACCAGCCAAGTCAATGGGGAAGCCAGATTCACTTAACAACCGTGTGACTAACTTAACCACTGCAGTGATTCACTTAACAAAGGTGGCAAGAAAGGGTGTAAATCGGGGCAAAACTCACTTATCAAATATCTTGCACAGCAATGGAAATTGTGATTGCGATTGTGAGTGTGTGTGTGTGTGTGTGTGTGTGTGTGTGTGTGTGTTGTGGTCGTAAGTCGAGGACTAACAGTAATCTCCATTCAACCAGCCACGAAGATCCACTGAGATTTTTCCTCGTGGCAGATTCCTGCCAAAGGGCTTCGCCTTCGCAGTTAAGCTAGATCCACTGAAAGCTTCTCTCAGGACTAGATCCAGGAGGGGTGCCTAGCCAAAGGATCCCTATTAATCCGAGGCAAGGGATCCAGCGAGCCTTCTCCCAGCAGGGGAGCCAGGGAAGAGATCCACCAGAGGGGATCCACCCCGCCCACCCCTCCGACTCACGGGAAGCGTCGAGCTCTCGGGCGGCCTTGGCAGCGCGCTCCAGGCCGGTGGGATCGAAGTTGCTCCATTTGTCCTTGGGGCGGCTCCCTTCGCCCGTCCCTTCTTTCGATCCCCCGCCGGGCGGAGGAGGCAGCGGGGGTAGCCCGGCTCCAGGACCCGCGTCCCCGCCGCCTCCGCCTCCGCCGCGGTTCAGCCCGAAGAGCCACGACATGATTCCCCCCCCCCAACCGGCAAGCAGCGAATCCCCTCAAATACACACGTGGACTCCGCGCCGCCGGCTCTGCGCAGGCGCCGCCCCGCCTTTTCCGTTCTCCGCCGCTGCTCATTGGCGGGCAAGCTCAAGCGGAGCCATAGAGTCGCAAGGCTTGGGAGCGAGGAAAGAACCTCCCCTTTCCTCTCCCCGCCCCCACCTCAGTCACGTGCTTTGAAGAAGGTTAGTCGCGAAAGAAAGAGGCGCCAATGGGGTGAGGAGGAGGGAAAGGGGAGGGGGGGGGAAAAAGAAACATGGCGAGGAACGGTAAGCGAAGAGGACCAATCTTACGAGAGACTCAGTCGTCCAGGAGGCGGCCCGTCTCCGTAGCAACGGGAATGTTGAGGCGATGGCTGAGGGGGATGAAGGCGATGCCTCAGGTAGGCCGCGGATGGCGGAGGCGGCGGCTTTGCGAGTGCGAGGCCGCGGAGCCTCCCTCAGGTAACGGGGCTTTTGAAGGAAATTAGGGAGAGGACCACCAGATGGAGGTTTCTGAGGAGATTCCCTGCTTTGGGGTTGCCGGCTGGGGAGGATGGGAATTGTAGTCCCTCGGGTGTGGAAATTCTTGAGGGCGAAGGAGTATATAGGTCCCTGACAGACAAAGAGGTCGGATTCCAAAGCCCCATTCCCTCCACCCCGGTGCCCATGCTGGCTGGGAATGATGGAGGTTGCAGTCCTAGCCCTTCTCCCTGCCTGAAAAAAAGGGGGGGAGGGTGTATTTTAATGTGGTTTTTTTTTAATTTTACTTATGAATTTCTAAACCACTTCAGTATAAATACTTGGGGGTCATTCACAAAATTGTTGTACTGAGGTACTCGGCACCTCCGGTTTTCTTTCTTTATTAAAATATTTTATTTATTTATTTAATTTATTAATATTTATATTTCATTTTATTAATATTATTAAAATATTAAAATATTATTATTAAACAAATTTATATAGCCGCCCAACTCATTAACAGAGAATCATTTTTTCACTCGGGATCTTTCTCAGCCTTGTGAGAGAGAGAGAAAAAAGGTGTTTCTGGTCCTATTTTGCTTGTTGCAAGCATATTTTCGTTTTTTTAAGAAAGAACCCCACCTATGTCTTTTGGGGTGAGCTAAGAAATGGGAAAAAAAAAAAACAGACCAGAATGGGATAATTCATAAAAAAATATATGGGGGCGGTTGTGGTTTCTGGATTAAGTTTAACAGCCGGTATTGAAGTGATGTCATTTTGTTCTTTCTTTTTCTAGAGAGGCCTCAAAGGAGCTCCTTGGCAACAGCCAAAAAACCAACACAACCCACAACATCGACTTTGTAAACCTAGGGAGGCGCCCGGCTCTTCATGGGGATGAGCAGCAGAGAAAGTCATTGCTGCTTGAGGAAGAAAATGGTAAAGAGTGCTGGGGGGACCCAGGTTCGAAGCCTCGTAGTTCCAGGGAACGTGCGGAGTGACTTTGAACTTTGAGGCCTGCTGTCTCTCAGCCTCAGGAAGAGAGCCAAACTTGCAGGGTCTGCAGGGCTGGGGAGTGCTTCAAAACAAGCAAGATGGTGTCCACCATTTTGCTTGCTTTGATCTTCTTTGGACTATACAGGTAGTCCTCGACTTACAACCACAATTGAGCCGACAATTTCACTTGCTAAGCGAAATATTTGCAAGTGAATTTTGCCTCACTTTAAGAGTTCTCTTGCCACAGTTAAGTGAATCACTGCAGTTGTTAAGTTAGTAACATGGTGGTTAAGTGAATCTGGCTTCCCCGCTGACTTTGCTTGTCAGAAGGTCGCAAAAGGGAATCACAGGATCCCGGGACTCTGCATCTGTCATAAATATGAGTCAGTTGCCAAGCCTCCGAATTTTGATCACATGATCACGGGGATGTTGCAAAGATCGTAAATGTAAAAAGCCGTCATAAGTCATTTATTTCAGTGCCGTTGTAACTTTCAGCTGGTCACTAACTGAATGGTTGCAAGTCGAGGACTACCTGTATTCCTAAAAATCTTGAAGTCCTCCGCCCCACACTGAAAAGAAATCCATTTCTATCCCTCTCTTCACAGTCAATGATGCCATTTTGGCTGCCTTCAAATCCACATTTGTTTCTCCATATTGGAAAAAAGGGGGAATGGTACAGATGCCCATGAAGTCAACACAGTGTCTCATGTGTATTCCTTAAAAGTGAGACAGCAAAGAATAATAATTGATTGTCATTTTGATTGAAATTTGGTAATGTTCATTGTGGGCCGGTTCATGTTTTGGGTCTTCTAACTGCATGGATTCCCCCCCCCTTTTTTTTCCTCCCTCTTGTCTCACTCTTTGACAGGGATCTCCACCATTGAAGACTTGGAAGAAAGCTTACGAAAACTGAAGGTTCAGGTGGACAGCTTAGCCTCCGGTCTAACTGTCTATCCAGATCGAGATGACACTTCTGCTCTGGAACGCGTGGCTGACCCAAGTCCCTTAAGTTCCAAATGGCACCCATCAGGGTCACGCACTGAGACTGAATGGTTACTGAAAGCAAAGCATCTTGCGAGATCATTAGACAATAATTTGAATTTGATGGATTTGGCCATTCCTACCTTAAATTCATCCCCACTAAACGAAACGTCAGGATTATTTGGCACTGTGAGTCAGAACTCTCCCGCCTTGGGGGATCTTTCTGCCCCATTGAAACTCGGGGCCCCTCATGTGATTGGCGTCAAGTCTTTGCTGCCCCCCAAGATTCCAGTCCGAGCTTGCTTGCCAGAAAGATCCTCATTCACATTCCGCAGAGGCCGTTCGCTTAGTCACTCTGAGGTTACCCGCTCCTGCTCCTTCTCTCCGGATGCCAAACGTCCGCGTGGGTTCCGATCACGGTCTCAGTCTCCGAGGCCTATCTGGAGACCCACCTCGGCTAAGGCTAATGCCTGTGCCCAGCTTCCGCCTCAGCTGGGGAAGCCCGGGGGAGTCAGAAAGAAAAATATAAGCAGACAATCGCGGTTGAGGTTCTTCAGGCCAGGAACATTAGCATCGAAAACCTGGACTTCCACTAAGGCAGTTGGACAGAGGACACCGAGGGAGTCTTGGAGTCCTTACAGTTTGGCTTCTTCTGATATCTCTTCGCCCACCGCAGAGGAGATCAACGAACGGTAGGAAGAGGCTTCTAGGCCTCCTGATCTAACATAATCAGAATTATTATCATAATACAGCAAATCATGGCCATAAAATGCCCTCTTCGGCCATTGTGAGACACTTACTATCTACGGGCCACCAGGTGGATCAAAACTCTGCGTTTAAAGTTTTACTACGCCACAGGAACTCTCGTTTCCTACGTTTTGCTGAGGCTGTTGCCATTAACCCTTTAAAGCCTCCCTTATACGTGCAGAAGCAGCTTTATGTCAATCTACGCCTCCCGTGGGCGTAAGACTTGTCATTGGTTGTTTTTATGTCAATCTGTGCCTCTTGTGCGCATAAGGCTTGCCATTGGTTGCTTTTTTGGCATACGTTATAGGCTTAATTAATGCTCTTGCTAGATCTTATATCTGAGGCTGATTTTCAACCGTGTTCTTGTAATGTAGGTACTGAGGAGTCAATACGAAATGCTTGCATCTACCTCTGTTCGTCTTTTGACTGTATTGTTTAAATTATTAAAAAGGGGCTGTATTCAATAATCAGAATTGAGAACTACTGAGGAACATCTTGCTTCATAGTCTCTGGTAGCTTCATTATCATACTCTGAAGGAGCACTTTCCTGGGGTGGAATGATAATAAAAATTGAGCCTCAGCTGAGCTCAAGAGATTATCTGAGAAAGAAACCAACTTCGAGGAGCCAAAGAGATGGAACAAGACCTGGGATTAATGTTTCTTCTTATTGAATGCCCCCTATTTTGTTTTGTGGGTTTTGTTAGAGTTTGTTTGTTTATTGACCTCCCATCTTACCACCAGGTAACTGGCCGGTTTACAATATTTTACTGCTTTAGTGTCGGCTGCCTGTTGTTGTAACATTCATTTAATGTTTCTCGCTGTTTTTGTGTTTTCTTTTAGCTTTGTACGCCATCCAGAGTCCGCTGGAATTAGGCGGCTAATACATTTTAAATAAATAATAACAGGTGGGCACAGTAGTGTGTTGAAACTTCAGTTCCCAAACTGTTTTAGCAAGAAAGCCTGGGATGGCTTGTTCTAGGAAATTTCCCCAGCTTTTCGGCAAACAGCAAAATAACTTAATTAGGCCAGAAAATCTTTTACTAAATCGTTCTCCTGCCTGATGATAACAGTGGTTTCTTGTACAGTAGTCCTGTGCAGCTCATAGGCGATAAAGTCAAGTTATGCATAGAGCAGTGTTTCGCAGAGACCAGTTGACTTGGAGAAACTGCAAGACATTTAACCATCTTTTTTTTTTTTAAATTCGGGATTCAGCTTCCTGCAGACGCTTTCTGAAAGCACGATGGGGAGAGACCTGATTGAAATGTCTCCGTACCAGAAAGAGCTGGCTCGTCTCCGACTCGAGCGCCTGCGTGTGGAAGAAGGCTGGCTGTTGGAATTAAAGAGGCAGCAGGAATTGGAACGAACCCGTGGCCCCAGGCCCAAGTGGTGAGGACATGCTTGGGCCGGGGTTGTGGATTCTTTGGATTGGGTGCTGAGAGTAGATTCAGCAGGGCCAGGTGGAAATCTGGTGAAATTTGATGGATCCATGAGGTTTGAGACATATTAATCCTGGGGTTCCGTGGGCAATGTTAGTTTGTAAGCAGAGGGCCAACCAGACTCCTCTGAATCAAGCCCTTTTCTGCTTCCTTCCTTCCTTCCTTCCTTGTGTTTTTTAGGTACGAAATGAGGGACTCTCAATTCCACTACGAAGCCCACAAGAACAACACACTTCTGAGAAGCAGCCCAGAGACACAGTCGGTCTTTGATTATAGGGAGGCTCTATCAAGAGCATCGAAAGAGTTCCAGCAGGAACAGAAGCCCACTTCCACCTCCCTCAAGGCCTACGACTGGTAAAGAGCAGGAGGAGACATTGGACATCAGAGGAGATAGAAGAAAGGCAGGTCAGGATGAGCAGGGCCTTCCTCTATTCCCAGTGAGAATGATGGCTTGTTTTGGGGGGCTGGCGGTGTGATTCCGAGTGTCCAGCCCAGTCATTTTTATGCCTTGTTCTTGATCACTCAGAGCTGATTTAAACTTTGAGAAGTGCCACAGGACAGGGTCTCTTTACTGGAATGAAATGAAATGAGCAAAGATTCCTTGCTAGAGAAAGAGGTAACCGGATATCCTGGTTTACTGGGGAGAATTATGCAAAACATCAGACATCTCTGTGTCAAAGGCAGCGTGGGCTGTTTTCTGGCTTGGTGTGTGCAGATTTTATGTGTGTGCGTGTGCCTTTTTTCGAGACACGATTTGATTGTTATTGCCTGCAGTCTCAAACTAGTTCAGCAAAAGACACTCACTTTGAATTTTCTCTCATTTGCTTTAACTTTTTCATTAGGAAGGCACTCTGAATTTTAAAAAAAACTTGATTACTGATCAAGAAAATCTTTGGCTCAGGCAAAAAAAGATAAATATTACACTAGAAGAAAAAACTGAGCATGTACTTTTTCCATCTTTTATTAAATGCTTTTATACTTGGTTGCTTTCGTATTTCAATGTAGTGGTAGTTTTTTAACATTTTTTTGAGGTTCATTTAATTCTTAAACGGGCGGGTCAAAACTATCCCCCTACTAACAAAAATTATTCTATGATGAATTATCCTCATTGATCAATCATGCCCGTGCCTTGAATTTGTGAGAGAAAAAACAAAGGCAGCTTGCGTTAATAGAGTAGATTCCTTTGAAATAGCTATTCGAACCAGCTTTCCCAAACGTCTTTGCACAATTATGGAATCTTTTATCTAATTACCTATGGGTAATCCCTTATAACCTAATAGGATAGCAGTCCTGAGTACATACGTTCCGAAACATTTGCATTTTATCCTGTTTCATACTTAACAATTTGCCGGTTGACAAGTAATTCCATACTGGCCAAGGATGGGATATCTTTTTCTGCCAATCAATTTTGTTTGTAGAAGCTTTCTTATTTGCTAACACTCTCTGTGGAATGGTATTTCTTTTTTATTATTATTATTATTTTCAAACTTGGAGATTTCTAACTGGTCTTCTACATTCACTGTACAGACCAGTGGTGGGTTGCTACCGGTTCGTCCCGGTTCAGGCGAACCGGTAGTGGCAGCGGTGGGAGGCTCCGCCCACCCGCCCGGACGTCATCACAGACGATCTGCGCATGCGCAGAAGGTTCTGCGCATGTGCAGAAGCGCCCCGCGCATGCATTCACAGTTCCCAACCGGTAGCGAAGTCAAGTGATACCCACTACTGGTATAGACATCATTACACTGACAATTTCCTAGCAAGCTACCGGTAATTAAAAATATAAACTTGACCAGCCAATTAACAAATCTCTTCCCTCCCTTTTTAAACTTCTGCTCCTCCCCCCCCCCCACACACACTGCATGGCTGTTTATATACTTCTGTAGGCTTGATCTTTCCTGGCATGACACAGGATCTGAGTGCCCTCAAGTACCCTGCAGGAAATTAAATCTCTCTTTCTTTCCCCAGTTTCTGCTCTCCAAAAAAATCTCGTGTCAACAGATCACAATGTTCCCGAGTCTCATTCCTTGAAAACGAACCGTGAATGCCATGGCATTGCATTCGGTGGGACCGCATCCAAAAGAGGGGGAAAAAAATATTCCAAATTACTTGCCTCATTTGTCCTCTGTTTAATTCACCTTATTTCAAAGGATACATGACAGTGTTGCTGGAGTAAGCGGAGGAGAGACCATGGCTACTGCATTAGTAAAACGGTACATGAAAGAATTATGGAGCAAATGAAGTGGTTTCTGACTGGCAAGATGATTATGTCCATCACACATTTTGAAACAGGAATGAAGCCATCTTAAGCTTTCGGGTTTCATTACAAATAGCCACAAGACACAACGTTACTTGCATTATTACAATTGTCTCTTTTTTAAAAAACAAACACACAAACACCTGCCTTTCTATTAACTAGTTTGGGCTGAGAAATGTCACTGTTGTCTGGGCTAATTCAATTCTCATGCAGATGGAGGCTCCCACGATGAAACAGTTAAACAAACACACACGGAAAACAAACATTTCGGGATTCTAGCTGAACTTCATCTTAAGGAGCTAGGTGTCTAAGATGCAGTGATTTATGGTAGAGATTTTCTGGTTGCGTATTTTAGGTCCGCCATCTCCAGCTGGGTGCTCCGCAAATCTATTGGGGTCCCCCTCCCAGGATGGTCATGATAATGCTGTATTTTTCAAACAAGTTTGTTCGTTGTCTAACAAAAGGCCCTAAGCTCCAATTGTCTGGCACTGCTGTATAAGCTGGTCAGATTATGGTCATTTGCAAACTACTTTTTCCCAAAGGGCCGACACGGCTAGGGAACAACCTCTCCGGCGCCCGACACTTTGCGTGGCAAAGTGCTTCAAGTTGTGTCTTCTGAACCGAACATGAGCCGCGGTGGCGCAGTGGTTAGAGTGCAATACTGCAGGCTACTTCTGCTGATCACCGGCTGCCAGCAGTTTGGCAGATCGAATCTCACCAGGCTCAAGGTTGACTCAGCCTTCCATCCTTCCGAGGTCGGTAAAATGAGGACCCAGATTGTTGGGGGCAATATGCTGACTTTGTAAACCGCTTAGAGAGTGCTATAAAGCACTATGAAGCGGTATATAAATCTAAGTGCTATTGCTATTGCTATGTGATTTTGCTGGATGATCACAGGTTTGAGGCGGCCCAGCCACCTCTCTCACATTTCCAGAAAAAGCACAATATTTCTTCTGCATAGGCCACAGTTCAATTCAGGCAGTCACCGATGGATCCAGCCACGTGGAATGTTCCCTGTCTGTGTTTGCACAATATATATTACCTTGTTCCCAAAGTGTTCTGAGCATCTTAGCTATCCTTTGATATCTGTCTTTATCTCTGTTTACCAGGTAATTGTCTCTGCCGCTCCCTAGTATCTATGGCAGGGGTGTTCCACTTTACTTCTCTAAATGGTTGCATTTCCCCCCACCCCCACCCCTGGCAAACAAATGTAATTTTTGATGCCACCCGAAGTAGACTGGGATTAAGCAAGTTCATTGGCCTACTAGTTTACTGTTGAGTAACCGTATCTCTCGATTTTATTCGGTCACATATTATGTCCTGCCATCGCCAGACCCACCTATTTCTTGGAATGTGGATCCTGGCCCACTACTCAAAAGGTTAATGTGGCCTGAAGAAGTGTTTTACATCCTGGCAGTCTTAACTATTTCCTTCCAAGGACACAGCAAATGCGCATAAATAAAACAGGAAATCTCAGTGGCCAGTGGTTTTGCTCTCAGCTCTCCCTCAGTCTCAAGGAAGCCTTTGGAATTCTATTTCAGGTGGTTTAATTTCAGATGACACGGTGTTCAACAGCTAAGATTTTGGGCCACCACCTTGGGACAACAACCAAGGAATCATTTGCGAAAGAAGTGGGACTTGAGTCTTTCGCTGGTATATTCCAAGGAAAGGAAAGGAAACTCAGTGAGCAAGGGCTCGTTTTTTTCTAGCAAGATCCAATATCCCCATGAAGCTGTTTTCTGTAACCCAGCCAAACTGGGGCATTTGTAGGCAAAGTCAGTTGCAAAAGAACAGGGTGGGTAGCCGGAAGTTGAAAAGGTTGGGACTGCAACCTCCTTCATCCTGGTGTCTTGATACCATTGTCCCAGGCTATCCTTGTCTTCTGACCCACAAAAGTTTCGCTCACAAGCTCTCACACTCTCTGCCGGTGCCTGTAGCTACCTGCGGCTGAAGCTGCAAAGGAAAAGAACCAAAGAATCATTGTCAGATGGATGAATAAGGTTGCCTTGCAAGTCTCTTATTTGCGGAATACGCTGAAGCAGGAGAAAAGTTATAACAATTGCAAGTAGCTATATAAAGTGAAAAGAAAACTTGGGAAGTACGGTAGCATATTTCATGGGGGATTTTTCTGGGACAACCACCAGGTGGAGCGCGTTCCTTGCAAATTCCTTATCTGAATCTGAATTCCTTATCTGCTCCATGCTGAATTGTGTGGCTCCATTTGGGGATTTTTTTAAAAAACTTGTGCCATGTTCCTTCCTCCTGCTTAAAACTGGAAATGAAATTCTTGGTTATCTTCCTGGCACAACTGGAGACCTTTGGAAAAAGAAGTCCCAATTTTCTTAGGAAAAAAAAACAACTAAATTTCTCAGGCCACCTTGCACTTATTCTAGGGATCCAGGGGAAAATATTGTCCTGACCTCTGAACCATTGTCTTTTTTCCTCTCCACTATATTCGGTTAGAATATCTCTTTTAAAAAATTCATTCAATGAGAATTCAAACGGGCTCAGCAACCATGTACAAGCAGCTGTGCATTTTAAAAAATAGCAAGGACCTTCTCTTTCACGTTTCAGCCTGCTTTGTCTACCCTCCCTCAATCCTAGAGATACCTATTGAGTTACCAAGGCCAATCAACAGGCAGCAGAACCTAAATTACTTCCTTTCCTGCGCCTCTTACCAGGCTGCTGATGGATCATTCGACACAGCCCTTTCCCAGGATGGGTTCTGTACACAGGCTTCACACACACTTTGTTGTTGCTGCCGGGGGTCAGATCTGACAGCAGAACGCTGTGGATCTGCGGTGAGACGCTGAGGAGGGTCGAAGGGCCGGCTTGCCGCCGACACCGAACACGGTAACCCAACACGTCTCCTCCTGCTGGATCCCAGGAGGCCTTTACAGAGCTGGGGCTCAGATCTTCAAAATGGAGGTGCTTTATTTTGGAGTATTCTGTCCATTGGAGGAAAAAAAAAGAAGAAGAAGAATGACGATGTGTGGGCTTTCTCCAGGCCGAAACGGGGAAAAGAAAATCACAACTGGTGCTGGGATCAGCCAAGTGGGCAACCTAGGAGAAAGTCAGGCTTGGGGTGTTGGCAGTTGTAATACTAATCAAAGGGATTTGGGATCCTAAGTGTGCCCAGTTCTTCTGTCAGAGTGCGCACAGTGTGACTATGTGAGACAACCCAGGAGCAAATACAGTAAGTGGTTTGTATTTAAATCGTGGTTTTATCTACAAAGAATATATACATACACGTACTTTAGTCAGACCGCAAACAAACAGCAATCAGCAATTACAGCACGGAAGCACACATGGAGAGAGAGACACGCCCCAACAGGGCCTCTTCTTATTACAGGCTCTTAAAGTGAAAACCTTGCTGACCCAAAAACCTTGCTGACTCATTCCTAGCATTACATCATCGTAGCAGCTGGTCAGCTCTTAAATCATGACCCTGACATCTTCCCTCCCTCCCTCCTTCTTTCCTGCTCACCTTCCCGTGTGCAGGCTTTGGCTGAGAGGGCTTTCTCCTTGCCAGACTTATAAATGGCGGACACCGTCACCAAGTAGCTGGTGTTGGCCAAGAGGTTTTCCAGGACGGTGCTGTTGAGCCTCCCGTCCACCTCTTGCAGCTGGACTAAATTGTTGTTCAGGGGGCCGAACATGACTTGATAGGCGGCCACGCTCTCTAGGATGGGAGACCAGCTGACCCGGATGCTGTGGGGTTTGGACTCCGAGATAAGAATCTGGGCTGGGCTGACCACGTCTGCGGAGAGAAGCAAAGCAATAAAATAAAAAAGGGGGCACAGAGACTTGACCTGATCAAAGTGATCTGCAAAAGATGCGTTTCCTGTATTTTTGTGATAACAATTTTTACTGAAGAAATTTTTAATGGGAGAAAAGCAGTACAAATCAGTGGTGGGTTGCTACCAGTTCACCCCGGTTCGGGCAAACTGGTAGTGGTGGCGGTGGGAGGCTCCGCCCACCCGCCCGAACGTCATCACTGACGATATGCGCAGAAGTGGTGCGCGCGCGCACACATCTCCGAACCAGTAGCAAAGGTAAGTGAAGCCCATTACTGGTACAAATGATAGAAAAGAAACAAAAGAAGAAATAACTGAATAGCTAAGAAAGAAAAACGACAGAGAAGTGCCTTCTGATCTTTTTGACAGCAGTTATAAATGCAGGCCGACCTTGACTTACGACCACATTGGAGCCCAAAATTTTCTGTTGCTAAGCGAGAGAGTTATTAAGTGAATTTTGCCCCATTTTACGACCTTTCATGCCACAGTTGTTAAGTGGATCACCGCAGTTGTTAAGTTAATAGCACGCTTGTTACGTGAATCAACTTGGCTTGTCAGAAAGTTGCAAAAAATGATCACGTGACCCTGCAACCGTCATAAGTATGAATCGGCTGCCAAGCATCTGAAGTTTGATCATGTGACCCTAAGGATGCTGTAAAGGTTGTAAGTGAAAAACGGTCACAAGTCGCTTTTTTCAGTGCAGTTGTAACTTTGAATGGTCACTAAAGGAACTGTCGTAAGTCGAGGACTGCCTGCATTTATATTTTACTCTGAGTTTACATCAGAATCTCCTCCTTCCATCAGCTACCCTTTCTAATTGCCAGACCCATGAATTCACAAGGTTTTTTTTTTTTTTTTCCTTTTTTTTCCAGCCAAACGTCCATAAGAGGTTTCCATTTGGCCAAATTTCCATTGGGAAACTTGAACATTATTAGGTTGTGGCCTGTGGAAAGGCCCAGGTTTTGGCACGTCCAGCCAAAATAACCAGAAATTAATGCCTCAACCACCACCAGTAACAAGAGCTATCATCAACAGTGACAAGGTGGGACTGAGCCTGTTCTTCCAATCGGATGTATATTCTTAAAAATTAACCCCAACAACGGGGAAATTTCCCCCCTCCCTTCTCTTACCTTCCAGAGTGGTGACTCTGGTGGTTTGTGGAGGGATGTATTTCTCGTTGGATTCTGGGATGAGGACAACCTCATAGGTGGTTTGCGAGGCTAGCTGTGCCACCACAATGCTGGTATGGTCGCCGGTGAGTTGTTCGGACACTTTCCGCCGGGGTTCGCCACTCGGGGCGTACTCCAAAATGTAGTAGCCGGTGTCCCGCGTCAGAAGCTGGGGCCAAGTGAGACGGAAGCTGCTTGCGGAGACGTCTGTGGCTCTCAGACGCTTGGCTTGGATGACGGCTGGAAGGAAAAGGAAGATAAATTTGGGCTGTGTTCCTGCTGCACGATTAGCTTAGATCAGGGGTCGGCAACCTTAAACACTCAAAGAGATAGAAGGATACTGCAAAATCCCCATTCCCTCCCCGCTCCAGGGGAAGGATACTGCAAAATCTCCATTCCCTCCCCACTCTTCCTTTTGTTTGGTCCTTCTGAGGTCTGAAGGACCTATAGCTTCTAGAGAGAGCATGTCCCTTGCGTGCAAACCAACAGAGCTGACTCCAGTTTCCACCCTTTGGGAACTTGCTGTGAAAAAAGGAACAAATTGCTGATTGCTTATTTGTACCCTATGACAATTCTTGACAAATGTATCCTTTCTTTTATGTACACTGAGAACATATGCACCAAAGACAAATTCCTTGTGTGTCCAGTCACACTTGGCCAATAAAGAATTCTATTCTATTCTAAATGGGGAAGGGCCGGAGTGTATAATTTACATTATATGAAATGTGGAAAGATGCTTTTAGAAAGCACGTGTGTGTATCTCTGATCTCGCCAGAAGATGGCAACAAAGAAAGCAACTGCAAGGATGGGAAGATTTCCAAAGTCCCCTCTTAGCCAAAAAATGTAAACATTAAACAAAATGCTAGAGTCTTACCATCATCAACTGGATTTGAAATGTCTCCAGGTCCCAAATTAGATCTCCAAGGAAATACTTGTTAAATGTGTAAGTCCCGTATTACGTATGTAGATTTATATAATGTGTGAAGGCATGTCAACCTTTCGTCCTATTTCTGGTTTGTATTTTTACATGGTCTGAGCTTTAGACTTCCTTATAAGCCCCTGAGAGCAGATCTGTATCCCCACAGAGAATCCAGCCATATATCGGGGTTTTAAAAGCAACCGTCAGATTCTTTAAATCTTCTTGTTTAATCCTCTTAGCCTTGTTTAAACTGCTAGGTTTGCAGGCAGCCCATCTTTGAGGGTTTGGTACAGGAATATTGTTTTTATTTAACAAGCTACTTTCAGAAAGATCCATGGCACTCACTTGCAGGCAGGCAGGTAGGCAGGAAGGAAGGAAGGAAGGAAGGAAGGAAGGAAGGAAGGAAAGAAGAAAGAAAGAAAGAAAGAAAGAAAGAAAGAAAGAAAGAAAGAAAGGAAAAAGAAAAAGAAGGAAGGAAAGAAAAAGAAAGAAAGAAAAAGAAAAAGAAAGAAGAAAGAAAGGAAAAAGGGAAAAGAAGGAAGGAAGGAGGAAGGAAGGAAAGAGAAAGAAGGAAGGAAGGAAAGAAGAAAGAAAGAAAAAAGGAAGGAAGGAAGGAAGGAAGAAAAGAGAGAAAGAAAGAAAGGAAAAAAGGAAGGAGGAAGGAAGGAAAGAAAAGAAAAGGGAAGGAAGGAAGGAAGGAAGAACAAAAATATATTGTGGCATTTGAAGGAGCTTATTATCAGCTTACTATCACATGTGCTTTTCTGAATTGCTATGTAGTGATTCTCTGGACTAACAGAAACACCACAAAATTAATGGTTTTTCATCCACAGAAGAAGGAAGGGGAAACTTTCTCTCTTGCCAATGAACTGTTGCTTTTGGTTCCCACCAATACCTTTGGCAGCTAACCGCGGCAAGTTAGTGCCAATTAGTTGTGGCCACTGAAGTCCAAACAACGAAGCCAGTTTGGTGAGCTGGGAGGCCTCTGTGCCTTGAATGCAAAATTACAGCCTCAGGTTTATGATGAATTCGAATAACCTGCGTTTGTTTTGGATGAAGCTGGCATTTTCCATCCTCCTGGCCTTTGCCTACCCCAGAATATTCTAACCACATCCCACAGGCCCTGGATTTGTAAGCTTCCCACCCAAACAAGCAGCATGGGCTTAACATTTACTCAGGTCTGGCTGCTGAATGCTCTGCAGGTCTGCACAGTTTAAAGTTTCAAAATACCAGGTTTGGCTCTCACTCCTGAGAAACAAAGTGCGGTGGGTCACAGCACAAACGCTTGTAGCCCAATTCGGTGTGCTGGATGAAGTCGGGTAGGAGATTGATGCTACGAAAGGCAATACAGGTAAGTCCTCAACTTACAACAGTTCATTTAGTGACCGCTCAAAGTTACAACAGCCCTGGAAAAAAGTGACTTGTGACCGTTTTTCACCCTTAGGACCGTTGCAGCGTTCCCTATGGCCACGTGATCAAAATTCAGACGCTTGGCAACTGGTTCATATTTATGACGGTTGCAGCGTCCCCGGGGTCACGTGATCCCCTTTTGCGACCTTCTGACAAGCAAAGTCAACGGGGAAGCCAGATTCACTTAACAACCGTGTTACTAACTTAACAACTGCCAGCGATTCACTTAAACAACTGTGGCAAGAAAGGTCATAAAATGGGGGGAAATAATCGCTTAACAACTGTCTCGCTTAGCAACAGAGATTTTGGGCTCAATTGCAGTCGTAAGTTGAGGACTTCCTGAACTCAACAACATCTGGAAGAGCTTAATGTTTCTTCACTCTTAGCCTGTAACAATGGGGAGAAATAGACTCATTTTCTCAATGTGGTTCTTGAGAAAGAATCGCAAGATATATCTGTGAAATGTTTTGGGAGATGCCAAACATATCAACAACATTACCATTAAACTTTAGCCTAAAGGTGCAAAGCATGTGTTTGGAGACAAACTGCACGTGGCTCAAAGAGGAATGGAGGAATAAGCCGCTGAAGAAATGTAGTTCTAAAAAAAGTCATCTCACTAGACCAGAATTACAGAGGAGGAAAAAACAAAAAGTCAAGCCGGAAGGAACTGCAAGAGAGGAAGGTTGAATCTTTTACAGAATTTGGATGAAGCCTTGCCAAATGTTTTTTACGGAGAGGAAAAAGAATAGAAAGGGAGCGACGGTTGAAGAAGGTGGAGCAGAAAGGAGCCACAAAAATGACTCAGGAAGGCAGCTTTTCTCTTTGCAAGCTCGCATTGTCAGGCCGATTCTGGAAATGAATGGCTGCGAACATGTTGAACTGCAGGCCAGAAGGGTGAGATCACCCAGGCATGAAGGGAGTCACCCTGGCATAGAAAAGAGAACAAAAAGAAAGAGGGGGAGGCAATGCCAACTCTTGGAGAGGTTTCGGGACCCCGTCCGCAGCTTCGGAGGACTTTCAGGGGTCCTCTTTTGCAGGGACCCGTGCTTAAATCTTGATCTGGGATCACTAGATTAAAAAGGAGAGAATATAATACGATGTGGTAGGAAAACGAGGCCAGCTTTCTCCTTTGATTCATTCCCCTTGCCTAGCTTTTCTTCCTGCATGAAGGCATGCCGGTAGATCTAAACAGTGATTCGAAGATGGAAAGGCTGTATGGCCCCAGGAATATAAAACGCTCCCGTTACATTGGGAGATTTTAAACAGAATACAGAATAACAGAGTTGGAAGGGAGCTTGGAGGTCTTCTAGTCCAACCCCCTGCTCAAGCAAGAAATTCTATAGTACCATTCCGGACAAACGGCTGTCCAGTCTCTTTTTAAAAACCTCCAGTGTTGGAGCACCCACAACTTCTGGAGGCAAACCTTTCCACTGGTTAACTTTTCACTGTGAGGAAATTTCTCCTTAATTCCAGGTTGGATGTTCCTTGGTAAGTTTCCATCCGTTGCTTCTTGTCCTGCCTTCAGGTGCTTTGGAGAATAGGTTGACCCCCCCTCTTCTTTGTGGCAGCCCCTCAAATGTTGGAACACTGCTATCATGTCACTCCTAGTCCTTCTTTGCATTAAACTCGACATACCAAATTCCTGCAACTATTCTTCCTATGTTTTAGCTTCCTGTCCCCTAATCATCTTTGCTGCTCTTCTCTGCACTCTTTCTAGAGTCTCAATATCTTTTTTTATATTGCGGAGACAAAAAATGGATGCAATATTCCAAATGTGATCTTACCAAGGCATTATAAAGTGGTATTAGCACGTCACGTGATCTTGATTCTATCCCTCACTCTCTCTTCTTTCCCCCTCTTTTTTTTTCTCTGCCTCTCTCTCTCTCTCTCTCTCTCCCTCTCTCTGTCCCTCTCTGTCTCTCTCTGTCTCTGTCTCTCTGTCTGTCTCTCTGTCTCTCTCTCTCTCTGTCTCTCTCTCTCTCTTTCTCTGTCTCTGTCTCTCTCTGTCTCTCTCTCTGTCTCTCTCTCTGTCTCTGTCTCTCTGTCTGTCTCTCTGTCTCTCTGTCTCTGTCTCTGTCTCTCTGTGTGTGTCTCTCTGTCTCCCTCTGTCTTTCTCCCTCTGTCTCTCTCTCTCTCTCCATCCATCCATCCGATTTTTTAACCTCCCCTCTCCATCTGAGCGCTGGTTATGGTCCCTAAGCATTAGTGTTATTAGCCTACCCAACGAGATGCTGCATTCCAGAGGGGATGGGCAGGCGGTTGGGTCTCTTCAGTTCCTCCAAAGGCTGCCAGCACTCCATTGGCAGATGTGAGGAATTCAAGAGAAAGACAATGCCCTTCTGTGCTACTACAAAGGGCGCCTTTGACAAGATCTCATATGATGTGATATTACAGTGCCATTTCTGGGCCTCTTCCCGAGCTGCCAAGTCTTCCAGCCCTGGAGCCCAGATTCCAATCTTAGATTGCTTTGTGTCCTTCAAAATGTACATATGGGAACTCGCTGGAGTTGGGAAAACCACAGCCTTGGGACAGAAAAGGAGAGTGCTCGGCTTTATCAGATCCAAGTTTGCAGAGAATCCGGGAGGAACCTCCCTGAGGGCCTGTTCCCTGATGTGATGAGAACTATAGTTGTTTTTTCTAAAGATGGCTGTATCAACTACATAGAGATACAGTTCATACCTCTAAACTGGGCTCTGAATACAAGACAATGACCAACGCAACATTGGGATTTGCGCTGGCCACGAGGCGGACAGAAGCTTTTGAGGCTGTGGAACAGCCAACTGAAAGTCTAGTTTAATGAAAAGAAGGACTAGGGGGTGACACGATAGCAGTGTTCCAATATTTGAGAGGCTGCCACAATGAAGGGGGGTGGGGTGTCAAGCTATTCTCCAAAGCACCTGAAGGCAGGACAAGAAGCAATGGGTGGAAACTAATCAAGGAGAGAAGCAACCTAGAACGGAGGAGAACTTTCCTGACAGAGAGAACAATAAACCAGTGGAAGGGCTTGCCTTCAGAAGTTGTGGGGGCTCCATCACTGGAATAGACTGGACAGCCATTTGTCCAGAATGGTATAGAGTGCTTCTGGACTAGAAACCGCCCCCCCCAAGGTCCCTTTCAATTCTGTCATTCTGTATTCTGTAAGCCATCGATTTTAATGATGGCTGATGAAACCAATAATAACGTTCTGTACTCCCATTTAAACTTCCCTCGGTCAGGAGGAGAGAATGCAGTATTGCAGGCTGCTTCTGCTGACAGCCGGCTGCCAGCAGTTCGATTCTCATCAGCTCAAGGTCGACTCAGCCTTCCATCCTTCCGAGGTCGGTAAAACGAGGGGGGGGCAATATGCTGACTCTGTAAACCGCTTAGAGAAGGCTGTAAAACACTGTGAAACGGTATATAAGTCTAAGGCAGGGGTCAGCAACCCGCGGCTCTGGAGCTGCATGTGGCTCTTTCATCCCTCTGCTGCGGCTCCCTGTCGCTGGTCGGCACCACAATTTTGAGAGGAGCTTCCGGTTAGGGGAGGAAAGCATGGTGTGCCAGGAGGAGACTCTATGGCAAGGGGCGGGTTTTTCGGTCGGCTCCACAATTGATAGAGCTTTTGGTTAGGACAGGTAGAGGAAAAAGGACATCGCACTAGGAGGAGACTCTATGGTGGGGCAACCGGACTTCCGGTCGGCTCCAAAATTGAACGGGGGGCTTCCGGTTAGGACCTTTGTGGCTCTTTGAGGGTTTAAGGTTGCCGACCCCTGGTCTAAGGGCTACTGCTCTTGCACCCCAATACCTGCGATGGAATCCTGCAGCTCCTTGGTGATGAGGCCCAGGTCATCCACATCAACAAAGTGGAGATGCTTCTCTGGCGGTTGGCTGGCAGCAGCCGAGAGCTCCAAGTAGTTGCCCCTCCCCGTGCTGACAATGAAGACGGTGACCCCCATGTCTTTCAGAAGCTGCATGGGCTGGGCGACGTCATCCTTGGAGAAGCCATCAGTCACCCACACCAGCACTTTGGGGACGTTGGGACGGGCCCCTGCTTCCGCCGTGAAGAGCTTCTCCTTGGCGAAGGAAATGGTTTGGCCGGTATTGGTGTCTCCCATCACCTGCTGGATGTTGCGGATGGCATGCTGGATGGCCCCGGTGGAGAAATGACGGTCAAAGGGGAACTCCAGGATGGGCGCAGTACTAATGTGGACAATGCCGGTCTGGACATGGTGAGGTCCGAAGGTAAACGGGAGAAGCAGTTCAGCAATGAATTCTTTGATCCTGGAGAATTCGTAGTAGGAGACGCTGCCGGAGCTGTCCAACAGGAAGAGGAGATCCCCCTCCAAATCAGGAAGGGTGGGTGGTTGAAGACCTGGAAAACAGTTGGAAAAGAACCGGGAGTGTCACATAATCAGGATACCTTCTCTTCCCTTCAGGAGGCAGGAGAACCTTAATAGGTTCAAGACATACTGTACATCAAAATCAGGTGGAACCCTAAAATCACTCACTTCTAAAGTGTAAACCCCACTGAGATAAACCAAAACTGGACGTTTTACCACCGGGTGAAGGTCACTCAATAAGCTGAGCTTGCTTCCTGATGTCTTCATGGCTATTTTTGCCATGCTCTGAGATTTTATTTCATTTTGTTTTGTTTTGTTTTAACTTTCCAGTCTAGCCTACAACCTGAGATGTTTCTTTGGAGATGTCTATGGAGATTCTCAGCCATCCAGGTCCTGGTTGTCCCAAAGGTGCTTTTTCAAGAGGCAACTGGACTTTCTGGTTTTTCTTCTAAGACGTTTCGCTTCTCCTTCAAGAAGCTTCTTCAGCTGAAAGCTGAGAGCTGAAGAAGCTTCTTGGATGAGAAACGAAACGTCTTCAAAAGAAAAACCAGAAAGTCCAGTTGCCTCTTGAAAAAGCACCTTTGGGTTTCTTTGGAGACTTCCCATCCACCTACTGCGTTCTTTTGTTTTCCTTTCCCCCCTCGGTCCCCTTTCCTTTCGTGTCTTTTTCGGTTCTAAACTCGCCAACGGCCGAGGCTTCTGGTTCCGATTATGGCGCAAGCTACACTGGGAGCACTCTGGATGCTGAAACAAACAAGCCAACTAATCGGTTTGCTTCTGCAAATGAAGACACGGATCTCTGGAAGCGGAAAAATGTCGAAATGCATCCCAGATGGGACGGGATCTCCCGTTTGGCCTGCTGAGAATCAGCTCTCTTACTCTCTGGCCTCCCAAAATGCTAGTCTGGGTTTTGGAGAACAGAGAAACCCCCCCCCTTGGTTTGGACTCTGACTGGAGGGGGGGCACCGATGCTTTAGATCCATGCAGGGTTTACAAATTGCCACCACCAGCAAAATGGAAACCTTCCCAGTAGCACATGATGGAAATCAGATGTTCTCCTGCTAGAGCAGTTTGTTCCCTGCTTGGGGAAACACCCTCCTTCTCTCAGCTATGCTGCCCGTGCCACATTTTGCCAGCTATATTCACCTTTCCACACTTACGACACACCCTTGGACATCCGGTAAGACCCTAGAATGGCTCTGCCACATCCATCCCAAGAGGGCAAGCCTTAAGTCTCCCCCAGAGAGATTTTATTCTCCATGTTCCGCATTAAAAGCCGTTTCTTCCAGGATGGCTTCACGCAAAGGGAAAGATTTGCGCCGCTACTGGAAAAAACGAGAGGGTGCTGAATGTGATTCCCCAGAAGCCGGCTAAATTGACAGGCGGTGCCCTTTATTTTGTCTGAAAGCTCATTCATGCGTGGATTTTCACTCATCTGCGACAGAGTTAATGGGCCACCCCCACAAAAAAAAGTATATTTTTCCCCGAAGGTACCAGGATAAAGAGCTTGGCGGATTCCTCACAGAGACTGAGTTAGGGTCCCTGAATAGATTCTATTGTCTCAGCATCTGAATTAGATCCAGGAGCATGAATTCTGAATTTGGACTGTGTATCTGAGCCATTTGGGGCTTTTTTTGGAACTCAGTGCTATCTTCAGGTGCTCATAATACCCTGGGATCAGAGGTGGTATTCAGCCGGTTCGGACCGGTTCGAGCGAACCGGTAGTTGCAACCGGCAGGTGGGCCCGCCCACCTTCCCCCTGCTCTGGCGCTATGCCATCCCATTTAGGCACATTTTGAAGCTGTGCGCGTGCGTGCTAGCCATGTGCGCGAGCACAGCACGTGTGGAAGGCCACACGCATGCACGGAAGAGGCGGGTGCGAGAGAAGCGAGCACGCGCACGCGCTCACATTTGCGAACCGGTAGGGAAGGTAAGTGAATACCACCTCTGCCTAGGATGCTAAGAGCATTGTGGGAAATTTATATAGCCGGAGTCCTGCAATGATCAGTTGAAGATCTCTCTCTGCTGGGGCTCTCAGAGTTCACAGACTTTGAATGGAAGAAATATTAGCCATATATCCCCCATTTCCACTTGCTTGATGGCTGCTGGGTGTCGGCTGTGATGCCACCTTCATGGACCACGGAAAGGGATTGATTGGCGAGGGGGGGCGGAGACGGGGAAAGAGAAATGACGTACTTGCGATGAGGGAATCAGAGCAAGCCTAATTTCCTGAGGACTAGCTCCTCTCAGTTCTAGTTGAACACTCAAATCAGTGTACCATTTGCTGGTCAAAACAGAGGGAAGGACGTTCCTCCTCTGTCTTTATTTGGGACCGATTGGCTGCCCATATCTGTATCTCCTACACAAGCCCTGGAGTTGTTTAAAAGCAACATCTCACAAGCGTCACAGAAGCCAAGGGAGCCTCCAAATGACTTTGGACTGCAGTGCTCATCATCCCCGACAACTCTCCTAGCCGGGGCTGATGGGAGGTGGAATCCAGACATGTCAACCTCCTCCCTCCTTGCAGCAGAGTCAGAGAAGACCATGACACAGCAAAGCAACATCAGGGAACAGACAGGTTGAAATCTGTCTTCTTTTTTTGCACCATGAAGGAAAGCGCAGGAATGACCAATTTCAATCTTTGGCAACACACTTCCCCGGTCTGTTTTCGCACACCGCCGGAGGCAAGAAATGTGCTGGGTAGGGCTCAGAACATCATCAGTCAGGAAATGCCAGCCTGAATGTGGTTTTTGGATCCCTTCTGGAATTGGGGGCAAGGCAGGTAAATGGGTGAGAGAGAGAAGCGAGCACGTGGCCTCCCCACTCCAGCGGCCCCAGCTGAATTGAACGCCACCCCCTTTATTAATGGTAGGAATGAGTCTGAGCAGTCGCATGCAACCAAAATTAAGTTGTCGACCCTTTGCAGAATGAGAGGCAGGACAGGCTCCCAAAAGGAGGACTTCTGATTGGACGGTGTGGGATGTCTGGCAGGACTCGGGGGTGGAGCTTCAAGAGGGAAACTCAAATCACCCCATCTTTTCTGACTCTTAAATGTCATGCCAGCCTCCTCAATCCGTTGCCCTCCAAATATCTGGGGTGGATGAAAAGCAAGAGATGGAAACTAATCAAAGAGAGAAACAACCTAGAACTGAGGAGAAATTTCCTATCAGTGAGAACAATTAACCAGTGGAACATCTTGCCACCAGAGGATGTGGGTGCTCCATCACTGGGGGTTTTTAAGAAGAGATTGGACAGCCATTTATCCAGAATGCTATAAAGTCTCCTTCTCGGGCAGGGGGTTGGACTAGAAGACCTCCAAGATCCCTTCCAACTCTATCGTTCTGGTCTGTTAATAATGATTCCCAAACCTCTGGAGGGCACTGGTTGGAATAAGCTGTTTTACTCTTTGGGGGGAACACACAGACATCCCAATATATCTGATAGGTTTGCTTCCTAGACTTCATGAGTTTTCGCAGCATCTTAGGCAGGGGTCTCCAACTGTGGCAACTTTAAGACTTGTGGACTTCAACTCCCAGAGTTCCTCAGCCAGTTGGCTGAGGAACTCTGGGAGTTGAAGTCCACAAGTCTTAAAGTTGTCAAGGTTGGAGACCCCTGATCTTAGGAACCTTCCACCAGAGGTGGGTTCCTCCCGGTTTGCACCGGTTCTATAGAACCGGTAGTAAACTGGTGGTGACGTCACGGAGCTGGTTCTGTCAGTGCCGGTCCATGGACGGCGCCATCTTTTTTTTGGATTTTTTTGGGGGGGGATTTTTTTGCTGGTTTTTGCTTCTGCGCATGCGCAGAAGCCGAGTTTTCGGCACTGCGCATGCGCCGCCATCTTGTTTTTGGCTTTTTTTGGCTATTTTTTGCTGGTTTTTGCTTCTGCGCATGCGCAGAGGCTGAGTTTTCGGCACTGCGCATGCGCGCAAACCACGCGCAGCCACGTGGCGTGGGAGGAAGCGAACTGGCGGTGAGGTAAGTTAGAACCCACCCCTGCCTTCCATCCTCTGCATTTTTCACCGCAGTTCAAAGGGGGGGGGAGACGTCCCTGGAAATTCACAGATGGACTTGTTTGCGGACAAAGAGAACATTCCCAATCCCCCAAGAAACAAGAACCCGGGTTGAGATGCCAGCAGTGTTGTTCTTGATATACTGACATAGCAACAGACTCAGATGAAACAACCCCCCCACCCCCCACTCCCAAAGAATGCACAGATGGGAGGAGAGGACTTGTGCTGTGTAAACAGAAGGTTGGCCTAATGCTAGCCATAAAGAAAACCTTTAAACCTCAGTGGGACCGGAGCTTAAGTCTTGTTTTGCAACTGCCAAAGGGGGAGAGACAGCGGAAACGTTCTACAAGTGAAACACACACACACACACAAAAAGGGTTGCTCTGTTCCATCCCACGTTTTGCCGAATTACCCATCCTTTTCTAGCCAGCTACATTGATTACTTTTCGGCTGATACACCTCATTGGTCTTCCGGCGATAAAATTGTGGTGGTTCCCCCCCCCCAGTTAATTTCAAAGCCGCTGCAATCGTTGCCACGGAATTACACTTCTTAATGTGGCAGGGAGGGGGGGGAAATCTTCCTGATGGCTGTTTTTTTTTTCTTTTCATCGCATCGTTGGGATTTTTATTTGAACAGGAGGAAATCTAACCCCTAGGCGGGCGGTTTGGAAAGGTTTGCTCCTGCTTTTCCTGCTAATAACTCAAGGAGAGATGCGTAATCCTGCCTCTCCCTGTTGTAACTCCACAGCAACAACCCCTGTGAAGGTGGGCAGAGAAATGGAGACGAGCCAAAGTTGTCTAAGGCGCCTGAGCCAGGATCTAACCACTACACTATCCTGTATAGCATGCACTTGGTCTCTTGTCCCCAACAGATATACAGGTAGTCCTCGACTTACGACCACAACGGAGCCCAGATTTTCTGTTGCTAAGCGAGGCGGTCGTTAAGTGAGTTTTGCTCCGTTTTATTTCTCGCCACAGTCGTTAAGTCAAATCACGGCAGTTTGTTAAGTTGCAAACACAGTTGTTAACCGAATCCAGCTTCCCCATTGACGTCGCTTGTCAGAAGGTTTGCAAAAAGGGGATCACTTGACCCCGGGACACTGCAACCATCATACATACATGCCAGTCGCCAAGCCTCTGAATTATAATCACGTGACTATTGGGATGCTACAACGGTCGTGAGTGTGAAAAGTCACATTTTTCAGGGCTGTCGTAACTTTGAGCGATCATTATCCAAATGGTTGTAAGCCGAGAACCATCTGTAACTGTTTTCTGGGGTGCCAGAAGTGTCCTACGCTTGAAAACCCCGGTCTGCATTTTCCCTGGAATTTACACCAAAGGTGGAGACTTTTCGCCGCTAGAAATAAATAGAAGCGACTTCTTCTCCGGAGGGTTGCATCAAAGGAAAGCACTAAACTATATATTGTTTAATAATTAATCGTCCTTTTGGGCATGTGCTCAATCATGGACGACAAGGAGGAAGAAATGCCACCAACAACTGGAGCAGTTGAGCGGATGCAAAATAAACCTTACTATATTACGTCTGTCAATGATTCCCAGCATCAGTTAAAATATCAACAGTGTTTTGACTTGAGTTTCTGTAGTGAGCTCAGCCTAAAGCAGGGGTCTCCAACCTCGGCAACTTTAAGCCTGGCGTAGGTTTAAACCTCTGGGGAATTCTGGGAGTTGAAGTCCGCCAGGCTTAAAGTTGCCAAGGTTGGAGACCCCTGGCCTAAAGTCCATGCAATGTTGCTTTCCATTCTTCCCTCGGTCTGATTGCCCTATTTTATTTTCCTTCACAAAGGAGCCAGTTTGCTAGTCTTCCTTAGCTTCCTCAGTGAAGGTCCTAATAAGGAATAGCTCTCCAATTTTATTTATTTATTTATTTATTTGGCAGAGGCATTTTCTTATCCCCCCGAATCCTTTCTGCTGAAAGATAGGAGGGGTTGAGCCCAGCCTTTACTACTTCCAAAGAGAGGGTGGGCGACAGCCCCTCCTCTCCTCCATGTCTTCCTTTTCCACAAAGTCATTTCATTTTTTTCCGAGCGAAGCAACCAACCAGCTAATTCTGTCATCACGCCTGCCTGCCTGCCTCCCTCGATTCCTTAGCTAGCCAAGGGCCGCCCGGGCGAGGGCCGAGTCGTTCCCATGGAGGGGCTGCTGCGCACGTGTGCCTTGCCTCTTGATTTCTAGCCACTTCTGCGTGCTGATCAGAAGGTGGCACGGTTAGGGAAGAGAAGCACAGGCTTCTCTAGACCTTCTCACGCTTCCCACCCCCTCACTCTCCTTCCCCTGGCAGATCCCATGGTTTTGGGCGAAAACAGAAGAGCTGAGGCTTAATTGAAAGTTCAGATAGAAACGTGGAACCTCTGTGTCCAGGGGGACTATACCACTAAATAGTATAGCACAGAAGGCAAATTGGAAGAACTTCGCATCCTGTTTATATGTTTCCTGGGGACTTCCAACTGCCTGTTGTTGAAACAGGATGCTAGATGGGGTGATGTCACCTGGTTAAGGACATTTTAACAATTTCCAGGAAAGCTTTCTTTCTTTCTTTCTTTCTTTCTTTCTTTCTTTCTTTCTTTCTTTCTTTCTTTCTTTCTTTCTTTCTTTCTTTCTTTCTTTCTTTCTTTCTTTCTTTCCTTCCTTCCTTCCTTCCTTCCTTCCTTCCTTCCTTCCTTCCTTCCTTCCTTCCTTCCTTCCTCTCCCTCTCCCTCTCCCTCTCCCTCTCCCTCCCCTTCTCTGTTTTGTCCTGTATTGCCAGGTGAAGAGGACCTGAAAGCATCTATTTGCATGGCATTTTGGTGGGTCCTAATTAATTGTTTTGTGGAGTCTTTTTCATGCATTGCAAATGGCTGTTTCAATTGCATAAGAAAATCCAGTGCCCAAATTAAGGATAGGAAATTTTAGCTTTGGGGAACTGTAGCTAAGGTGTCATAAATACAGAATAAGAGCCGAGATGGCGAGGTGGCGCAGTGGTTAGAGTGCAGCACTGCAGGCTACTTCAGCTGACTGCTAGCTGCAGTTCGGCAGTTCAAATCTCACCGGCTCAAGGTTGACTCAGCCTTCCATCCTTCCGAGGTGGGTAAAATGAGGACCCAGATTGTTGGGGGCAATATGCTGACTCTGTAAACCGCTTAGAGAGGGCTGTAAAGCACTATGAAGCGGTATATAAGTCTTAAGTGCTATTGGTATTACTAATAACAGTGTTGGAAGGGACTTTGGAGATCTTCTAGTCCAACCCCCTGTTCAAGCAGGAGACCCTATACCAGTGTTGGTGAACCTTTTCGGCACTGAGTGCCAAAACAGGAGCGCGGGTGCGCGCGTGCATGCCGCAAACTGGAAGAGCAGCTGCCCGGTGAGCATGCACGTGCCAGGAAGATGATCTTCCGGTTTCCGGCGTACGCATGCGCACCGTCCAGCTAGTCTTTGCGCGCGCATGCATAAGAAACCGGAAGACCAGGTGGCCGATGTGCATGTGCGTGCTGGAAACCGGAAGAGCATGTGCGCACCGGGTGGCTGCTCTTCCAGTTTCCGGCGCTCCCGCATGCGTGAAGACCAGCTGGCCGGCGCACCGGAACCCGGAAGAGCAACGGGCGATGGCTTGCGTGCCCAGAGAGATGGCTCTGCGTGCCACGTCTGGCACGCGTGCCATAGGTTCGCCATCACGGCCCTATACCATTCTGGACAAATGGCTGTCCAATCCCTTTTTAACTTAATTTAACTTAAATGTGTGCCTCTTTACAGTTGGTCCATTATGCAAGGTGTTACTGTTGTTTAAAAAAAAAAAGTCCATGGTGCATAGACTTCAAACAAAAATTGTTATTTTTGCTGGGTGATTGGTCACCCGGATCTTGCAAAAAAAAAAAAGTGTAGGATAGAATAGGGCAGTGGTTCTCAACCTTTCTAATGCCGTGACCCTCCCCCGCTACACCCCCCCCCCCGCCACCGCAACCCCCCCCCCCCGCGAGAGGAGGAGGCAAAGGGGGCGGGGCCCC
>QLTV01002577.1:554745-569273 GCA_003457575.1 Thermophis baileyi
CTACTTCAGCTGCAACCCCAACAATACACGAGCACACACTAGATACAAACTTAATGTAAAGCGCTCCAAACTCGACTGCAGAAAATATGACTTCAGCAACAGAGTGATCAATGCCTGGAATTCACTACCTGACTCTGTGGTTTCTTCCCCAAACCCAAAAAACTTTAACCTTAGACTGTCTACTGTCGACCTCACCCCATTCCTAAGAGGTCTGTAAGGGGCGTGCATAAGCGCACCAGCGTGCCTACCGTCCCTGTCCTACTGTCCTATTGTCTTCATCTATCTGTATTCACTTTGATTATGTTTATGATTATACCTATACCTGCTATCTTGTACATGTTTGACAAATAAATAAATAAAATAAATAAATTATGTTGCAGCTTCTAGCTGCGTGGGATGCTAGCTTTAGCTAATTCCCAGAACCCTTAGCTTGTGCGACGAAGACAGATTAAACAAATTCACCAAAATGGAGAATGTAGGAGATTGGCTGGAAATACAGGTAATCGTTGACTTACGTCCACAATTGAGTTGCTAAGCGAGACATTTGTTAAGTGGGCTTTGCCCCATTTTACAACTCATCTTGCCCCAGCTATTAAGTGAATCACTGCAGTTGTTAACTTAGTAACACGGTTGTTAAGTGAATCTGGCTTCCCCATGGACTTTGAGTGTCAGAAGGTAGCAAAAGGGGATCGTGTTACCCTGGGACACTGCGACTGTCATAAATGTGAGTCAGTTGTCAAGAAGCTGAATTTTAATCACGTGACTGGGGGGAGGTTGCTGCAACGGTCCTAAGCGTGAAAAATGGTCGTAAGTCACTTTTTTCAGTGCCGTTGTAACTTCGAACGAAATGAACTGTTGTGAGTCGAGGACTATCTCTATTTACGTATAGTCCATCGTTCAATAGTGGAACAGAAAGATAATTTGGGGCCTCAGGCTGATGTGGCTCCCCTTTTAGATTCCTGTGGGTGTGACTTTAGTTACAAAACATCGCAACTTCTTCCTCCCCCCCCCATGTGACCTTTCGGAACTGTTCTCTTGGGTTTTTTTCCCCCAGCGAAACAGAACTGAAACGTCCTGCTATGTCAGCAAAACTTTTGCATTTCCATCAGGTGGCCTTACAAGTGGGTGGTCAGTGGTGACGCAGTGCGTGTGGGCGCTAGAGAAATCCTGTCCCGGTGCCAGAATTGGGATGCCATGTCACTCTAACTTGCTGGGATTCAACAAAAAAAACAACAACACCCCCCAAACTTATTTATACGTCAGTTTGCTGCAGTTTCTTAAAAGTGCCAATTCCCCGCGGGGGGGGAAAAAAAGAACCAAAAATAAATTTGGGATTGGCGTCATGCAGCTCGGAGGAAGAGTGACTCCCAGTTTATAAAACAGTGCCTTCTTGTACACACAATTGCAAAGTATAGACTAACGGCCTTTCAATCCGGATGAGAGGTTTAGTGTTCCGAGATTTCGGATTCACGCTGGAGCACATCCTGAGGGAACTTCTCTCTACCAGAATGTGTCCCTTGGGCTGTTCTATGTGTTGTATTTATTTATTTATTTATTTTATTTATTTATTTATTTATTTGTCAACAAGTGCGAGGAAACAGGACACATGAAAAAATGGCACAAATAAATGGATATAAAGAAGCAGAACATAGCCATAAACACATAAAATGAGTACATGCAAATGGGTACCACAATTTATGTGGTTGTGTGTGGCTTTTGATTGGGCTGTTGATGGCCTTTCCTTTTGGGCAAGCCATCGAGTCAATACGATGGTTGCGTTCACACGGCACGCATCATCCTGATTGCTGAATTAGCCGGTTTTATGGATTCATGCAATACAGTGAGCTCTAAACCAACCAAAAAGCTGATCTGAAGGCAAACCAGATACAAGATAATCCTCAATTTAACAGTTCATTTAGTGACTGTTTGAAGTTACAACGGCACTGAAAAAAAGTGGCCTACGACCGTTTTTCACACTTATGACCGTTGTAGCATCCCCGTGGTTACGTGATCCAAAATTCAGATGCTTGCGACCATATTTATGACGGTCGCAATATCCCGGGGTCACGTGATCCCCTTTTGCGACCTTCTGACAGGCATAGTCAACGGGGAAGCCAGGTTCACTTAACAACCGTGTTACTAACTTAACAACTGCATGGATTCACTTAACAACTGTGGCAAGAAAGGTCATAAAATGGGGCAAAATGCAGCTGTTAGATTCTTCTGTGATTTGTTGAAACCAATTGGACCAATGGCAATTGGTCATCCATAGCATGTTGTAGACCAGTGGTTCTCAACCTTTCTAAGGCCGCGACCCCCGCCCCACACGCGATGAGGTGACAAAGGGGGCGTGGCACCAGGGGTCAAATTCTCCCGGTTCGGCCGTGCCTGCAGATTGCCGGACAGCTGGTAGCCACGGAAGCGGGAGACTTCGCCCACCCGCCCGGACGCCGCCATTTGGCTTTTTTTACCTTCTGCACATGCGCAGAACACTTTGCGCATGTGCAGAGGGTAAAAGAACTCAAATGGGGGCGTCCGGGCGGGTGGGCGAAGTCTCCCGCTTCCATGGCTACCGGCTGTCCGGCGACCAGCAGGCAGATGCCACCATTTGAGTTCTTTTACCCTCTGCGCATGCACAAAGCATCTGGGCGGGTGGGCGAAGTCTCCCGCTTCCGTGGCTACCAGCTGTCCGGCGACCCGCAGGCACGGCCGAACCGGGAGCATTTCCAAGATGGCGGGCTAGCGCGCGCGGCGACCCCTGTGAAAAGGTTGTTCGACCCCCAAAGGGGTCGCGGCCCACAGGTTGAGAACCGCTGTTGTAGACAATCTTATCTAGGACAAAATGCTTTAAAAACTAGGGCTGCAGTTCTGAAGCTCGGTGGGCTTGGTTAGTTCCGCGTGGATATGTGCTAGATTGTATCAGAAATCTGTTCCAAGTTTATGAACTTGGACCTGTGTTTTGCGTTGTTTTAATCTTCCGTTCCCATCTCTTTTGCCGTTTGCAATATGTCTTTGAGCTCTTAAGCCTGTAGGGATATCCATCTTTTCCTTCGATTTTACACAAATCATTTCTGGAGCTTTTCCAAGTTAAAATCTCTGATTAAACAAAAGAAGAATTTATTCCTGTCCTGGTTATTGTCCAGTTATGTCCAAGGTGACTATGGCTTCAGAAAGAAGGCTGAATCACGATCAAGCATACCTGGAAAAAGGTGCGGCTGAGCTTCTCGCGGAAAAAAGTTGGAGGTAATTTAAAAAAACAACCACCACCACCTTGTTGCTTAAACTGGGAATCAGCTTTCCTGCATATAACCTTAAGGTTAATTTTAAGCATCCTTGTCACAATCTACTGAACAAACTGGCGGAGTTCCTCTGGATATATCTTTTTCTCTCTCTCTCTCTCTTCCTTTCCCCCCTTCCATCCTCAAGGAAAAAATGTAATATAGAGGAAATTGGAAGAAGGAACAGGGAAAGAATGTCAACATTTTTCCCCTTTGCCCAGATGTTACAGTTGGTTGAGACTGTAAAATTTATGCAGTCGGTTCTCTTGCTGGTACAGTGAAGGAAAACCCACCCCATTCCTGACAGACACACCTACTACGAAATCGCTCTTTATCTCACAAAGTTCTTCCCCGGCTATAGTCAAGATCCCCTGTCTTGTTGGCTTAGGACCCTCCCTGTCTGGGTAAACAGCAAAAGGAACACTTTGACCCCCTCCACCAAAGAACCAAGCGTGGGTTGTGAAGCCCGAGACAGGAAGGCGGTTGAAAGAATAATGAAGGCTAGGAGAATGGATGGTTCTTTATCTTCACTGGATGATTCTTTATCTTCACTGGAAACGTTTTCTAATTTCTCTCAGAAGCTTGTTGCAAAGAGACCTAGTTTCTGACTGTCATAACATCTCCCATCTTCCCCAGCCAACACTGATGATAAGCCTATGGGAAACGAGGTGTAAGAAATGCATTTTGACTCCTCTATGGGCTATGAGTATAGGAGGAACAGCATCTGAAGCAAGGATGGATGGAGGAGAGGGGAGGGGAGGGGAGGGAAGGGAAGGAAGGAAAGAGAGAGAAAAGAAAGAAAGAAAGAAAGAAAGAAAGAAAGAAAGAAAGAAAGAAGAAAGAAAGAAAAAAGAAGAAAGAAGGAAGGAAGGAAGGAGGAAGGAAGGAAAGAAGAAAGGAAGAAAGGAAGAAGGAAGGAAGGAAGAAGGAAGAAAGAAAAGAAAGAAGAAAGAAAGGGAAGGAAGAAAGAAAGAAAGAAAGAAAGAAGAAAGAAAGAAGAAAGAAAAAAAGAAAGGGTTCATTTTGCACCAAAGTTATTTGGAAAATTGGAATTAAGTGCTGACATATAGATTAAGAGGCAGATTTGGCCAAAATTGTTCCCTGCTGCACCAGGACCACACCTTTTGGCTTTGGGACAGAGAACTCTCCAGAAAACATCACCTTCAGAGTGACCACCTATTCAACCTTGATTTTGGGAGCCGAGAAGGATATTGTCCAATTTTCCAGCCCAGCCTCTGCCTTGCCTGCCCGAAGTTCTAACTTCAACGACCAGCAGCTCCCGTATCAAAGAATTAAGAAGGCCAAGAGACCTCAAAGGCAGATTTCAGGCAGAGCAGACAATCCCGGCTTAAAGAGATGCCGCGGTCTCACCATAACCCTAATGTGGCTCGGTGACAGGGCAGCTGCTACGCGCACAGAAGCTCTTCCCAGCCACTTCCAAATAAATAGGATCTCCTGTCACTCTGGCAAGCTTCCCTCTCTGCTCAAAATCTCCATCAACGACAGGAGCCCCAGACGAGGTTGGACAGATGGATGAATGGATCCACATCTGCATCGAAGCGGCCGCATCATTCAGTCTCCGTGGTCCTCAGTTTCCCCCGTCAGATGCCATTTAGCTGCCTTGGGTTGTGTGGCCTCCCATCGTTTCCCCCAGGGCAGCCGGACCCCGAGAAAGGTGGCTCCGCGAGCCGCCTGCATAATTCTGGGCAGAGGTGCACTTTCCTAGCTAAACTGAAGCCGGTCTTCTCCAAACCAAATTCTCCCTTCCTTCCCTCGACGTCTCGCCAACTACCGTCAGACAAAATCCATCCAAAATAAAACCTATAAAATAAAGAGCCCTGCTGCATCTTCCCAGCCGTCCAGTTTGTCAGGGCTTGGTGAGGACTTCAGCTTCGGGGCAGAGACCTCGCCTGGCTTAACTGCCCCTTACAAAGGTTAAAAAAAACCCCTCCGGTTTTGCGTTTGCATTTGTTTCCCACCCCACCCCACCCCCACGAAGCAGGGCACTGCTAAGAAACAGCAAAGCAATTTTCCAAGCAGGGCAAAATCTCCACCTTCCTCCCCTAAAACCCAGGAAGCTTCATTCAGGGCACCCCTCGATCTAGCAAGATCCCGTTGCCTTCACATCCACCCAGATCTGCACCCAGATCTGGCATCTGCGAGACCTCCTCTTCAAAATCCAAATTCAAAACCCAGGATTGTAGCCTTCCATCATCCCCAGGCAGCTGGACTTTGGGAAAGGTTACTTGGTGACCTCCCTGCGTAATTCTGGGGGGAGAGAGGCGTTCTTTCTTAACCCGAACCAAAGCTAGAACCCTCTTGGGAAGATCCCAAATCCAAATCCAAAACCCGATCTCCCAAAAATCCAAATTCAAACTCCAAAAATTCAAATCCCAATCTCCTTCGAAGCTGCTCACCTCTTGGAGGACTCTGGGCAAGGACACCACCCAGCAGGCAGAGAATCAGAAGCAACGCAACTTTGGAACTCATAGCAAGTCCCCTCCGGATCCTGATGGGCAGCGGCTACCTTAAACCCAATGCCTTGACGTTGGTGAGGAGGCCAAGCGTGCGTCCAGACCCAGGCATATTCTGATGTCTTGCAGCTGGAGGGCTAGCCGTTGCTTTTATCCTACCCTGGCCTTGACTGGGACAGCTACCCTCCCCAGCTTTGAAACATATACATATTCCTCCCCTCCCGGCAGAGTTGCGAAATCTCTGCAAGTTACTTTCTGTCCCTCTCCTTTCCTTTTTTTTTTAATTTCTCTCTCTCTCTCTCTCTCTCTCTCTCTCTCTCTCTCTCTCCCCAAGTCATAAATCCTTTCTGACAGGAATGGCTGGAGCACACAGCCCTTTCCCCTCCCTTTACCGCCACGCTCTCCGATGACTTTCCGTGGGGAGGGCGGAATTCGGTTGCGGGGCGGCAGAAAGGGAGTTTGCCAGCTTTTCCCTTCAACTTACCTCCCTGTCTGTCCTCTGAGGAAGTTGGCAACTGGCTGGCTCGGTGTCAGTTGGTGGGCAAAATTGAGCAGAAGAGGGCGACCTCCGAAGTGGGGGGGGGGTGGAATCTGTCTGCTGGGTCAAAATTGGCAACCGCAAAAGTGTTGATATATTTAGGAGGGAGATTTGTTTAGATTTCTCGGTCTGTTAAATTATGCAGGGACAGTGCCGTTTTTCGTTGGAATTTTTTTAAATAAAAACATATAGCAAATCCGTATTGCTTGAAACTTGTGTGTCTCTCTCTCTCTCTCTCTCTCTCTCTCTCTCTCTCTCTCTCTCTCTCTCTCTCTCTCTCTCACACACACACACACACACACACACACACACACAACCTGTATTTATTTTTCTCCTCGGAGGTGAATCCCTCTGATTCCAATGAGGCTTTTTAAAAAGCTTCAAATAAACTGTTGGAAGTTGAATGCTTGGAGGTTGCCAACTTCTCCCTCCACTCCCCCCAAGGAAAGCTCCTGGGTTTTTAGAAACTTCAACAAGCCACTGGTATTCAGCAAGCGAAGTTTTTCCTGGCCTGGAGACCCTTGCCTGGAAAGGGTTCAGGTGGATTAATTTCTCGTGATGCAGCTAATACCGGGTGCAAAGGAGTCTATCAAGAGGAAAAAACGGGCAAATCAGTACTTATAATAAGAGATTTATTGATCCAGTCAAAGTCAGGATTGGGTATTTATTACATTCCCCCACACACACACACCCCAATTCTCCTGTACAGGGAGTCCTCGACTTACGACCACAATTGAGCCCAAAATTACATTTGCTAAGCGATACAATTGTTAAGTGAGTTTTGCCTCACTATTAAGAGCTCTCTTGCCACAGTGGTTAAGCGAGTCAACCACAGTCGTTAAGTTAGTCACACGGTTGTTAAGTGAATCTGGCTTCCCCTTTGCTCGTCAGGTCGCAAAAGGGGTTCCCGTGACCTCCTGGGACACTGCGACCGTCATAAATACGACTCGGTTGCCAAGTGTCTGAATTTTAATCACGTGACCACGGGGTTGTTGCAATGATCGTGTGAAAAACGGTCCTAAGTCACTTTTTTCAGTGCCGTTGTAACTTCGAACAGTCGCTAAATGCACTGTTGTAAGTCGAGGACTACCTGTATTTTCATTTTAGAGGTGAGGCCAGGGGTGAAATCCAGCAGGCTCTGACCAGTTCTGGAGAACCGGTAGCGGAAATTTTGAGTAGTTTGGAGAACCGGCAAATACCACCTCTGGCTGGCCCCAGAGTGGGGTGGGAATGGAGATTTTGCAGTATCCTTCCCCCAGGAGTGGGGAAGGAATGGGGATTTTGCAGTATCCTTCTCCCAGGAGTGGGGTGGGAATGGGGTTTTGCAGTATCCTTCCCATGGAGTGGGGTGGGAATGGGGATTTTGCAATATCCTTCCCCTGCCACGCCCACCAAGCCACGCCCACAGAACCGGTAGTAAAAAAATTGGATTTTACCACTGGGTGAGGCCCTTTTTCGTCTCTGCAGCATGTTATTCTTGCAGCGAATATGCGGTGGGTTAATTAGAAAAATCTAATGCAGACCAATTTTACTTGCGGCCACGCGTAGTTCCTTCAAGCCGTCTGAAATGATGGCACTCTTCACACCCGCTCCTTTTATAAAATGCACCAATGCTTTTGCACTCGACTGTATTTTCACTACTATCCCAGCCAAGGGTGGGAGGACAGAATCATTTCTTCCATGCACAGACGTCATACTCAAAATTTATCTTCAGGTTTTTTTGCACAAGGACCCGGTACAGTTTTACCAAAAGCTTCCACTTTTTGGAATGTAATTTTAAAGGTATCATTTTATTTTCCCCCAACCCCAAAGGTCAGCTCAATTCCTTCAAAGAAATTACACCTCTCTCTCTCTCTCTCTCTCTCTCTCTCTCTCTCTCACACACACACACACACACACACACACAATAGAACCATGATGAGTTTGTACAGACGCAACCGCTGGTTTCCAAACTTCTATCATCTTTTGGTCACATACCTAGTGACAAATTTCTCAGTGCGGAAAATTGAAAAAACAGAACGGAGAGTTTGCTTCCAATCTGAACATTATCTCTCCTGCTACGTTTTGCAGTGGATATAAAAAGCTCTTGTTCTTCCTAGTCAGCCTCTTTCAAGAGCCAAGCCACGCACACATGTGCGCGGGGTGGAGAAAACCACATCTGGCTGGAGAGAGTTAGCTATATTTTTTTTACAGACCACTGCGGTGCGAACTTGGTCATGCGTAACTCAAAACCGGTTGCTTTTCCGCACAATCGCTGGGCTTGGTTCGCACATGGGGCAAGGGCCCTGCAGATAAATTGGCACGCCGGGGATGCCATCTGTAACGCAGCCCGTAGCCTCAGTCTCGTTGGGTTGCCATCACCAGACCCATTCTGCCAAGTTGGGTGCTGTTGCAAAGCACAGCTGCAGAGACCTGGGGAAAAGCTGGCAACTACAGCGCAGACGTCCAAGGGCTTAAAATCTTTCAAGCTTCTCTCGAGCACGCCTAGATTGAAGATCAAATCACCCCATTGGGTAACAACAGATCAAATTCCTCCTTACCCTCCTTCGGTGTGGTTATTATGATATCAGTCGAGTTGCGAGAGGTAATGTTTATCCAAGGAGTTACATCTGGTGGCTGCTGCTGCTGCTTTGATGAAGTTTGAGTAACCCTATCCGGGTGATTCAGCTTCTCATGCCTGCTTACTCAGAAGACCCAAAATAATTTTGCAAACGTCACAAAAACCCACTGCTGTGGCATGTTGTGACTGGTGGTGGGGCATGAAGGCAGAGGAGAGAATGTGGGTTCTGGGAATTCGTTTGAAAAAAAACCTTCCCCATTGTCATTTAAGCCGAGGGCCAGGCCTGGTCTGCCATCGTTGTGGTCTCGGCAACCCTGCAGTGTAGATCAGACGTAGTAGGCATCAAATCCCAAGGAGGAATGAGGTTTGAAACTGGGTCCTGACTGGCGAGGTGGCAACCTGAATGGATGCTAATTGATCTTAGCAAGTCAAATTCAGTTAAGCTTGGATTGTTCTCAAATAGAAGTTCCAGGACATTGGAAGGCAGTAGATTGGGAAGGTGGGGGGGGGGGAACAAATTATCAAGGTGATATAAAGTCAGGAGTTAAGCTGGACTTGAAGGAGAGTTTTATTTTTAGACATGTCCTACCTCAATTGTAGCTTAGTAGTTCATCCCATTGGCTCTCAAAGCCCATCCTCTTGTCTTTAGCCACACCCACATAGCATTTCCCCTGGCATCCCCCTGGCACAGGAACTGAGCGCCTTCTGTGATCCCAGCCAACAGTCGCATACCTAACAGAACACGATTAAATCAACTTAGTGAGATTGATATAATCCCAATTGCAGGAATCCAGAACAATTGCCATCAAGCTACTGAGCAGACAGTCCAATTATTCCCTGTGTTTCCAGCTTTCTAGGTTCTTGAGATTGGTTGATCTAACGAATGCTGCCCTGCAACTTGGCTTATTCATTTATTTAGCACGTGGCACGTCATACATGGACTTGCAACTTATGTTATCGTTTCATTATAAACACAGCAAAATATGAATGTTATACAGTTTGGTAGAAGACAGGTTAGCCTGCCATCACTGCCCCAGCAGAGTTATGACTCGATCTGAGCAAGTGGGCAATTTTGCAACTGAAGCCCCACCACAGAAGAAACCTCAGTGTGAATTCCACCCCAAAGGTTCATGTTGGAGAAAATGATTCTTCAGGTTCCTTGTGCCGAAGTCCCATTGTGATTAATCTCATTGATGCGGGATAAGGTATCAGTTGACTGAGCCAAGGTCTCTGTTTTCTTCATCTGATTTTGGGGGAAATGGAAATGAGGAGATTCCACTGGAATGCAAGAAAACTCCCCTTCTTGAAAATGTCCTCCATGAAGGACTGAGCTCACCATCACTTCAAGGAGCGTTTGGGGAGGAAAGGATGACACCGTCAGACACCAAGCAAAGTCATTTTCCCTGATTCTCATTGATTCTCACCTTCTTCCCAGCCCTGAAAAGTTCCTCCACATTCAAAAATAAGTAGGCTCTGATAACGCCTCTCATAAGAATTAGCTGCTAAGCAGGCTGATAATATGACAGGTGGAAATAAACAGAGGACAACTTGGAAAAAAGCAGATACCTCTTCTAGTGCAGTGAAGACGTCTGGGTGGTTATCCAGCGGTCACATCCACATGTCCCCCCCATGGACCTTGTAATCTGACTCTCCCCACTTGATCCCTGCCCTTTGTTTCGATCAGGACACCGGGTTGAAAGGTAACACCTCAGTTGGTTCATTGTTGACCTTCTGTGACTCATTGGTCTACTATTTATACTACGTGACTACTATTTATACTACGGGGAGGAACTATGGATCCAAAACACGTCCTCATTCAACCTTGCCAGTCAGAACCAGCAGTACTGAGCGGGTTGGACCATCGGTCTGATCAAGGAAAGCAGCTTCCTTTGAGGATGAGACAGGGTTTTTTAGAGGCAGGGTATAAATCAGGGGTCGGCAACCTTAAACACTCAAAGAGCCACAAAGGTCCTAACCGGAAGCCCCCCCGTTCAATTCTGGAGCTGACCGGAAGTCCGGTTCCCCCACCATAGAGTCTCCTCCTAGCCTCCTCCGTGTGCGGCATCCTTTTTCCTCTGTCCTAACCGAAAGCCCTATCAATTGTGGAGCTGACCGGAAAACCCATCCCTTGTCATAGAGTCTCCTCCTAGCGTGCCGTGCTTCCCCCTCCCCCCCCCAACCAGAAGCTCCTCTCAAAACCGTGGCGCCAACCGGCGACAGGGAGCAGCAGCAGCAGAGGGATGAAAGAGCCACATGCGGCTCCAGAGCCGCGGGTTGCCGACCCCTGGTATAAATCAACAGTTGAATCTCCATGATGCACGTAGAACATCCCCCACTAGGATTTCTTATGAGTGGGCGGCTTATAAATATAATAAAACAAAGAAAATGCTGGATCTTTGAAAGGGAGCTTCAGATGCCCCTTCCAAAGCTTTGAAGCATCAAGTGATCGTGCGACCAACGAAGAACTGTTGCTAACCCATCAAAAGAGAGTAAAAAGATGTACAGCCGGGCTGAACTTTGACATATCCAACTAATACAACTGTAGAAATACAAGCCTCCTTGCTAGAACTGTTTTGCAATATTCTGCCTCACATTCTCCAAAGCACCTGAGGGCAGGACAAGAAGCAACGGATGGAAATTAATCAAGGAGAGATCCAACTTGGAACTAAGGAGAAATTCCCTGACAGGAAGAACAATTAACCGGTGGAACTATTTGCCTCTGGAAGTTGTGGGTGCTCCATCCCTGGAGGTTTTCAAGAAGAGATTGGACAGCTATTTGTCCAGAATATGATGTAGGCTCTCCTGACTGAGCAGGGGACTGGACTAGAAGACCTCTAATGTCCCTTCCAACTCTGTTATTCTGTGTGTGTGTGTGTGTGTGTGTGTCTGTCTGTCTGTCTATCTGTCTATCTATCTATCTATCTATCTATCTATCTATCTATCTATCTATCTATCTATCTATCTACATATGTGACATATTTTTACTGATAAATAAATAAAGGGAGACTAGTATAGATCTATTTCAAGCTATTTAGCTCTCATCAGCTAGCCATACCCCTTATAGGATTCGAACCTGGGCAGCTTGCCTTGTTAGGCAAATGCTTTAACCTCTGAGCCACAGGATCTCATCCCTATCAGCTTGTTCCAGGGACAAGGATATATATGTTGTTGTTTTTTCTGTTGCATACCTGGTATGCTCCCTCCCATATTTGGGTATACCAGGTGATTCAACAGAAAAAAAGGGGGGAAAAACATATACATACATACATACATACATACATACATACATACATACACACACACACACACACACACACACACATACATACCATGTTTCCCTGAAAATAGGACATCCCCCCAAAATAAGCCCTCCTCCAAAAATAAACCCTTCCCCCAAAAATAAGCCCTCCCCGAAAATATTTAAAAGCATGCGCAGCCGGTCCCCGCCATTTCCTCTGGTTAGGGTTAGGGAGACAGAGCTGGAAATCAGGTAAGACGGCAAGAGGAGCCCCATCTTGCTCCACGTGCCCCAAAATAATAAGACCTCCCCAAAAATAAGGCCAAGCGCTTATTTCAGGGTTCAAAAAAATATAAGACAGGGTCTTATTTTCAGGGAAACACGGTACATACATACACACACACACACACACACACACATACACGGTAGTCTTGGCACTCATTTCGATAATGACTGCTTAAAATGGCCTACAGGATTACGTGCTGCTTTGTTCAATTTGCGGCTGGTGCTGTTCCTCTAAGCAGAAAGGACAGCATGTGTTTCTTATTTCATTAGCCTGGTAGCCCTTGAGTGTGTCCTAGACACAGGGGAACCAGTGGGCCACAAAATGCTTATGTGTATGTGTGTTTGCGTGTGTGTGTATAAAAGTCCTGTGCTCACATGCAGGCCCCGAACGTCCGAATGAACTCCGCTTCCTCCATCAGAAGGCGAGACTCGTTGCTGCAAACGAAGGAAGATTATTTCGGAAGGAGGATTTGCAGGTTGGATGCCCCGCGAGGGATTTTGGCAGAGGAAGGAGCGGTCCTGATCCGTCAGAGGTTCGCGGAGACGTCGCTCCACATCAGCACGCCTGTCATTTGAGGCCGCCTGAGGAAGGGCCGCCTGTCGCGCTGCACCAGCCATTCATGGCTGATAGCAGAATTCAAAGTGATGTGTTTGGTTGGCCCCACTACGTTGCAGGATAAGATGGCCTTTTGGGGAGAGACGAGCGTCGACAGGTGAATCAGTGGTTTCCTAAAAGAGACCTGGATGTTCTTTTCTGCAGGTTATCACACATGGGTACTAATGATTGAAACATGACAGGTAGTCAGGGGTGACATGATAGCAGTCTTCCAATATTTGAGGGGCTGCCACAAAGAAGAGGGAGTCAAGCTATTCTCCAAAGCACCTGAGGGCAAGACAAGAAGCAACGGATGGAAACTGATCAAGGAGAGAAGCAACCTAGAACTAAGGAGAAATTTCCTGACAGTGAGAACAATTAATCCGTGGAACAACTTGCCTCCAGAAGTTGTGAATGCTCCAACACTGGAAGTTTTTAAGAAGAGATTGGACACCATTTGTCTGAAATGGTTTCCTGCCTAAACATGGGGTTGGACTAGAAGATCTCCAAGATCCCTTCCAACTCTGTTATTCTATATTCTAGTCCTTCTTCTTTAGCGACCATTCAAAGTTACAATGGTACTGAAAAAAAGTGACTTATGGCTGTTTTTCACACAACCGTTACCCTAACCCTAACCCTAACCCCGCGGTCTCGTGATCAAAATTCAGACACTTTGGCAACAGATTCGTATTTATGACGGTTCCCGCGATCTCATGATCCCCTTTTGTGACCTTCTGACAAGCAGAGTCAACAGGGAAGCCGGACTCACTTCACCACCGTGTATCTAACTTAACAACTGCAGTGATTCACTTAACGACAGTGGCAAGAAAGGTCGTAAAATGGGGCAAAACCCATTTAATCGTCTTGCTTAGCATTGGAAATTTTGGACTCAACTGTGTTCATAAGTCGAGGACTACCTGTATTGCCATTCCTGGGCCGATGGAGAAGCTGCAAAGCATTGTGGGAATTGTGCTTATCCAAGGAAGGTGTTTACCAACAGGACATTAATGGCCGGTGGCTATAAGCGGACAAACCCACCTGGTTTTGGTCAGAACTAACGGAAAAATCTGTATTTTATTAGCTGCCTCCTTTCTGTCATTCTCAGCTCTGCCTCTTTCTTTCTTTCTTCCTCTGATATCTTTTTTTTTTGGTCTCCAATATCCCATTTTTCTCTCCCCACCTCCGCCTGCACAGGAAAGGGATGTGCTATTTTTGCCAGATCCTTTTCAGGGTTCATTTACTGGCCAAAGGACCATATCCTGCTTTTGCAGGTCAGCTTCGAATATGGAGACAGCAAGAGATGTCTTTTGGTCTGTGGCTCGTGGAACGCCACGCGCTTGGCTGAGAACCCATCTGAAAAAGAAGGAGGGAAAATTCGGGCCTTGCTGGAACAGATTGATAACAACTGGAAAAAAAAAGCGAGGGAAACAAAGCCACGCCAGAAAAAAATAAAATTACAGAAGCCATTTTAAAAACCTGGGGCCCTTCTGATGGAATGGAATGGAATGGAATGGAATGGAATGGAATGGAATGGAATGGAATGGAATGGAATGGAATGGA
>QLTV01002577.1:604175-616587 GCA_003457575.1 Thermophis baileyi
TGGCATAAGGGATTCTATTGTGAGTAGAGGAGTGGAGTACTCTTCTCGTGAAATATCTCTGGACCCGCTCAATCATATTAATGTCCGATATACAGTGTGCATTCCAGGCAGACGAGCTGTATTCGAGAATTGGTCTGGCAAAGGTTTTGTATGTCCTAGTTTGCAGTACAATGTTACCAGAGAAAAAGCTTCACAAAATTAGGTTAACAACTCTTAATGCCTTTTTTTTTTTTTTTTTACAGTGAGCTCTGGTGCTTAAGTTGTTTGAGATGAGTACTCCAAGGTCCTTGACAGAGTGAGGGTCATCTACGAGGTCGTATCTGCCCAGCTTGTATTTGGTGTTCTGATTTTTTTTGCCAGTGTGTAGGGCAGAGCATTTTTTTTTTTTTGGTTGATTGGTTGATGAGAGAGAGAAAAAAATGAGGCAGCAGAATGGAGAACGAGCCCTTGGATGATAGTTTCCTCTGCAAAATCTTTTGGGGACCTCAAAAGTCCCCAGTTCTAGCATACTTTTTTATTAGGGGTGTGTCCAACCTTGGCAACTTTAAGACTTGTGGATTTCAACTCCCAGAATTCTGGGAGTTGAAGCCCGCAAGGAATTCTGGGAGTTGAAAGTTCTGCAAGTCTTAAAGTTGCCAAGGTTACAGAATAAGAGTTGGAAGGGACCTCGGAGGTCTTCTAGTCTAACCCTCTACTCAAGTAGGAAAACTACACCCTTCTGGATAAATGGCGGTCCAGTCTCGTCCTTAAAAACCTCTGATGATGGAGCACCCCACAATCCCTGGAGGCAAGCTGCTTTCTATAAAACATGCATGTACATTTAATCATGATTTTTGTCTCTTCCGCTGCAAATCTGTGGGGCCAAGGAATGACATTGGCTGCCTCCCTCCTTCTTAAACCATCTTTCCTTCTCTCTCTTTTTTTTTGGGGGGGGGGAAACTGGGGTTGCAACATGCCTGCAAACCCTTCTTGACCTCGTGCTAAACGGAGCAGCTCTTTTCGTTTCCAGAGGCCAGTTTCCAGACAGCTTTTGACTTTTTTCAACTTGGTGTAAATCAGCAGGGCTCCGCGTGTGCTATTTTTCACTTGCTCCGTCGGGGGCATAAATAATTTCCCGGCCTATTCTCTATGGCAGGGTCGGCTTCCTGAGTTATTTCTGATAAATGTTTCATAGCACAGAAGGTAGCAGACAAGGAGGCAACCCTGGGCCATCGTGAAATATTTTATAAGACGGCTGGAATGGTGGTTTTATAAGTAACCTTTATAAGCCTAGATTCCCACTTCTTTTTCTTTCTTTTTTTAAATAAAAATATCTAGACATAATTTTGAAGCTAAGGAACGTACTGAGGGTGACATCAGGAGGTTTTGTACAGCTCTCCACATTTTCCAGAGGTGATCCCAACTGAGTTGTTAGAACACCAGCCAGATTCAGTTATTTTTATTGATCAGTTAGATTAAATCTACTTTACTCAGGTTATTCTCCTGACAAATTGCCCCCCCCCCCCCCCCGGTGAATATTTGGGGGACATTTAAAAAAGAAAGAAAGGCTAATGTGCCTTACAGCAAAACAGCTCTACTGCTTTTAAGCTTCCTTATCTGCTATGTTTCTAACACGGGTGAATAATCTGTGAGTAATTTGTGCTCTGGGACATCTTTCAAAGCTCCCATTGCTTTCCTGGCACAATGAAATTTGGAGAGAAAAAGGATACCAAAATAAATTGGAGAGAGGGAGAGAGAGAGAGAGAGGGAGGGAGAGAGAGAGGAGAGAGAGGGTGGAAAGGAGGGAGAGGAGAGGGAGGGGGGGGAGAATTGGAGACTCTTCTACTTATTTAGACTCCCAATTGAAAACGAGATGCCAAAAAGAGAATATTTATGTTCTCTGAGCTTGGTGGTTTTCTTGCAGATGTTTCATGACCAAACTAGGTAATGTCATCAGTTCTAGAAGAGAATGAAGTGTGCAGAGTAGAGGAGATGGAGAAGGGGAGGAGGAAGAGGAAGAGGAGAAGAGGAAGAGGACTGTGGGGTCCTTGGTGCTCTCTGAGCTTGGTGATTTTCTTGCAGAGGTTTCATGATCAAACTACGTAACATCATCATTTATATCAAGCTCTGCTCCAGAGACCAATCTGACAGGTGTGTGTGAATGCATTGTAGTTTATTGCTTCCCAGTACAAAAGCAGATATTCAGGTTGCTACTGTTTTTTCCGTATCAAAGAAATTGTAACAAAAAAGAAAACCTTTTCATTTCCCTTGTCTTGTTGATTTTAACTTTGTTGTGGTTACTTTGTGCTTAAACAAGTTTCTGTAACACGTTGGGAACCTTTTTTTTTTTTTTTAATCTACCTTGAAGAAAATTTATTTTCTTTGCCCCAAAATTTGCAGGCATTTTGGGTTATCCGGAACAAATGCATATTTACTTTAGCTGCCGATTGCATCAGAAAAATCTCCCAATTACGGTTTTGGATGGATAGCTGCATTTTGGTCCCAAAGTGTCAGGCGGGTAAATCTGCATTAAAAAAAATACAAATTCAATTAAGTTCTGCAGTGCGTGTCAGAAGCTTGGTTTGATGAAATGACTCAAGATCAGCTATTTTTTTTTCATCAGTCCTGAAACTTAATTTTTCTATGGCTCTTTGATTTTCGCATGGGATAATCTCTGCCAAATAGGAATCATGAGTCATAATGCCACCCAAATGTAGTTTGGGAAAGTATTTCCGAGTTGAGATTTCTGTTATCTTAGGTAGAACTCTCTAAAACCAGCATTTCTCAACCTTGGGAATTTTTAGACTTGTGAACTTCAACTCCTAGAATTCCCCAGCCCAACATCTTAAAGTTCCTAAGTTGAAAAGTAAACTGTCATATGATTGATTTATTCTGGGTTTAGGGCGGTCTATGAATTCCATCACTGTGATTTGTAAATCGGAGTTTGTGATTTAGTTAGATGCATGAACATGACATTTCTGGCTTTTTATAGTGCATGAACCTTAGACTCTATATCAGTGGTGAAATCCAATTTTTTTTACTACCGGTTCTGTGGGTGTGGCTTGGTGGGCGTGGTGTGGCTTGGCCGGCGTGGCTTGGTGGGCGTGGCAGGGGAAGGATACTGCAAAATCCCCACTCCCACCCCACTCCAGGGGAAGGATACTGCAAAATCCCCACTCCCTCCCCACTCCAGGGGAAGGATACTGCAAAATCCCCATTCCCTCCCCACTCCAGGGGAAGGATGTACAAAATCTCCATTCCCACCCCACTCCAGGGGAAGGATACTGCAAAATCTCCATTTCCTCCCCACTCCTGGGGGAAGGATACTGCAAAACCCCCATTCCCTCCCCACTCTGGGGCCAGCCAGAGGTGGTATTTGCCGGTTCTCGAAACTACTCAAAATTTCCGCTACCGGTTCTCCAGAACCTGTCAGAACCTGCTGGATTTCACCCCTGCACTACATCCTGCCCTATAAGAACATACTCAAACTCGGTTTACCTTCTTTTTCTATCCCCCAACTGTTATATCTTCTAGTTCAGCGCTCGCCCACTGCTTCCACAGCTGGGTTCCGAATGGGCCACAGCCCGTTAGTGGGCCATGGTCTGGGGGTTGGGGACCCCTGTTCTAGTTGACATCACAATTTCACAAGCAAAAAATTTATTTTAATGTATCTGGAGTCCTTTGTAGTTATTCCAGGGGTGGGTTCTAACTTACCTCGCTGCCGGTTCGCTTCCTCCCACGCAGTGCAAAAAAACAAAACAAAAAATAAAAATAAAATAAAAAACCCGAAAACAAGATGGCGACGCATGCGCAGTGCCGGAAACTCGGCTTTTGCGCATGTGCAGAAGGAAAAAAAAATTTAAAAAAAAATTCAAAAAAAAAATTCAAAAAATAAAATAAAAAAAAAAGATGGCGGCGCCCACGGACTGGCACCGACTGAACCAGATCCGTGACGTCATCGTGACATCACCAGCGGGTCGCTACCGGTTCGGGCGAACTGGTCTGAACCAGGAGGAACCCACCTCTGAGTTATTCCCTGACTGTTTTCCTTCCTCTCTAAAATTCAGAATTTTGATTAGCTTGCCTCCTTTCCCGAAATCACTGTGAACAGAACGCTGTATGTATTTGCAATAACAGTTTCTAGTGTTCACGTCCAGGTCAGTACAAGAAGCTTCATGGTCCTTTGTTTTTTTAGAGAGGGTATTTTCCAAAAGGATTTGAAATGCCCTCTGCCAGAAGTCAAGTAAGCTGGAAAATCGATTTCAAGCGATGACAATCCCATTTCGCTTTTTGCCCTGAACAGGCCTATGTTTTTACTACGTCTCACAGCCTTCAGCGTGGCCCTTTTTCGCATTTAAATACTCGGTGCCTGAATCACACACCTCATCATTTTAATGTCGCCCCGTTCGACTCAGCACACACAAAAAAGTATAAAACCCAAGTCACCGGATTCAAATCTTGCACTCCTCGGGTATTCGCAACATCGGTGAGTTTAGCACAGTTTATTTATAAACACTCTTGCAAAGTTGAGTGGGAGAATATAAATGAATGCAGAGGTGGCATATACGGTATATATATATATATATATATATATATACATATCCATGGGGGGCTAATGTATCAAACGTGCTTCAATTTTAAGAACCCCAGTACATAAGCTATATATTTAAAAAATTTCAAAGGACAGGGTTTCAGTAGAGAAGTGATGCAGAGGCCGTATACAGAAAGGGTTCTGCATGAGGCACCGCAATGATTTTCCGTGCCAGAATAAGTGTGTTGCATAAGTGTGCTGTGTGTGTGTGTGTGTGTGTGTGTGTGTGTGCGCGTGCGCGTGCACGCACTGGGGAGAACAGAACAAGTGTTTTTCTTGCCTTGAATTAGATCAGGTTCTACAATTAAGGTAGGTCAGCAAAGCAAAGTTTCTTTTAAGCTTGTTTGCGACCATCAAGGGAATCCACAAACACAACCACGCAAAAAATGCTTAGAAGCTTTCAACTCTGGGCTTTTCTCTTGGGGAGGGGGGGGGAAACAAATCTATTTAAATTAAATTAAGCCCCCCTCCCTCCTTGTTAAGCCTTTGTACTTCTTCTTCTTCTTCTTCTTCTTCTTCTTCTTCTTCTTCTTCTTCTTCTTCTTCTTCTTCTTCTTCTTCTTCTTCTTCTTCTTCTTCTTCTTCTTCTTTTTCCCCTTTCTCCTTTTTCTTCTCCGGCGCCAAGATAAACAGCCGCCTCATTCTGTCATAAAATCCATCCAGTTTTTTTTCTGGGTCATGTCGAGTATCTGTTTGCACCGTTCCATAAAATGCTGGTTAGGAAAAAAAATATATAGGCAGCGGGGGGGGGGGAAAGCTGCCTGTTTCTTTGAAGGACATTGGGCAGCTATGTGGCAGGTGGACTCTCTCAGAATATTGATGAAAGCTGGACCAATATAAAAGAGAGAGCTCTGCCCTTTCCACCCCCTCTGCCAGCTTGTGGCTCTGATCTTAGAATCTTTGAATGGTAGAACGGGAAGGCTCCTCAGAGAACATCTATCCCAACCCCCGGCTTAAGGAACAAAATTAATACAAACCAGAAACTGACCTTCTTTGGGCCCAGCTGGGAGAATACAACGGGTGCCTCTTCCAATGGGAACGGGAAGTACCAGACTTATTACAGATTAACAGAGTTGGAAGGGACCTTGTAGGTCATCTAGTCCAACCCCCCGCCCAAGCAGGAGACCCTACACCATTTCTGACAAATGGCAGTCCAATCTCTTCTTGAAAGCCTCCAGTGATGAAGCTCCCACAACTTCCAAAGGCAACTTCTGTCCCATGGGTTGATTGTTCTCACTGTCAGGAAAATTCCTCCTTATTTCTAGGTTGAATCTCTCCTTGTTCAGTTTCCATCCATTATTCCTTGTGTGGCCTTCGGGTGCTTTGGAAAATAGCTTGACCCCCTTCCTCCTCTCTGTGGCAGCCCCTCAAGTATTGGAACCCTGCTATCATGTCTCCCCTGATAGTCCTTAATGTTATGATGTTCGGTTCACCCACGCTAGGCTTGGCTGCCTGAATCCATTAACACCTTTCGGGTCTCTGCACAACATACTAACTTCCCCATTAAGCAATTGTGGCCTTCTGAGTTTGCATTGGATTCACAAATGGACCGGAAATTGCAGCTGCATAAACACCATCCGATCCACAGCTCCATTGCAAACCTTGTTTTGTCCAGTTGTGTGCCTGCTATTCGTAGGGCCTTGCTACTTTCATGTCACATAGTGGTACAGAAAGGATACCGTTACCATGGAAATATAATTTCCCCCATTAACCCAACTAAGGGGAGAAAAGTCGATTTGCATTCCCTGCTGTTTGCCTGGAGGCTCACCCTGAAAAGGCAGAATTCTGCCCAGGTAATTCCATTTATTTTATTTATTTTTTCTTAGATTTGGAGAAGCAATCATACCCTTTACTCTCAATCAGACCGTCATTCCCTCTAACTTTAGACCCTTTATAGTCAAATACATGTAGTTCTCAACTTACAACCATTCATTTAGTGACGGTTTAAAAAAACCCAAGGTCATGTGATCGAAATTCGGACGCTTGGCAACTGACTCGTATTGATGACGGTCGCCGTGTCCCCGGCGTCATCCGATCCCCTTTTGCGAACCTTGTGACAAGCAAACTCAACGGGGAAGCCAGATTCACTTAACAGCCGTGTTACTAACTTAATAACTGCAGTGAATCACTTAACAACCTTGGCAAGAAAGGTCACAAAACGGGGCACTTAATAAGGGTCTTGCATAGCAGAGGAAATGTTGGGATCCATTGTGGTCGTAAGGTCGAGGACTGCCTGTAATTACACGGATCGTGCTAAATGTATCATGAATCTTCTTTTTGGCTTAACTACATTTCCCATGGTGCCCTCCTCCCACGGTAGCATTAAAACCCCAAGCCTAGCATTTACAGCTGAATTTTGCTGCTGTGGTTTATTTAACAAGCCGTGTTTCAGCTTTGCTGCCCATGTTTTCACCCTGGCATCTTTCCCAGCCCTAATAAAAATATATATGAGATCTTTGGTAGGGAAAGTAAGGATACAGAATTCAGCCCTATTAATATTTGATATAAACGGCATCTGATTCCGCAGGCCTGATTTTCCGAAGAGGAATTTGCTTGCTGTTAACTTATTGTGGTTTTTTAAATTTTATTGCGATACTGTAAGCCCTTCCAAAACACCGCCACAGAGTTAATTAAGGAATTGATTATCCTGGGCAGTCAAGGAACAGAAAGTCTGGAAATTTAGGATTTTGAGAAAGGTTACTTAATGTATGGGTGATATCAGAAAGATACGAAAGAGGGGTCAAAGAGGCCATCTAGGTCAAAATTGAACAACTCTCTCTCTCAACAGAAGGGGAGGGATATGACATCATCTATCTCAGTGGTGGGATTCAAAAAATTTTAATACCGTTTCTGTGGGCGTGGCTTGGTGGGCGTGGTGTGGCTCGGTGGGTGTGGATTGGTGGACGTGGCAGGGGAAGGATACTGTAAAATCTCCATTCCCACCCCACTCCAAGGGAAGGTTACTGCAAAATCCCCATTTCCTCCCGATCAGCTGGGACTCGGGAGGCAGAGAATAGATGGGGGCAGGGCCAGTCAGAGGTGGTATTTACCGGTTCTCTGAACTACTCAAAATCTCCACTACCGGTTCTCCAGAACTGTTCAGAACGAATCCCACCTCTGATCTATCTCCTGTCTACAACACAGTCCTTTCAGCAGTTCCAAGAAGGCTCCACACCCATTTGCACCACTCAGGTGATCCTGAGGACACATATATACCTCCAAGTGGCCTCAAGGACTCTCTAAAAAGAATGCAAATGACCAGCTGTCTGCAAAGACTATAAATCCAGCAAAGAATAGAATAGAATAACAGAGTTGGAAGGGACCTTGGAGGTCTTCTAGTCCAATCCCCAGCTTAGGCAGGAAACCCTATACCATTTCAGACAAGTGGTTATCCAATCTCTTCTTAAAAACTTCCAGTGTTGGAGCATTCACAACTTCTGGAGGCAACTTGTTCCACTGGTTAATTGTTCTAACTGTCAGGAAATTTCTCCTTAGTTTATTTATAGTTTAAAGTTTATTTATATTTCTATGCCGCCCAACTCCCGGAGGACTCCACTAGTTCTAAGTTGCTTCTCTCCTTGATTAGTTTCCACCCATTGCCTCTCGTCCTGCCCTCAGGTGCTTTGGAGAATAGATGGACCCCCTCTTCTTTGGAGCAGCCCCTCAAATATTGGAAGGCTGCTATCATGTCACCCCTAGTCCTTCTTTTCATCAGACTAGACATCCCCAGTTCCAGCAACCATTCCTTATACGTTTTAGCCTCCAGTCCCCTAATCATCTTTGTTGCTAATCCTTCCATTCTTCCTTCCATTCTATCCTTCCATTCCCCGCCATCCAGTCAGAGCTGAAGAAGCTTCTTAGATCCCCCAGATGTCTTCAAAGAAAAACCAGAAAGTCCAGTTGCCTCTTGGGGAAAAAAAAGCACCTTTGGGACAACCATGACCTGGATGACTGGGAATCTCCATAGACCTGATATCAGAGAGCACTAGGAGCAGTGGTGGGTTTCACATTATGTTGCTACTGGTTAGCCCCGCCCACGCGTGCTCGCTTTGTGCACCCGCGCACCCAGTTTGCGCATGCGCCTGCCTTCTGCACATGCACCCGGCCTCAAAAACATGCCTAAATAGGATGGCATAGAGCCGGGGCGAGTGCCCGCGATTTCTGCTACCGGTTCGGGCGAACCGGTCCGAACCGGCTGAATACCACCTCTGACCAGGAGCTTAGGGCAGCTGAAGGGGTTAAAAACAAAAAACAAGTCAGCTTTGAAAGGCCCGATCATGAACAAGACATTTAGCCCGCTCAATATCCGATCAAGGAAATAAATGAAAGCTGTTTTAATTTCACCCCTGAAAGAGTTGGCTCCGAGACGGAAGGTTAATAGCTGTTGTTTGGCACATCCATTTTTCCCCATCGACAGTATTAACACTTCTCTCCAGGAAATAAAATGAGCAAATTAAATCTCCGCTGATGTGCCTTAACCGGGATTGTCGTTTCTCTGCATTTTTTAATAGAAAAAGCAGAGCTTAGATCTGAGGAAAATTCTCTCCCTTGTCTCAAATGAGCAGAATTTGGGGTTCAGATGGAAACAGGTGCACAGGTGAACCTCGACTTACGACCACAATTGAGTCCAAAATTTCTTTTGCTAAGCAAAAACATTTGTCAATTGAGTTGTTTTTTTTTTGTCCCATTTTACAAACTTTCCTGCCACGGTTGTTAAGTGAATCACTGCTGTCGTTAAGTGAGTAACCTGGCTGTTAAGCGAATCTGACTTCCCCATGGACTTTGCTTGTCTGAAGATCACAAAAGGGGATCGTATGACCCCGGGGCACTGCGACACGTCATAAATATGAGTCAGCCGCCAAGCGTCTGAATTTTGATCACATGAACTTGGAGGTTGTAAATGTGAAAAACAATCATAAGTCATTTTTTTTTCAGTGCCATTGTAACTTCGAACAGTCACTAAATGAACTGTTGTATGTGGAGGACTACCTGTATTTCCATGGGTATAACGTATTTATCCAAATTCATTAGATGGAGAGCAGAACAATTATAAACAAGTACTTAAGGAAGCAGATGATGAAAAAAAGTAGTTAAATCAGGGGTGAAATGCTACCGGTTCGGCCCGGTCCGGGTGTACCGGTAGCGGCGGCCGCCGGTGGTTCGGAGAACCGGTAGCAGCTGCAGCGCGAGGCTCCGCCCACCTGCCCGGACGTCGCCATTTTCTTTTTTTTTAACCCTCTGCGCATGCGCAAAGCATTCTGCGCATGCGCAGAGGGTGAAAATGTGCGTGTTTCCGAACCGGTAGGGAAGGTAAGTAGATTTCACCGCTGAGTTAAATACTGTAAATAAATGTAATGCTGAAACTGGAGGCAATGATAAAGATTGTGTTGACAGTGGCCAGGCACAAAACACTTGCCAGGTGTGGCATATTCACTCCTTCAGTGTTAAGCAGTTCAGAAGACACATTTCCCGCAAGGGAGAAGAAAGACCGATGGACATGCATATTTTAAAAGAATCTTTAATATCAGCTAGACAGCGTAGGAGCATCGGGCATTGTCTGTGGTGTCCCCACAATACTGATACACAACAGCAGCTGGAAGAGTTAGACAGGACAGGAAGAAGAGTAGCTGGAAACACCACTCCACGGAGCTCACAATCGGTGCATTACTGGATGCATCTCTTTGCCCAACAATGACAGGTTTCAGAAATATTGCATCCCGTTCCCATTTTAAGGATAGCCACGAGACACCGGTGAGGGCACAGCTGGACTGCCAAGCAAAAGTGCAGCTGGCTCAGTAATTCAAGAAACATTTGGGCGCATTTCAACTACACCTCGTGTAGTTGCGCTTACAGCTCTGGGAATGCAGAGGTGGCATTTCGTGTCCCTGCCTTGCTGCCGCTACGCCAGTCCTCACTGCACATCAAATCAGCTGGAAGCCACGAAACCCAGTTGGGTTTGGAGCCAGATGTGGCCCCAGCACATCACACAGCGAAACACGGAAGCTGCTGCGGCTGACGGAGGGCCTGAGGGCGAGGCAACTCTTGCTAATCGGGATAAAACTTTGGATTAAAGCCTACATCGGGGGGGGGGAAGGGGGCCCTGACTCTTCCCCCTACGATGTTCTTAGGGGCAGCGAGGAAGCCAGATTTTTTGTGTGTGTGCCTGCTGTTAACCAGAAGCATAGCCGGAGCCCAGAACGATACAATCTCCCCTTTCTGAAATCATGGCCTTTTTCCACCCCCTCAAATCAGAAGAGCATTGCTTTCGCAGAAAACAAAATTACCCAGAGAATCTTTTGTTCCTGAATGAGTGGCCAAAAGTTTCCTTATTATGGAACTGGGGGTACCTTGGCCATCCCTCGCCTTCAGTTAAAACAGACAAAAGGGCCAAGTTCCCAGGTATTTTTTCAGTGAAGGAATGAACGGAGCCTCCTTGGATATTTTCCGTCTGAGGGAGTCACAAATGTTGCCCTGTTGGTGAGAGTGAAGGATTTCCATCGTGTCTTCCGACTGCTAGTTGACGTCCCGCATTTTAAGAGGTAACTAACTACCTCTTAATTAAAAAAAAAAAACGTATTGAAAAGAAGGATCGCTCATCAACCTGCAAACCAGGGCGTGAAATTGAGGATTGTTGCAACCAAGGGACATCCTACCTTATTGTCAGGGTAATGATGATTTAATAGCTGACTGGCTGCCGTAATGCTGTAATGCTGTAATGATGATGCAATGATGAGGAATGAGTCAGCAGAGTTATTTGACTGTTACCACTTTAAGAGGCTGTATTATAAGAGAGGCCCTCTCTCTCTCTCTCTCCCTCTCCCTCTCTCTCTCTCCCCGTGTGTGCTTCTGTGCTGTAAATTGCTGATTGATTGTTTGACCTTTGCCTAGTATGTGTATGTATATTCTTTTGTAGAAGCAAACCTACAAAATATTTGTAATATTTATTATTACAACCCTCTGTTTACTTTATTTGCTCCTGGGTTGTCTCACCTAGTCACACTGTGCTCACTCTGACACTTATCCTGAATTCATCCATTTCCTGGGTTTACGGCACACATTGATCCATAAACTCACCCAAAATTTATGAATCGCAAAGTAAGCGAAGTTGCAGAAAAACCAAATCGGAGACTCGAAGTCATCGCATGAACCGGTGAAGTGAATTAGGTGGGAATGGAGTGCCCCCCCCACTTGGGCTCCGGCCCCACCCACCACTGCTTCGGCCCTGCCCCTTGTGCAGCTCACAACGACAAATACAGACACACCCCGATGGCATTATCTAGCCCAAAGCTGCCTTGAAATCCAGGGAGGCCCTTAGCCTGGCTACTCCTTAGCACAAAGAGCCCGTGGGGAAAAAAACATGGCGGTGGGTTACTATCACTGCTCTTCCTTGGTGCCCCCCACTGAAAATAACCAAATTGCACGGAGAGGCTGGGAGGACCAGCTCAGACCCAAGCCTTCACTTGGTGGTTCCACTCCTTCGCACACCCACACAGCCCCCCTTCTTCGTACCACCGCCACTTCACGCCTTTGTACACGGCCCGGGCGCACGGCTGGAAGCAGAGGAAGAGGTGCAGGCGGCGGGCCAGGCTGCAGTAGAGAGCCATGGAGACCACGATGAGAGGAGACATGATGACGAAGCCCAGGATGATCAAGGCCGAAGAGCTGTTGTCGTCCAGGATGGTCTGGCAGTAGTAGGCGGTCGAGTGGAGCACCTGCGAAGAGCAGTGGCAGCGAGTCAGGGGCGATGGGAATAGAATAGAATAATAATAATAATAATAGAATAGAATAGAATAGAATAGAATAGAATAGAATAGAATAGAATAGAATAGAATAGAATAGAAT
>QLTV01002577.1:647102-661033 GCA_003457575.1 Thermophis baileyi
TGGCCAAATTGGCAAACCGGAAGTTCTGTTGGGCCATTTTTCGCCATCCCCAGGGTTCAGGAGGCTTTCCTGAAGCCTGGGGAGAGCGAAAACAGCCAAAAAGAAGGCCGAAAATCAGCTGGCCAGCATGCTGGAGCTGACATAGGGCAACGCCTCGCGTGCCCTCAGATATGGCTCCGCATGCCACCTGTGGCACGCATGCCATAGGTTCGCCATCACTGATATAGCCCATTTGATCAGTTCACGATTGAAACTGTTGTGCAAATGTAAACAAGTAATCCTGAAATTCTACTGATGGCTTAGCAATTGTCCCAGGATGACTTCCAACATTTTTAGTGCACCAACTAAATGGATTCTAGTGGAGAAAGTTAGATCAGCCTGGCTCTCGGGATGGGGTGGGGGAACCTCACGTGGCAACTAAGAGGCATAAAAAACAGGGAAAGCATCCTTCTTAGTGGAATGGAAGCTGCTGAGAAGGTTGGAGGTTTGGTGACCAGGAAGGCTGGAGAGCTGGAAGCAGGGGTGAAATCCAACAGGTTTTGACAGGTTCTGGAGAACCGGTAGCGGAAATTTTGAGTAGTTCGGAGAACCGGCAAATACTACCTCTGGCTGGCCCTGCCCCCATCTATTCTCTGCCTCCCGAGTCCCAGCTGATCGGGAGGAAATGGGGATTTTGCAGTATCCTTCCCCTGGAATGGGGTGGGAATGGAGATTTTGCAGTATCCTTCCCCTGCCACGGCCACCAAGCCACACCACGCCCACCAAGCCACGCCCACAGAACCAGTAGTAAAAAAAATGGGTTTCACCACTGGCTGGAAGGGCAATCATCTCAAAAGGATTCCATGCCAGCTTCCAACTCATGGCTCTGCAGTGTCTCCCTCGTCTTTCTCCTTCATCTCACATCTCAAAGTTGTTTCTCCTCTGCACCAGCCGATGTTGTGAAGCTGATAATTGGCGAGGGAAGGAGATAGAGAAAGGCAGCGTGTAAAAATAAAAGAAAGTGCCAGAAGTCATCTTAAAAATAGACACTTCAGCTGGCAGCGTCAAGTGTTTCCTCCCACCCAAGGAGTTGTGCCAGGAGAACGAGAAAATACAGTTAGTTCTCTGGCAGAAAATTAGAGAGGCTGTAATGGTTCCCTGGGCACTGTGGAGGAAGGAAGTGGCGTGAGCACTCGCACAATTGCGTTTTGGTGAGTGTGAATATGTCTAACCTTGTCCCGAGGAAGCATGCCCAAGGGATCAAGATCAAAGTATTTTTTCAACCTATTCAAAAGAAACATCAACCCCCCCCCCCATATATCAGAGTGAGGGAGTGAACGAGTTTGGGGATACCCAGTAGCTTGCAAAATGTGTAAGCCAACTTGGCCTGATATCTGTCCATAGCACCTAGAACCGGTCAAGCACAGGGGTATTGGCTCTAAAATAAATATGTAAGTTCTTTTTTTGGGGAGTTCCTAGAGGTCTCCTCTTGCAGGACCGGAGAATCAAGTCAATTCTTCTAAGCCAGACCTGGGAAAAAGGTGTCTGGGCTGCTGTTGCTCTCCTTGGTGCTGAACCTGCATTCCTGTTGATTTCTCCAAGAGCTTGAAGAGCCGAGGTGGCGCAGTGGTTAGAGTGCAGTACTGCAGGCTACTTCAGCTGACTGCTAGCTGCAGTTCGGTGGTTCAAATCTCACCGGCTCAAGGTTGACTCAGCCTTCCATCCTTCTGAGGTGGGTAAAATGAGGACCCAAATTGTGGGGGGCAAGAGGCTGACTCTGTGAACCGCTTAGAGAGGGCTGTAAAGCACTGTAAAGCGGTATATAAGTCTAAGTGCTATTGCTATTGCTATTGTCAACGCTGTCAGAATAGAGCTGGAAGGGACCTTGGAGGTCTTCTAGTCCAACCCCCTCAGGGGTGAAATCCACTTACCTTCCCTACCCGCTCGCAAATGTGCGCGCGCCGTCGTCCGCACATGAGCAAAGCCTTCTGCGCATGCGCAGAGCCTGAAAACCAGTAGTGGGTTGTAAAACCCATTACTACCGGTTCTGCGCATGCGCAGAAGCGTCCCGGGCAGATGCGCGGAGCCGCCCACCGCCGGCGCTACCGGTTCTAACAACTGGGCCGAACCGGGAGCAACCCACCGCTGCTGAAAACCGTCCCAAAAAAGGGACGTCATGATGTCGGCGCAGGTGTGCAGGGCTTTGCGCAGTCGGCCCTACCGGCCCGCGCAGGCCGGTTAGAGCCAGCTGCATTTCACCCCTGAACCCCCTGCTCAAGCAGGAGACCCTCTACCATTTCAGACAAGTGGCTGTCCAGTCTCTTCTTAAATACCTCCAGTGATGGAGCACCCACAACTTCTGAAGGCAACTTCTGTTCCACTGGTTAATTGTCCTCCCTGTTAGGAAGTTTCTCCTTAATTCCAGGTTGCTTCTCTCCTTGATTAGTTTCCATCCGTTGTTTCTTGTCCTGCCTTCTGGTGCTTTGGAGAATAGGTTGACCCCCTCCTCTTTGGGGCAGCCCCTCAAATACTGGAAGACTGCTATCATGTCCCCCCTAAGACCTTCTTTTCTCTAGACTGGCCACACCCCAATCCTGCAACTGTTCTTCATATGTTTTAGTCTCCAGGCCTTTAATCATCCTAGTTGCTCTTCTCCGCACTTTTTCCAAAGTCTCAACCTCTTTTTTGTAATGTGGTGACCAAAACTGGATGCAAAACTGGATGCACGCTTACTGTGTACTCATATAGCCCAGATCTCCTTCCATCAAATGTCCTATGTTGGCTTCTTTTGAACGATGGAAAGCCTGTTGGACGAGAGATTCCTAGGAAGCCAGAACTGGCCAGTATTTGAAGTTGAGCTTGCCGAAATCCACATGCTTCTTGTTGAAACTGCTTCTTCCTTCTTCTGAATGAAAGACAAGAGTTCCCTCTAACCAGGGCTGGATCAATGAAATGGTGGCTGGGTTGGGAGCCTCAGCATCTAAACTGTGGCTGGAGGAACCTCAGTCCTGTGCTTTTAAGGACTGCAGACAACGCGCCTTGTTCGTGACTAGCATTAAAATCAGATTCAGCTGCCAACCAGGTTGATTTTGAAACATGAAATAGTAGTGAGAAGGTATTATCTTCCCCCTGGGAGCCGAAAAATATTGGGAATTGCAGCTTTCGAATTCCCCCTTTCCGCTGATGAATATTTAAACCTATTTGCAGCCCTCTTTTCCAGCTTTGAAATAATTTATTCCTTTCCTTTTCTCAGACATAGCCCCTCTTCTTAGCCGCCAAAGAAAAGTTGCATGGCTGATTTTTTTATCTGCAGCCATTGCGCTTAAAATAGCCTGGAATAATTGCATAAAATCCAGATGGCGTTCAGGGTGCAAACAAACACGATGGATTGCACAAAATGTTCTCCAGAGATACGTAGTGTTTGTGCCTCACAATTGCTCTTTCTTTTGCCCTTCTCCTTTCCCCACCCTCACCGCTTTCAGGACTTAGAACATAGAGTAATATGGCTGGAAGGGACCTTGGAGGTCTTCTAGTCCAACCCCCCTGCTTAAGCAGGAGATCCTATACCATTCCTATACCAAATGGCTGTCCAGTCTCTTCTTTAAAGCCTCCAGTGTTGGAGCACCCACATCTTCTGGAGGCGAGCTGTTCCACTGATTGATTGTCCTCCCTGTTAGGAAATTTATCCTAAATTCCAGGTTGATTCTCTCCTTGATTAGTTTCCACCCATTGCTTCTTGTCCTGCCCTCAGGTGCTTTAGAGAATAGGTAGACCCCTTCTTCTTTGGGGCAGCCCCTCAAATACTGAAAGACTGCTATCATGTCACCCCTAATCCTTCTCTTTGTTAGGCTAGATATACTCAGTTCCCTCAATCATTCATCGTACAGTTCAGTCTCTAGGCTCCTTATCACCTTTGTTGCTCTTCTCTGCACTCTTTCTAGAGTCTCAACTTTTTTGGGGAAGGTGGGGGGGAGATCGTAGTGACCAAACTGGATGCAGTATTCCACGTGCTCCAATTTATTGCGAGTTTCATCTCTGAGCCATGGCTTCCTGGATTTTACTTTAATTGGTAAAGAAATCAGGCATAAGGATCAACAGAGTTGGGGGCAAAGAACCTCACCATAAAACAATTGTAGCCTTTTGGGGAGCGCCCGCACCGTTTTCAACAGCTTCGCCTTTTAGTTATGGGTCTAATTAGCTTGTACTACTGAAAATGAACCTCGGGGGGGAAAATACACAGACTTGCAACCGCACAATTATGCTGCAAATTTTTATCATTATGTGGGCAGTCCGCCGCTCACCTGCTGCCTTGGTTAATATCTGAATCTGCCTTTTAACCATGGGGTTAGATAGAATAACGGCCATGCCATTGCTGGTGCAGCGGGAGAAAGGTAATTGGACAGGCAGAGTGGCTGTCAAATCAAACACAAACAGAGGTGATCTGAGGATTTGGAGAAGAGAAGCAGAGTAGAGAAACATGGTCCACTTGAACTAGTTTTAAATCACAGGAAGCAGGTTATCTGAAGGACCGTCTCACCCTGGTTACGTCCACCCAACCCACTAGAGCGGGGAGGCAAGGAACGTTGTGGGTCTCATCCCCTAAGGAGGTCCATCAGGCGGGACCCAGAAGAAGGGCCTTCTCGGTGGTGGCTCCTTCCCTTTAGAACATCATCCCCATGGAGATTAAACCCGCCTCCACTTTGACATGCTTTCATAAGGCCCCGAAGATCTGGTTTGGCCAACGAGCCTCAGGAACCCAGAGTGGGATGGAGTCCATCCAGTGGCTTGTTCGACGGACAACGAGAGGTTGCGAGAGTTGTTGTTATATTGTTGAATATTGGGCTGTTTTTGTTTTTTGTAAGCTGCCCAGAATCACTGAGAGTGAGTGAGCGGCCATATATATTTCCTAAATCAATCCATCAATAATAATTAACCCAACGAGGAAGACAACACTGCCGTCCACCCTCTGGAATGTAGAATAAAAGGTAAAAGGTAAAGGTTCCCCTCGCACATGCGTGCTAGTCGTTCCCGACTCTAGGGGGCGGTGCTCATTTGCGTTTCTAAGCTGAAGAGCCAGCGCTGTCTGAAGACGTCTCCTTGGTCATGTGGCCGGCATGACTCAACGTCAAAGGCGCACGGAGCGCTGTTACCTTCCCACCAAAGGTGGTCCCTATTTTTCTACTTGCATTTTTTACGTGCTTTCGAACTGCTAGGTCGGCAGAAGCTGGGGCAAGTAACGGGAGCTCACCCCGTTACGCAGCGCTAAGGATTCGAACCGCCAAACTGCCGACCTTTCTGATCGAGACAAGCTCAGCGTCTTAGCCACTGAGCCACCGCATCCCCGGAATGTTGAATAACCAACCTTATTTTAGCTTTTATGTGACTTCACACCAAACCAGACTGTTTTGTGAGTGGGAACTTGGCCACCCACTCAAAAAGAAACCTGCTCATTAGTCAATCCACCAAACCCCACCCCCACCCCGCTTTCTCCCATTTTTTTCTTCTTCTTCTTATTTACAGATTTTTCCTTCGGGATCTAGACTGTCACTTTCACACCTTCCGAGATCCTGAATCGTTGGGGAAAAGGTGTCAGTGGGAGAATCTAATTTCAAGCAGGCAGAAATTAGAAACCGTTCGGAAATCAGATGGGGAGGCCGGAAGGAGGAAGGAAGGAAGGGAAAGGAGGCAGAGGTGGGGGGCTTTGTGGGGTGTGGGGGGAGGCTCCACTCTGGATTGAACAACTAAGGAAAGACTGGATCCTAGCCCAAAGGCTTTTGACTCGCCATTGCTACGGTAGTTGCCAAGTCAACAAGAGCCTGCTTCCTCGTTCTCTGCATTTTTTTTGCACCCACACAAGCAAATCCAATATTTGTCCAGTGCACCAAGAACTGTCACATGTCCGCCTTATTTCCCTTTGTTTACGCCTCAGCACATCTCAAATAACAAAGGCCTGTGTGAAGAGTGTAAGATACATCCTCGTTTGCCCCAGCTTTTATTACATATATTTATTTATTTATTTATTACATTTCTCTCTTCAGCACTGAAGCTTTGAAATATTTGGGGTTGTAAAAAAAAAAAAATCCAAAGCCTCCCCAAATTGGGAGAAAATAGGTGAAAATGTCAACTTTGTCTACTCCAATGACATGTCCTGCCAATCTGCTTTGCAGTCCTCCTAAGCCAAAAATGATCTTAAACAACACACATTGAAGATGGTTTCCCCAGTGAAAAAAAATAGAGATGTGTGCACTTTGACTGTTCTCTGAATGGCTGATGGTTACTAGGTGCAGAAAGTTATTGCACTGATGTCTCTTCCTTGGTCTGAAGGAAGCCAAGGGAACAGTGATTTGGTCTAGCTATGTAGCTAAAGAAAGTCAGTCCCAGTCAGAGGAAGGAAAGGAAAGAAGGAAAGGAAAGGAAAGAAAAGGAAAGGAAAGGAAAGGAAAGGAAAGGAAAGGAAAGGAAAGGAAAGGAAAGGAAAGGAAAGGAAAGGAAAGGAGGAAAGGAGGAAAGGAAAAGAAAGGAAGGGAAGGGAAGGGAAGGGGGAAGGAAAGGAAAGGAAAGAGGGAAGGGAAAGGAAGGAAAGGAAAGAGGAAAGGAAAGGAAAAAGGAAAGGAAAGGAAAGAAGAAGGAAAGAAGGAAAGGATCTCTTAATCTTTCTGAATATTCCTTTTTAGGCATTCCCAGATATTTGCTTGGAACTTTCACCATACATAGAACTTTCTATTTACTCCCAATTTTATCCTAGTACATTCCAGTTCATCTAATAGGCTATATCCGTGATGGCGAACCTATGGCACGTGTGCCCAAAGTGGCATGCGAAGCCATGTCGCCCGGCACACGTGGCCTTGCCTGTTTGTCTTCTGGGTTTTTGGCGTGCATGCGCGCGTGACGATCAGCTGTCCTTCGTGCACGGCAGTGCCGAAAACTGGTATGCGCATGCGCGCCGGCCAGCTGATTGTCGGGTACGCATGCGTGCCAGAACCCAGAAATTCGGCTTTTCCCAAGCGCGGCCCCGCAGCATGACCTTTTTGGCACTCGGTGCAGAAAAGGTTTGCCATCACTGGGCTATATAATTCTCGAAAGCAGTATTTCAAACCTGATTTTTTTTTTCATCCGTCTTTTAGCCTTGTAAATTATTTACTTAACAGTCCCCCCTTCTGCATTCACACTATATTTTTCATTCACACTATCTTTCTTCTGCTGCATCTTCTGGTGGTTTTGTGGTTTTGAAGTCCGTCGTGAAGCTTCCTGGCTACTCCCGGCTGCTCCTGAAAAACGGATGGTAGCCAAAACCCCTTTTTTTCCCTGATCCCTTGTCCCTTCCTTATTTGATGCAGCTAAGATTTTATTGATTCTTCCAGGCGGTTGAAGCTCGGAGGCATTGGGAAGGCCAAGGCTCATTAGAATTGAGATGGGCTTTGGAGCTCATCATTGCTATGGCTTTGTTCCCAGCCAACCCTTTAGCATTTCAAACAAAGCTTGAAGAGCAGCAAGGAAGACCTTTGAGTCTAATGACCCAGCTGAATCTTGTCTGACAAACCAATCCTGGAACCAGAAACCAGGTCGTCCCCCCCCCCCCCGAAATAAATTATGGAGAGCCCTGTTGTGGAACGATTTGTTCCCTCTCTCATTAGCATTCCTAACAGGAGGCTGGGTGGAAGAGCAACGCTGACCTTTTCTTTTACAGGCCCTTAATCATAGAGAAATGCTACCATCTCTCTCCTTTAAAATAATGATAATAATAATACAAAAAGATTTAGTTTAAGACACATTTCCAGTGGGTGTTAAAAAACAGTGGTGGGACTAGAAGAACAAACACTTGCAATTAAGTCCTTCAGCATCTTTTTTTTTTATCATCCCTTACTGCATCTGTTACCTTTGTTTCATTCACAAAGCAGGAGCCTGACTCAGTGGCCTCTTCCAACACAACGGAAGCCATGGAAACCAGCGGGGTAGGGACGGGCCGTGTCATTGTTTCCCGATCTCTGCAAGGATTTCATTTTTGGAGTTTTGGAGTAACAAACCACGATGCACAGCCCTTCTGGCTCTGGAGCAAGCTCTCACTGGGTTTCTCTTCTCTCTGGTTTCTCTAGTCACTCTGGCCTTCTCTCTGGACTGGGCCCATAACCTGTCAGAGTGCACACAGTGTGACTATGTGAGACAACCCAGGAGCAAATACAGTAAACACAGGTTTGTATTCAAATAGTGGTTTTATGTACAAAGAATATATACATACATGTACTTTAGTCAGACCTCAAACAAACAGCAATCAGTAATTACAGCACAGAAGCACACATGGAGAGGAGATACGCCCCAACAGGGCCTCTTCTTATTACAGGCTCTTAAAGTGATATTGGCCCAAAAACCTTGCAGACTCGTTCCTAGCATTACATTATCCTAGCAGCTGGTCAGCTCTTAAATCATCATTACCCTGACAGGTTGGAAGCTCTTTTCTCCTGGGGACAGTTAGCCGGAGATGTTCCCCCCAACCTGTCTTCCAAGAAGTCCCTCTGGAAGGGTAGTCTGAACTGGGTATCCACCCCGACTCCCCAAATAGCAGCCCCGGAAGCTGCAACTTGTTGAACAGGGGCTGTAGAAATGTCTACCTAACGAGCAAGAAGTGGACTCTGAAACTCCAAGAACTTGTATTTGGTCAGGTCCCATTTCACCTTAAACAGCTACCATTACAGAAAAGCCGGGGTGAAATTCAAAAATTTTCCCTACCGGTTCTGTGGGTGTGGCGTGGTGGGCACGGCAGTGGAAGGATACTGTAAATTCGCCATTCCCACCCAACTCCAGGGGGAAGGATATTGCAAAATCCCCATTCCCTCCCCACTCAGGGGCCAGCCAGAGATGGTATTTGCTGGTTCTCCAAATTACTCAAAATTTCCGCTACCGGTTCTCCAGAACCTGTCAGAACCTGCTGGATTTCACCCCTGCAGAAAAGGATGAGTCTTCGGAGAAACCATTTCTGATCCCAGAAGGTAGATTAAGGAGAATTGGAGATCAGTAGCCTCCTGAGATGACTTCCCCAGTGGATGTTCCTCTTGAGAAGATTACGATTCCAGAATTGGAAGATCCAGAAGGCCCAAGCTCCTCCTCCACCTCTGAACATCTACCTCCAACCTCCAGGCTGAATTTGAATCTCTACCTGGTAGCATTTTAGAGATCCCCGGGTCCTACTCTGGAGAAGCAGACAAGTTCTGAAACCCAGCTCCAGGAGATGGTAGAGTAACAACAACCTACTCCATAAAGCATCTTTCTCTGTGGAAAAATTGCCTACTTGCCGAAGCAACAGTTCTTCAGTTGAGCTCCACCCTAGACGAAGAGCTAACCAGAGCTTTGTATTTGCAGCTCAGTGGGTGATTCTTCGTAAGGTATACCTAGATCCACGGAATGGATGGAAAGAGAGAAGGATTTATTTGCCCTGAAGAAGAAGTCCCTCCTTTGATCCCAAAGCTGCTCTCCCTTCTGGCTTCTTGTTGTGGCCCGCCAGCTGCCAGCGGAGCTGGCGGCAGACTCAGATGATGAGGAGGTTGGGGAAGAACTTGAGCCAGTTCTGGAGCCTGGGGAAGGCTCTGATGGATGCTCAGTGTCGGACACAGAGATAGAACCAGGGCTGTCCGGCATTTCCCAGCCAGAGAGGCAGCTGCCTTTGGAGGCTGAGATGAGTGAGGAGGAAGAACAGCTGGGGCCTGTTCCAGATGCACGTATGCGCAGAGCAGTTAGGAGAGGAGAACAACGGAGGATAAGGAGTCGACTCGGGAAGCAAAGCAAACGTGGACGCTGAATGGCCCCTCCCTGGCTGGGGAATAAATAGAAGGAAAGGGGAGTGGTTGTCATAGGAGTTCACATTTCTGGAGATTTTGCTTATTGTGTTTCGTGCAACAAAGACTGCTTGCGAGGACTTAATTTTGCAGCCTTTCGGCTGGGAGCTCACGGCCTTGCAATTATCGTACTGAACTGATAAGGTCTGCTGCTGCAGTTAACTCCTTGCAGGACTATTGCCAGCCGAGGTAGCGCAGTGGTTAGAGTGCAGTACTGCAGGCTACTTCAGCTGACTGCTAGCTGCAGTTCAGCGGTTCAAATCCCACCGGCTCAAGGTTGACTCAGCCTTCCATCCTTCTGAGGTGGGTAAAATGAGGACCCAGATTGTTGGGGGCAATATGCTGGCTCTGTAAACCGCTTAGAGAGGGCTGTAAAGCACTGTAAAGCGGTATATAAGTCTAAGTGCTATTGCTATTGCTATTTTGGTGGGTGAATGCAATTAATTCACAAGAGGTAAATAAAGAGGGGTTTTTTTGTGACAAGGAGTCTGTTTCTTGTTTCTGCTAAGGCTGGGTCAGAACACCTCTCCTGATTTGGAGGTTCAGCAAAAGTAGGACAGAGATTTCTAGCAGGCCGACAGTGGTCAGCCAAGTGCTAATTAAGTTAACAACAGCTAACACAATAGCATTAGTGTGATGAACGGCTGCTGGAAACGATCACTTAATTGGCACAGATAGCACTCTTCTTTGGCATTTTATCGCTCTTGGGAATTCAGGAAACCTCATTTTATTCTTTCCCGCCCCCACGGAAGCTATAGATGAATTTTCAAAGGAAGGACCGTCGTGAGGGTGGATTGTAACACACTTCCCTTGACACGCGTATCCTTCTTGAGATGCCAGAGGTCTTTCTGTGGCCACCAACAGCGATGGCACCTTCTCTCTTTTCTTCTTGCTTACAGCACCATCTTGTGTTCATCCGATTTGAAGAAAAATCTCCTAGCTGTAGCGCACCCAAAGCTGCTTTTTTTCCATAAGGCAACCGGGCTTCCTTTTGTTTTGTTTTTTTTTCCTTGAAGATGTTTCGCTTCTCATCCGAGAAGCTTCTTCGGTTCTGACTGAATGGTGGGAAGGTCAGAACTGAAGAAGCTCCTTGGATGAGAAGTGAAATGTCTTCAAGAAAAAAAAACCCAAGAATGTCCGGTTGCCTTTTTATTTATTTTATTTTATTTATTTTATTTGTTTGTCAAACATGTACAAGATAGCAGGTATAGGTATAAACATAAACATAATCAAAGTGAATACAGATAGATGAGGACAATAGGACAGTAGGACAGGGACGGTAGGCACGCTGGTGCGCTTATGCACGCCCCTTACAGACCTCTTAGGAATGGGGTGAGGTCGACAGTAGACAGTCTAAGGTTAAAGTTTTTTGGGTTTGGGGAAGAAACCACAGAGTCAGGTAGTGAATTCCAGGCATTGATCACTCTGTTGCTGAAGTCGTATTTTCTGCAGTCGAGTTTGGAGCGGTTTACATTAAGTTTGTATCTATTGTGTGCTCGTGTATTGTTGTGGTTGAAGCTGAAGTAGTCATTGACAGGTAGGACATTGTGGCAGATAATTTTATGAACTACATTTAGATCGGTTCTAAGGCGACGTAGTTCTAAGTTGTCTAAGCCCAAAATTTCAAGTCTGGTGGAATAAGGTATTCTGTTGCGAGTGGAGGAGTGGAGGACTCTTCTCGTGAAATATTTTTGGACTCTCTCAATTGTATTACTATCCGATATGCAGTGCGGGTTCCAGACAGGTGAGCTGTATTCGAGAATTGGTCTAGCGAACGTTTTGTATGCTCTAGTTAGCAGTGTAATGTTGCCAGAGAAGAAGCTACGCAGGATTAAGTTGACTACTCTTAGTGCCTTTTTGGCAATGTTGTTACAGTGGGCTTTTTGTTGTTACAGTGGGCTTTTTGAAAAAGCACCTTTGGGACAACCATGAGCTGGATGACTTGCGAATCTCCCTAGATATTTAGTTGTTGTACAGTATCTCTCCTTTCCTTGTGCCTGATGGATCAGTGCTGGGCACTTTTGAAATAAAAACAGCAAAGGGGATTATTCAAAATGTGAAAATTGATCCAGAGAGAACTGGAAATAAACAGTGGTGGCAGTGGTGAAATCCAAATTTTTTTACTACCGGTTCTGTGGGCGTGGCTTGGTGGGCGTGGTGTGGCTTGGTGGGCGTGGCTTGGTGGGCATGGGAGGGGAAGGATACTGCAAAATCCCCATTCCTACCCCACTCTGGGGCCAGCCAGAGGTGGTATTTGCCGGTTCTCCAAACTACTCAAAATTTCCGCTACCAGTTCTCCAGAACCTGTCAGAACCTGCTGGATTTCACCCCTGAGTGGTGGGGTATTTTTTCCTACGTAATGGGATTGACATCCATTCCTTTCTTCCCAGCACAAAGTTAATCTACAACCTCGCCATCCAATCCTCCTTATGTGGAGTAGAAAATGGGGGGGCGGGAATCCCGCAGGCTTTCCTGCGGTAGAGGAGGCAAATATAATAAATGACAATATAAAAACAGGGCATATAATATGGCAGCTTTGGGTCCATAAATTTAATGGTTTCCCTCTGCTTTGTATAACTGGCTGTTTAAGAAAGATTGGACTGCTAATGCGAGCCGTGACGGGTGGATCTTGAACACAAAGCCTTGGCTGGGGAAAGGAAGCACCGCAATGATAAATTACGTGAGCCGGGAAGTCCGTAATACAAGACTTTAGTGGTTTCTTGCGAGCTGAAATTTAACCCGTCACTTTATGAGTGGAATGTGGCCTAACAGGTGTGCATGCTCACTTATTTTACGCACATCGAGAAGCTGCCCGATTCTAGGCGGGTGTTAGCCCTGTGAGGTCGTCTCGACAAGAAACACAACAATGCGTACTAGCTCTGTCTTCATTGTCAGGTTACATTCAAAGTATCTTGCAAGCCTGAAATATATATATATATATTGTTATATTGTTTACTTAGTATCCTAGTATGATTTATGTTGATTGCTTATTGAGTATCCATGACTATCACTAAGTATTGTATCTATTTATAATGAATGTACAGTATTTTTACGATGACTATGATAATGATCTATCGCTATCGTTGTATGTACACTGAGAGCTTATGCACCGGAGACAAATTCCTTGTGTGTCTAATCCAGGGGTATCAAATTCAAGGCCCGGGGGCCGGATCCAGCCCGCAGGGTGCTTAGATCTGGCCCGCGGGGCTGCCCTGGAAACAGCGAAGGACTGGCCCGCGGTGCCTCTGCTAGCGAAAACGGAGCTCGGGAGGGCTGCGTGTGGCCCTCCCGGGCTCCGTTTTCACTGGCAGAGGGTTGCAGGAGGCCGTTGCAGCCAAAAACGGAGCTCAGGAGCCCATTTTCGCTGGCAGAGCGCTCGGGCCACCAAAGGTGCCCCCGACATGAGTGACATTGAGCTGCCCCCCCCGAGGTCAAACACAACCCTGATGCGGCCCTCAAAAAAAATCAAGTTTGACACCCCTGGTCTAATCACACTTGGCCGATGAAGAATTCTAATTCTAATATTTCTCCCCTCCTTTTAATCTCTGGAAAAGAGGAAGGGTCCCTTCCGAGGCTCTTCCCCCTCCCTCCCCTCCTAAGGGCTGAGATATTTTGTGCCTGCCGGTTGCCCCGTCTGCCACTCCTCCTTCTGTCCTCCAAGGTCATTCCTGCAGACCATTACAGTGGCTTGCAAATAATTTGTTTTTAAAAAGGACCTTTCCAGATTTTGGATCCCTAAGCAGTTCTGGTGCCCGTGATTAATTCCTGGACCTCTGTGTAACCTTTACCTCTCAGGCCGTAAAGAGCTTGGGTTCAGGGAACTGTTGTTATCCTTTTAAAAAAATTAATTGTGTAATTTACAAGCCGGCGGGTAACAATTCAGAATGCCAAGGGTGTCAAAAGGCCAGCTGGTGAGACCACTGCAGAGAAACCAAGTTAATGATCAGGTTTTTCTCTGCTCTAAATAAATTTCTAGACCCTGCTCTGGGTGCCAAGTATAATCACCTGACGATCCCCGTTCTCTTATTTATTTATGTTAAAAAATTCATAAGTATTCAGCACAGACTCTTTTCTTTAGATCGTGTTATTTTAACAAGTAACATTCTTTATACTTTAATATATATA
>QLTV01002577.1:661190-684380 GCA_003457575.1 Thermophis baileyi
TCTAGGCTTGAGTAACAACAAAAAAAAGGGCATTAAATAACAGAAGTCACCTCAGCAAGGAGACATGTCGAAGCATGCCAGATTGTCTGTCAGAAAATCGCCCACTTATCTTTGTGTTTTTTTCCCTGTGGTGCTTCCAAGGTGAAGTGTCCCTTTGCCGCTAAGCTACCCATTCAGGGTAGTTTTGTTTTTTTTTCAGAAGCCGCAAGGGCAACCAGCAGCCCGGCACTGAGTCAAACTGGGGTGCCCAAGAAGGGGGCTTCCATTCTTCCCCTTCCCCTTAATACGGTGAAGGGTGAGTGAGGATTTGCTTCAAACCTTATATTTTAAAGGTTTGGAGGTGGGTTTTTTTTTTTTTTTTTTTTTTTTTAGGAATCCAGCAATGCAGACCTTTCTGTCTGGAATTGCTGAGGATTTGTAAACCCTGGATCTGATTTTTCAAAATACCACCTGGCTTTATCCTGATGGAGAACTTCACACCCTTCTGCAAACCCTAAACAATGGGATTTCATCTGGGAGGCAGGACATCCTGGCCTACACCACCACCCCATCTCCTCCTCTTCCTCCTCGTTGTTTCTTCTTCTTTCTTCTTCTTCTTCTTCTTCTTCTTCTTCTTCTTCTTCTTCTTCTTCTTCTCCTTCTCCTTCTCTTTCTTCTTCCTTCTCCTCCTCTTCCTCTTCCTCCTCCTTCTCCTCCTTCTTCTTCTTTCCTCCGCCTCTTCTTCTTCCTCCTCCTCCTTCTTCCTCTTCTTCTTCTTCCTCTTCCTCTTCTTCTCCTTCTTCTTCTTTCCTCCTCCTCTCCTTCCTTCTTCCTCTTCTTCCTCCCTCCTCCTCCTCTTCTTCTCCTTCTTCTTTTCCTCCTCCTCTTCCTCCTTCTTCCTCTTCTTCTTCCTCCTCCTCCTTCTTCCTCCTCCTCCTCCTCCTCTTCTTCTTCTTCCTTCCTCCTTCCTTTTTCTTCCTGCTGTTCCTCCCCTTCTTCCTTCTCCTCTTTCTTCCTCCTTCCTCCTCCTCCTCCTCTTCCTCCTCCTTCTTCTTCTTCTCAAAGTTCTGGCTCTTGCTCTTCAGGCAGCCCCAACCATTATTAATTGATGTTGTCGTAGTATGTCTTTGATATTGCCTCTCCATCTTCTTCTGGGCCTGCCTCATATTCTTGGATATTCCCCTCTTTTTATATATGCCTTCCCCCCCATCACTACTACATTATTTTCCTAGCTGCCTTCCCAAACCTGAAGTCCATGCCTGTGTTGGACTACAAGCCCCATGTTCCTCAAACATCAGGCTGCTTCAAATCTATACAGGTTTCAAAAGCGTTTCCGTCAGGGTATCTACCTTCTGTTTGTGTACACACAAAAGGGAGACGAACTGGCTAGGTGACATCCAATCACCGATATGTAGACACATCTCCTTCCCTCCTTAGGTCTACTTAGTTATTAAGTAAACAGCTCTTTGCACATTCAAGCATAGATTTGCAAGGAACAATCTGCTGGACTCAGCTCGCCAGGTCCATTCCTGGACTGACTGGATATTTATGGAGCAAATATTGTCAGAATACAATAGGCCCAGAGGTGGGTTCTTACCGGTTCTATCCGGTTCTTTAGAACCGTTAGTAACTCGGCAATGATGTCACGGAGCCGGTTCTGTCGATGTCTCTGTGGGCGCCACCATCTTGGATTTTGCTTCTGCGCAGAAGCTATTTTTTGATTGCTGCGGGCGTGTGCGAGCGAAGCGCGGGTGCGCACACGGTGCAACCCTGAGCGAACCGGCAGCAAAAGGATCCAGAACCCACCCCTGAATAGGCCTGATTCTTCTTGTCTTTCTCTGTTCCCTTTCTTTGCAAAGCTGCTTTGGAAATTCTGCTTCGTGTACCAAGAGTAGCTACACCACCCTGCACTCACCTCTGGGGCGATAAAAGAAACTCTGGAGAAAAGATTGCCAAGCTTTGCAGCAGCCCCTGAAAAGAAGCAACTCGAGGGTGCGAACCCGCCTTTCCTACTCATCCTTGGAAAAGCAGCATTGTGCGGTAATCGGAATTCAGCAGCAGAGGAGGAAAATGACTGGTAAGGAATAAAAATGTCTCAACCTGCTTTTTATGCTTTTAGAACGAAGCCAAAAATCTCAGTTTGGATAAGATCAGGGGTGTCCTACCTTGGCAACGGTAAAGACTCGTGGACTTCAACTCCCAGAATTCCCAGCCAGCCATGTGTTGGAAGAAATATCCATCTGGGTTCAGTTCCAAGCCGGGAAAAAGACACTGGAAACTTGGAGGCTGATTGGAAAAATGGTTTTAATGATGAAGCAGAACCACCAAGCACATGTGATTCTGGGTAGCTGACCACATGGAGTAGAGAGTGAGGGTTATTTATACCATCTCTTGGGCTTTGAACTTGAGCTTCCTGTTCCTGTGCAAGAACATGTATTCTATTGGCTGTTGTCAGACTCTCATGGGGCCATGTACAAATCCTAGGAGTTTGTCTGAGCTAAGTTTGGTTGAAGTTTTTTCTGCTGATGCAATGAAGGCAGGGGTGGGTTCCACTTACCTTCCCTACCGGTTCGCATTGCGACGGAAGTGCGCGTTTTGCATGCGCAGAGGGTTCTTTGCCAGCTGCGGCGACCAGAGGACCGGTTCGGGGGCGTGGACAGCCAGCCATCGCTGCCGGTTCGGCGAGCGGGTGCAAATTTCTGCCACCGGTTCGAGCGAACCGGTCCAAACCGGCAGCAACCCACCACTGAATGAAGGGGCTTGTTGGGCAATTCCTATTGTGGCTGAGGGCTAATCCTACCTTTGTTCAGACCTTGCTGCAGGGAATTTTGCCTATGAATAGAGCTAGCTATCTCTTTATCTCTTAAGTGCTGACATCTGCTGAGGGCTATAAAGAAAGGTGGGGGCTGCTTTCCAAGAGCATGTTTCTCCATTTCTCATCCTGGGAAATATAATATTCTGCCTTTTTAGTATTTCTCAAAATATTTCATCCTTCTAGGAGAGGAGTGGGTGCTAACTTTCTACACATGCTTTTAACTATCATGCTAGCTAGGGAATTCTGAGAGTTGAAGTCCACAGGTTTTAAAGTTGCCAAGGCTGGACACCCCTGGATTAGATCGAATTAGTGCAAAATACTACGTAGTTGGCCTTATCTGAGATTGGATGATTTCTCCTTTTAGCTTGCCTCCCAAAGACTATGTCGACTGTCCATCCTTGGTTCTGGGGGGGGAGAAACTGTCCCCCTCAGAACGGGCTCGCAATTTGGGTGTCCTCCTAGACTCACAGCTAAAATTAGAGCAACATTTGGTAGCTGTAGCTAGGGGGACCTTTGCACAGGTTCGCCTGGTGCACCAATTGTGACCCTACTTGGATCAAGAGGCTCTCCTCACAGTCACCCATGCCCTTGTCACCTCACGGTTAGATTATTGCAACGCACTCTACATGGGGCTACCCTTGAAGAGTGTTCGGAGACTACAATTGGTTCAGAATGCGGCTGCGCGAGCTGTCGTGGGTGCACCTACTTTTCCGGCAGGCCTGAGGCCGTGATCTCGCGGTTGTAATTGGCGAGGTCCGGCCATGAAACGGTGTGTATGAGTTTTTTAACTGTTTTTAAATGTTTTTATTATGTTTTCTTTTAATGGTTTTTTATATTGTTGTGAGCCGCCCAGAGTCCCTTGGGAGTTGGGTGGCATACAAATTTAATAAATAATAATAATAATAATAATAATAGCTCAAAGTTACTTATAAATGACCAGCTATTTATCAAAAGTTTCAAGTAGAGGCGAATCTTGAATGAAACATTCTCATTCAAGGGTCTCACATTTTCTCAGAGGGGACTTGCTGAAAAGGGGGAGGGGGGCTGAAGTTCATGTGGATGGGATAAGTTAGGCACGGGGCTTCTCAAAGTGGGTGGGGTCTCCCCTTTTCGATACCTTCCTTTCTTCCCATCTTTCTCTCTGCATATACATAATATAGATATATAACAGATAATTAGAACTGCAGAAAAAACAATTGCTGCCAACCTGCCTTCCATTGAGGACTTGTATACTGCACGAGTCAAAAAGAGGGCTGTGAAAATATCCACAGACCCTTCACATCCTGGACATAAATTGTTTCAACTCCTACCCTCAAAACGACGCTATAGGGCACTGCACACCAGAACAACTAGACACAAGGACAGTTTCCTCCCGAATGCCATCACTCTGCTAAACAACTAATTCCCACAACACTGTCAAATAATTTGCTAAGACTGGATTACTATTATTCTTCTCTTCCTTACTAGTATCTATCTCTTCCCTTATGTACACTGAGAGCATATGCACCAAAGACAAATTCCTTATGTGTCCAATCACACTTGGCCAATAAAAGAATTCTATTCTATTCTATTCTATTCTATTCTATTCTATTCTATTCTATTCTATTCTATTCTATTCTATTCTATTCTATTCTATTTCATTTTTATTTTTTATTTTTTGCTGATGCGCAGACTCTAACGCTGATCTGGTTTTTCCCATCCTTCCTTCAACAGCGGCGAAAACCCAGGCTGAGCTGGTGAGAAAATGGATGGTGTTGGCCGAAACCACCGCCGAGGGAATCCGAAAAGAGGAAGGCTTGGAACCTGTCGCAAAGGGTACCGACAATGGTTTTGTCCCGACAGCCAAGGCACCAGGGTGGAGGGAGCTCCATCAGGCAGCCAGGAATGGGGACCTGCGGCTGGTAAAACAGCTGTTGAAGCGAGGGGCATCTACGAACAGCAGGTGAGGCCTGAGGACACCGGTAGAAACTTCCTGCTATTGCTTTGGTCAGGTGTCTGTTTTAAAAAAATCAATATTGCATTTATAGCCTTCTTTTTTCCTCTTGAAAACACCAACCAGCTTACATGGAAGTGTGGGGTCCTTGGTGCTCACTGAGCTTGGTTTGTTTTCTTGCAGACATTTCATGACCAAACTAGGTCACGTCATCAGTGCTAAGTGGGGGTTTGCTGTCTCCCCTTGTAGCAGTGAAGATGTTACTCAGTTGGGTAATGCAAAATCTGCAAGAATACAACCAAGCTTAGAGAGGACCAAGGACCCCACAGTTCAACCCTGAGCGACAAATATTCTCTTCTATAATTACCTGGAAATGTCTCCTTGGTTTTATCCCCAGCACAACAACCCTGCAGTGTAGATTGATCAAAAGAGTTGGCTCAGTTTCCCTCAAGGCATCTCCATGGCTGAGGAGAGACGAGACTCATAGTAGCTAAAATTGGGTTGATTCAGGCTTTGACTACTTACTGCTTTAACCCAGTGGTGAAATTCAAATTTTTTTTACTACCGGTTCTGTGAGCGTGGCTTGGTGGGTGTGGCTTGGTGGGCGTGGCAGGGGAAGGATACTGCAAAATCTCCATTCCCACCCCACTCTGGGGCCAGCCACAGGTGGCATTTGCCGGTTCTCCGAACTACTCAAAATTTCCGCTACCGGTTCTCCAGAACCTGTCAGAACCTGCTGGATTTCACCCCTGCTTTAACCCCACCGCTGGGTTGGTACAGGGTGTTTAACCAGACTCTAAATTAACCAAATAAGTTGGGTTCACATAACTCAATAAACCACAGTGACAAAAAAATCCCTCAGCAAAATTATACAGAATACAGAATAACGGGAGTTAGAAGGTCTTCTCATTTAACCCCCTGCTCAAGCAGGAAATGCTATAACCATTCTGGACAAATGGCTGTCCAGTCTCTCCTTAAAAACCTCCAGTGTTGGAGGTTAAACCACTAATCACGATTAGCAGATTAGCACGTAGCTGCTAGTTTGCAAATGCCCATCTAATCACCAGCCCTTCGGTTCCCGAGTCTGGCTTTCACACAGGAATGGAAATCGGCAAAGGGGTGGGCCGGAAGAGCGGAGGCCTTTCTGGATACGAAAGAAGAAGAAACACAAAAGAAATGCTCATTAGAAAACCCAAAACCTCCTTTGCTGGGGGAGAAATTGCAATATGCCTTTTGGCACAGCGTGTATCGAAAGCCATACATTCTGGGCTTCAAATCTAAAGAGAATTGGCTGATACGGACCTCCAGCTGTGCCTCTGTCTAGAACTACACTTCCCAGCATTCCTTGCTTCCCATCCAAGGCCTTCTTAGCTTACTTTTTTTCTTTTTAACTGACACTTTTTAGAGATGAAAACGGCTGGACTCTCCTGCATGTCGCATCTTTCCACAGCTACCTCCCCTTGGTGAGGTTTCTCATCCAGCGTGGAGCAACGGTCCACACCGACAACAGGGCCGGTTACACACCTCTCCATCACGCTACCTGGAGCGGCCATACCCAAGTCGCCGAGCTCCTCTTGGCTCGGGGGGCGCCGGTGATGGACTCAACCAAAGGGGGCCTTACCCCATTACACTGTGCGGCCGCCAATGGCCACACCTTGATGATACAACTGCTTCTACGGCACGGGACAGATCCCAACGCTTGCGACTGTAACCAGTGGACTTCCTTGCACTGGGCCACAGCTGGCCACCAGCTTCATATAATGAATGGGTTGATTTCCCAAGGGGGGAACCCCAATCTCCAAGGCAAGGGAGGCATCGCGCCTTTACACATAGCTGCCGAGGTTGGGAGAGCTGAAACGATTCGTCTCTTGCTCGCCAAAGGGGCCGACGTGAATCTCCAAGACGACTGCGGAAGGACGGCGCTCTCTGTGGCTTCTAAAAACAGCCATCATGAGGTGGTCTTACTTTTTAGATCAGATCTATACTAAGATCAGTGTTATTATTCATCGTTATAATTAATATTAGTATAACGAAGCTTGGGGGGTGATTGTTGCTCAGGGCTGGGTTTTTTTTTAAATTCTTTATCACAATTAGAAAAATATTTGGGGAATGCTTTAACACAACAGAATTAATAGAGTTGGAAGGGACCTTGGAGGTCTTCTAGTCCAACCCCTTGCTCAGGCAGGAAACCCTATACCATTCCAGACAAATGGTTGTCCAATCTCTTCTTAAAAACCTCCAGTGTTGGAGCACCTACAACTTCTGGAAGCAAGTCATTCCACTGATTAATTGTTCTCACTGTCAGGAAATTTCTCAGTTTCTCCTTGATTAGTTTCCACCCATTGTTTCTTGTCCTGCCTTCAGGTGCTTTGGAGAATAGGTTGACCCCCCTCTTCTTTGTGGCAGCCCCTGAGATATTGGAAGATGCTATCATGTCTCCCCTGGTCCTTCTTCTCATTAGACTAGACATACCCAGTTCCTGCAACCGTTCTTTATATGTTTTAGCCTCCAGGCCCCTAATCATCTTTGTTGCTCTTCTCTGCACTCTTTCTAGAGTCTCAACATCCTTTTTACATATATAAATATATATATATTTCAAAAATAAATATACATATATGAAAGCAGACATCCATCCATCTTCCCAATCAGAAGTTCTCTTCCTCTTCTACTTAGTAACTGAACTGGAGCAACTGTTTTGTTTCCCCAAAACCCACACTGTTAAGGTGCTCCATTTTCATTCTGCAAAATACCGCTGTGCAAAGATCCCCTTCAAAGATTTGATTCGCAGAGGTCTGGATCATGATATCTGGATTTCCAAAGCCCTCCCCCACCCCCCACCCCAAGCACTGAATCTGAGGTGATCTGAAATGATTTCTATCCCAGGCCAGCAATTGGATAGGCTTTTCTGCGGGCGAATTCGACCCAAACGTCATCCATCTCACTTTCCAATGGATCGAAAGCCCAGATCTGGAAAAAATCAAATTATTTCAGTGAAGCTTAGCACAAAACCTGAGCTGTCAGATTCTTCCATTGGGGGCCGTGACTTCCATTGCTTTCTCAAGCTTTTTCTATCTTCCCCCTTCAGATTGTGAAGCTGTTGCTCCAGAACCAAGCGGATCGGAACTTAGCGGACTCCCGTGGCTGCACCCCGCTCCACAAGGCCGCGGCTGCCGGGGGCCTCCTGACTGTCCGCCTTTTGCTCCAAGGAAGCTCCCCTGCCAGCGTTACTCGAAGAGATGCCCTCCTGCTCACGCCACTTCACCGCGCGGTCCTCTGCGGTCACGCCGACGTAGCCGGTTGTCTCTTGGAGCACGGCACGGACGTTAACGCGACTGGGTGGCTGGGCAAAACCGCTTTGCATTTGGCGGCGGAGAAAAAATTCTTTCCCCTGATGGAACTTTTGATAGCAAAGGGCGCAGACCTTAGCCGGAAGACTTGGTGGAAGGAGACCGCTGAAGACTTGACATTGGTGAAGCCAGAAGCCAGAACTCTCTCTAGCTGTGTTCTCCCTGGGTGTCACCAAACGTGTAGGTAGTCCTTGACTTACGACTGTAATTGAATTTCTGTTGCTCGGTGACACGGCGGTTAAGTGAGCTTTGCCCTGTTTTGCGACCTTTCCTTGCCACAGTTGTTAAGTGGATCACTGGCAGTGGATACGTTAGTAACCCGGTTGTTAAGTGAATCGGGCTTCCCCACTGGCCTTGCTTATCAGAAAGTCACCAAAGGGGATCACACGACCCCAGGACACTGCAGCCCGTCATAAACATGAACCGGTTGCCAAGTGTCTGAATTTTGATCACGTGACTATGGGGATGCTGCAACGGTGTGTAACATGGTCATAAGTCAGCTTTAACGTCGGTCACTAAACGAATAGTTGTAACTGAAGGACTACCTGTCGCCGCTGTCTTTTTGGCTTGACGGTTCACTATTTAAAGATACTAAATAGCCTTTTCAAAAGGATTCAGGCTCAATTGTCTGTCAAAACTGCCTGGTAATTTCCTGCTGCAAACGAGCTTCTATTTTTCTCCTTATTTCCAGGGAGCTTGAAATTTTCTTTTGTGAAAGAGTGCAGAGAAGAGCAACAAAAATGATTAGGGGACTGGAGGCTAAAACATATGAAGAACGGTTGCAGGAACTGGGTATGTCTAGTCTGATGAAAAGAAGGACTAGGGGAGACATGATAGCAGTGTTCCAATCTCTCAGGGGCTGCCCCAAAGAAGAGGGAGTCAAGCTATTCTCCAAAGCACCCGAAGGCAGGACAAGAAGCAATGGGTGGAAACTAATCAAGGAGAGAAGCAACCTGGAACTAAGGAGAAATTTCCTGACAGTGAGAACAATTAACCAGTGGAACAGCTTGCCTCCAGAAGTTGTGAATGCTCCAACACTGGAAGTTTTTAAGAAGATGTTGGATAACCATTTGTCTGAAGTGGTGTAGGGTTTCCTGCCTGAGCAGGGGGTTGGACTAGAAGACCTCCAAGGTCCCTTCCAACTCTGTTATTCTATTCTATTCTATTCTATTCTATTCTATTCTATTCTATTCTATTCTATTCTAAAGTTTCTCATGTGGGTCTGAATTTCCGGAGGTGATGAAAGAAGCATTTAGGGCACAATCTCTTCACACCTTGCCGTAGCCTCAGGCCTAGACTCTCAAAGGTGTTTCCAAATACCAGTAGTCCTCGACTTACGACCACAACTGAGCCCCACATTTCTGTTGCTAAGTGAGACATTTGTTAAGTGATTTTTTTTGCCCCATTTTACGACCTTTCTCGCCACATTCGTTGAGCGAATCACGGCCGTTGTTAAGTTAGCAACATGGGTTGTTAAGGGAATCTGTCTTCCCCGTTGACTTTGCTGGTTAGAAAGTCGCAAAAGGGGATCACTTGACCCCTCCCCCCCAGGACGCTACAACCGTCATAAATATGAGTCAGTTGCCAAGCGCCTGAATTTTGATCACCTGACCATGGGGATTCTGCAATGGACTGAAGTGTGAAAAACGGTCCCAAGTCGCTTTTTTCAGTGCCGTTGTAACTCCGAACGGTCACTAACCGAACTGTTGTAAGTCAAGGACTAACCTGTAAAGGTGTCAGGGTTCCAAATAGCATCTAAAATTAAATCAGAGTCCGAGGCAATGCATTCCTCAAAGTTCCAATTTATTAACAGAGCCATGTTGGTACGGCTGGGAGAAACCCGAATCTAAAGTCCCAGGGGTTTCTCCACCCAGTTGAAAGTTCAAGCCCTTGTCCCCACACCCCCAAGTCCATCACATGAACCAATCTTCATCTGGCACTTGGCAGCTACTCCCATCTCCTTCCGTGCAGGTGCAGGACAAAGGATGACCTTGACAGTCTAAAAGGAATTTGTTATGGCTACGTGCAGACATCCCTCATGCAACGGCCCCTCCCAAATTCCCATAGCAAAGCATACATTCCAAAGCATAAAGTGTGGCAGGCCAAAGTCTCTAATAAAATATGGCTTCGGCCTGACAAAAGAGCTCTGACGTTGTCGGGCTCTCAGAATTGACACCTCCACAAGACGGTTGGAGCTGGGGAGAGGACAAGATGCCCTTGGGGTCTTTCTGCCACTTTGTCGGGCAATTACACAATGACAGGAAGGGACCTCAGAAGTGTGCCTTACGCAACAATGTCCTTTGTGTAAGCCCAGCTTCCTAGATACAAATTTATTTATTTTATTCAGTTTGTCAAACATGTACGAGATAACAGGTATAAGTATAAACATGGACATGAGCACATGAAATGAGTACAAATAAATGGGGACAGTAAACCTGGAACTTCGCCGCCTACAGTCTGACCTAAGCATAGTACACAAAATTGTCTGCTACAACGTCCTACCTGTCAAGGACTACTTCAGCTTCAACCGCAATACTACACGGGCAAACAATAGATACAAACTCAAGGTAAACCACTCCAAACTCGATTGCAGAAAATACGACTTCAGCAACAGAGTGGTCAACGCCTGGAATGCTCTACCTGACTCTTTTGTTACTTCCTCAAACCCCCAAAACTTTAACCTTAGACTGTCTACCGTGGACCTCACCCCATTCCTAAGAGGTCTGTAAGGGGGCGTGCATAAGCGCACCAGCGTGCCTACCGTCCCTGTCCTACTGTCCCCATTTAGAGTGAGGGTCATATCCGCCCAGCTTCTATTTGGTGTTCTGATTTTTGTTGTACACAAACAAAACAAAAACAAAAACACAAATGTAGGGTTTGTGTTTGCACAGTAGGTTGATCCATGCATACAACGGACAGGTGCCTTTGTATAGTTTGCTAAGCCCGCTTAGTGTTGGCCATTGTGTGTGTGCTTGTGTGTGTATGTGAGTGCACGCAGGTATGGCTTGTGTAAATCCAGTGAGTTCATTATTCCGCATTTGTTGCACCTATGGGAAATAGCTTACTCCTGGAGGCAGGTGGTTTTACAAATGCAGGCTTTGAGGTGCGCAGGTCAAGCCAAGAGCCCACAGAAAAGCCCCTTTGAGCCCCACCCTGGATTTCCTTGAGTCTAGAGTCCAGACCCATCTGCCACAGCCTGTCCCAACCAGCATCCCGCATTTCCATCTATATCCACCCCTGCAGGTTTCTTCCAACAGGACCAAAGTTGTTTGCTTTCTTCCAGAAAGTTTTTATCTCCTCCCGAGCCAACCCTGGGCTTTCCTTGTGGTCTCCCTTTCTAATGAGGTCCGATCCGATATAGCCTTTCCAAATTACCCGAAGGGAAAAACGGGAAACGGGTCGGTTTCCCTTCCTTAAAATTCCCTCGGGGCGCGTCGATCAGAACCGCGGTTGCCTTTGCTTCATGTTCGGCCTTTCCTCTTTCCTTCTCTGAGGGGCGATTCCCACTGAAAGGGACGGGGAAAATGGACGGGACGAAGATCGCACGGCGGATCTCCCGTGCAAAGCAGCGACAACCGCCCTCTTGTCCCGTCCCCCCTCGACTCCCCCATCTGAACGCGACGGCGTCGCTTCGGCCTTCCTCTTCCTTCTCCCCTCTCCACTCAAATGGCGAGTTCCGCACCCCCACCGCACCAGCAACCGGAAGTGCGGGGTTGCGGAATGCGCGCTCATTCCCTTTGCGCCCGGGCGTTTTTTTTTTGCAGCAATTGCAACCAAGTCTGGCCGAAAGGAAGGGAATTGCACCGCGTGGCTCGGTCACCTCCAGCCCGGCGACCCCCTCCCCCGCTTCTTTTGCAAAACTCCGGGTCGCTGGCATGGTTTTCCTCACTTTCTCGCTTTGGCTCCGCTGCCGGGTGACCGACCGATTCTGGCGCAAGCAACGGATCCTCAAGCATGCCCTGGTAAGGCGAGAGGGTCCCCAATCCACACACACCCCCCAGTCTTCCTTCCCGCCCCCTTCCCTCCTTTTTAGCCCCGAGTGGGGGGGGGAGTCAGTAACTTGATGTTTTGGGAGCTAGACGGCCTGGGAGCCGGGGATGGGAGACCACGAGGAAAGGACGATGCTAGAGGTTAAAGAAACATCCCTGGAAGAAGGCAAGGGCAGCCCACTTCCGTGTTGTTGTTGCCCTAGAACGCAACACGAACGTCAGGAGTTGAGCTCCCCTGAAGGGCATATTTACTTTAAGAACTGCTGGAAATTTACTCCTAGTAGTACAGCTGTTGTACAGCCTACCCACTAGAAGTCAAGGGCCGGCGACCTCGCGGGCGTCCAAAACGGAGATGGCAAGACACCATCAACGAAGACATGCAAGCCAAGTGGGTCTGCGTCCTGGAGACGTGGCGTTCAATGATCCAAAAAGCAGATCCTGCATCTGCGGGAATATGCTAGGAGGAGGAGGAGGAGGAGGAAGAAGAGGAAGAAGAAGAGTACAGCTATTGGACTAATTGTTGTTCCTAGTACTAATAGGATGGCTCTTAGTACTGCATTCGACTTACTCTGTTACTGCTATGATTATTACTGCTCTTGCAAATTAAGGCATTTGCTTTCACAGAGTGGGTGGCTTTGCTTACGTGTTCTGCCCCAGCGACGAGCCACCAATAATACGCACACACAAACTGCAAAACACTGTTCGTTTACTAATAATAAAGGTCTCCTAATAACTTCTTAGGAGTCGTTGAAAACAAAATAAAGGCAGAAGAGTCTTTTTCAAACCCCGCTGTTAATGTACAGTCTTAACAGCTGGCCGGAGTCCAAGAGATAATGAGCAGGTCTTGCTATATCTAGCAATACTCCCAGAGCTAGGAATGCAGGAAACAAGACCGTACTGAGCAGACTGGAGTCACAAAGATCAAGAGTAATATTAAACGTTGTTTCCTGCAACGAGGCTAAGCAAATGGTCAGGGCTTAAATAGTCTAAGTGTGTGGCCACTTAGCCTGCAGCTCTACTCTCGAGACCTCCTCCTGAGTAGCCACTCTTGTCTCCTAGCAGCCCTGCATGCCCGAGCATCGAGAAGAGGAGGTTCCTCCTCTTCTTCTTTGGCCCTGATGGGCTCCTCATGAGGTACAGAAGGCCCTGGTTGACTCTCAGCCTCTGGCACCGAGTCCTCTCCAACCTCCTCACTCTCTGACTCGGGTGCCAGGTGCACGGGCCGACGGTACCTCGCCACGGGCCGACAGTACCTCGCCACAACCGCCTCATCATCCTCGGGATCCATGATCAACTGCACGGGACGCTGGCGGGCCACAACACTAGGTTCCCCCGCCAGATGTTTAGAACTAGAGCTCCCAGAATTCCCTGTTCTCAGCAGCCCGATCTGTTGAATGGGACTTCTTACTACAGATGCCCGTCTTGGGATCGTGCCAGTGCTCAATGGGTGGGCTGAAGGGACAGGGTAACAATTTCAGGTTTGTCACAACCTCCAGTTGTGCCACGTATTGTCTAACACATCAAGCCACCTTCAAGAGTGGCTTTGGTGAGTTCGGGAGTTTCTTGTAATGAGGACTGGGAATATTTTTGTTTTGGTCTCTTTGTGTCCTCCTTTCCCTTCTCTCCAGCATTTTCGTGGACGGAAGAACCGCTGCTATAGCTTGGCATACCGAGCTGTTCGGAGGGCCTTTGTGTACGCTACCAAGGCCAGATATCTCAAAAAGAGAGATATGCGGACGGTAAGGAAGATCCAAAGACATTTGAGATATTTATAAAAAATTGTGCATCCTGAAGTGCCCATCTTCTGCTGGGTTTCTACCTTCTATAATTGCTGGATGCTCATTTAAGAAAATGTGCTTTATTTATTTACTAGAGCGGGACAAAGTTGAATAACTGAAAGAGAAAAGCAAGCAACAATGCAATTACAACAATGTAAAGTGTGTGTGTGTGTGAGAGAGAGAGAGAGAGGGAGGGAGGGAGGGAGGGAGGGAGGGAGAGAGAGAGAGATGATAGAGATAGATATAGATATATGGATATATGAAATACGGTCATCCTTAATTGAATATTACATAAAATGTGTCTCATATATGTCTGTGTCTGTGTCATTTTATGTAATAGTTTCAGTTAAGAATGATCGAATTTCATAGCCATTGTCCATGCATAAGTTACATCTGTCAGCAACATAATACCTAATGTCAAGAGTCAGCTCACTAAATAATAGCCATACATTTATTCAATTTCAATTTATTCAGCATTCAATTTTGCAGTTACTAAGATTGTTGGCAGAGCAGGGACAAAAACAGCCAGGGAAATGATTGAAGCCTGGGAAACGGGATCCTTGTCAGTCAACAGGAGTGCTGATTTGCCTCCGGCTTATCATACCTAGGAGTGGAGGACTTCGCAGCACAAGGAAACAACAGAAACTACTTAATAGCTTAACACCCCAGTCAACAGCTAAAAAGCCACACGCAACCAGGCACCACATAAATACTACACATAGAAAAACCCAAAGAACACATTCAGGTAGAGAGAGGTTCCCCGAGGATGGGCTCCAGCATAAATCCAAAAGCTTGGAAAAACTAAACCTCTGGTCCCGGTGACCGACCCAAATTGGATCCTGCATAAATTTATTTTCCCAATGTTGAAGGACTTAATTTCTTGGCCGTGGAGAATCCATTTCTATTCTGTAGCTGTCAGTGTCTGTGTAATAGACATGTACTGTAGTTTCCACGTAATAGGTAAATACACTGAAAATCCTAGATTTAATTTAGCATCTCCAGGTAGGACTAGGGGAAACAGATTTTTCCCTGGTTTGTATGCCAGGGATGGGCCGCAGCTACGCAAACATCTTAACTCCTATGTTCTTTACCAAAATCTTAACGAATATTGCACGTTCTCTTTCAGCTTTGGGAAACCAGGATCGAAGCGGCATCGCTGGAGCATGGTGTGAAGTACCATAATTTCATAAGTGGCCTTTATAAGGTAATCGGCTTTTTTTAAATATAATTATATTTTAAATTTCCAGACACTTTTCAACATTGCACTCTTCCAGAGAGCCTGTAGGCGATGAAATGACACTACCAATTTATCATTACTGTTGTTAGTTTTGCTTTATTTTATCCTTTTAAATTTATATTATGAATGTTTTATTTTACTTTAAGGTGGGGTTTTGTTTTGTTTTTTTTGGTCTCGTTGATGGCCATAGGGCTGTGGTTCATTACTGTGAGCATGAGTGACTTTAAATCTAATTTTTTAAAAATGGGGAAGGATTGCAGCAGGCCCATCAAAGTTTACAATTTTTTTTTGTACAAAGTTCAATTCTTGTTTTTTCTTTTTCTTTCTTGAGCTTTTCATGGTTGGATAGGATGAAAATACAGGAAATGCATATCCAGAATCTCTCTTTTTTCTTTATTTCTCCTACATCGCAGTGTCAAGTAGAACTGAACCGGAAATCATTAGCTGATCTAGCCATCTATGAACCAAAGACATTCAAATCTTTAGCTGCTTTAGCCAAAAGAAGAGGGGAAGAAGGACTGCTTGCAGCCCAGGGAGAAGGAAAGGAACCCGAAGGAATATTTTCCCGCCTACTGAAACATCCGTGAAGGGGACGTGCTCCCAATGAGCTCTGCTCAAATTAACAAGAGACATTTTAAAAATAAAAATGTTGATTTTTTTTTCTCTCGCTGCTTGAGCCGAAGCAATGATTTCTGAAAGTCATCCAGTTTGGGCCGTGGCTTGTGGCTATTCAACTTGGGGCATATATCCAGGTATTTCCCATCTGCATTAAGTTGTTGGGTAAAATCTAGCTCAGAGACTATTTTTTTCGAGTTTTTTATTCAGTAAAACACCGGAAGCAAAACAAAGGGAAAACAATACCATACATACATAAAATGAACTTTACAGTAGAGCAAAGGATGACGTGAAAGGGTGTAGATTAACATTTCTCTGAAGCCAAGTTCTCTCACACAAAAATTCAGAGTAACCATACGAGGGCAAATTACGCATTGTAAAGATCGCTTGGAGGTGGGAGATACTTCCAGTGTAATCTACCGGATCCCCTGCATGGATTGCCCCTATGACTATGTAGGGCAGACAGCTAACGACAGCAAGGACACAAGCGAGAGGTCAGACGAGAACCGAACTCATCGGTAGCCTCGCATTGCAATGAACAAGGACACACATTCAATTTTACAGCTAAGATTGTTGGACGAGCAGGCACAAAAACAGCCAGGGATGTGATTGAAGCCTGGGAAGCGGGGCCCTTCCTCGGTGAACAGGAGTGCTGATTTATCACAAGCTTATCAAGTACAATTAATAAAACTGAGCAACCAAATTAATATTAAAGGCTCCTAGTTTTTGAAGGCGAGGGCCAACTATTTAAAAGCCAGCCGTCATGACTGTGAGAGGGATCTTGGAGTCCTAGTAGACAACTAGCTGAACATGAGCCAGCAGTGTGCAGCGGCAGCCAAAAAAGCCAATGCAATCCTAAGTTACATTAACAGAGGGATGCAATCTAGATCAAGTGAGGTACTAATACCACTCTATAAAGCCTTAGTTAGACCGCACCTGGAGTATTGCATCCAGTTTTGGTCACCACACTATAAAAAAGATGTTGAGACACTAGAAAAAGTGCAGAGGAGAGCAACCAGGATGATCAGGGGACTGGAGACTAAAACATGAAGAGCGGTTGCAGGAACTGGACATGGATAGTCTAGCGAAGAGAAGGACCAGGGGAGACATGATAGCAGGGTTCCAATATCTGAGGGGCTGCCACAGAGAGGAGTGGGTCAAGCTATTCTCCAAAGCACCTGAAGGACAGACAAGGAATAATGGATGGAAACTGATCAAGGAGAGATTCAACCTAGAAATAAGGAGGAACTTTCTGACAGAACAATCAACCGATGGAACAGCTTGCCTTCGGAAGTTGTGGGAGCTTCATCACTTGAGATTTTCAAGAAGAGATTGGACTGCCATTTATTTGTCAGAAATAGTGTAGGGTCTCCTGCTTGAGCAGGGGGTTGGACTAGATGACATACTACAAGGTCCCTTCCAACTCTGTTAATCTGTTCAATCAACAACACGCCCCAATCATCATCTAAAAAGCCACGTACAACAGGCAACGTATGAATGCCACACACACAACAGCACACAAACTGCTAAGAGAGAAGTTCCCTAAATAAGGGCTCCAGCACGAGTCCGAAAGCTCAGAAGACAAAACCTCTGTCCCGGGACACGTATATTTGCCTTCATTCGTAACCAGGGTTAGTTTTTAACTAGGTTGGGCAGATCAGCCCCACATGGTGAGTTGGGGGTGATTGCACAACTTTTCTCCCCCCCCCCCAAATGAGTGAATTCATTGATCAGGCCCACTGCCCTGTGCCATCACAACCAGCGCAAGGACCATATAAGGAAATTGACCTCTGATTATGAGCACACCATTTTGTAAAGCTTTCTATGCCAGTAATAATAGGAAATGCAGTGGATGGGACCCCTGGGTGATTTGGTGTATGTTCATTCCTGGGAAAGGGAAAGGACGACTACAAGCTCTGAGCTAGCACGGGAATTATCATCACGGGTTGTTTTTTTTAATAAAATAACCAGAACAGATTTAATTCTGCCATTCTTGGCAGCAAATCAATTGGAGCTGCCAATTCAGAACTTTGCCTTGTATCTGGGTTGTACCATTACAACGCATGGGGGAGCCGACGGAGAAGTTCTTCCCCTTTTGAAAGGTTAAAAATAAGGGGAAAGATTACCAAAAAGCCTCCCCTTGCCGTGTTATTTCTCCGTTGCGGATATTTGGCAAAACGAAAGCAGCCAATTCTCTCAACGGGCTACACCCGCCCCCCGCATTTTGAAGTGGTAGAACCCAACGTTTCCTTGAGAAGAAGTAGAAGAAGCCCCGCGCGCGTTGCATGCCGGGAAGCTCCGATTGTCTCTCGCTCTCCCCTTCGTGCGAAACTTCCGCCGAGAAGGAAAATTGAAAATTTCCAACGTTGCGTCACCCGGGGAGGGGAGGGGGGGAAAAATGTTCTTTTGGCGCTGGCCAATCGGAAAGGCGACGCCTCCCGAAGTCGGGCCAATCGGAGACGTCGCGGCCTCAGGGTGGGGCCAGACGCCTGGCGCGAGCAGGAAGCCGGGCGCGAGGAGGCCGGAAGTGGAGTTGAATCCGTCGGAGAGGGAGCGGAGGTGGCGACGTCGTCCGGACAAGATGGCGGCGATGTTGGCTCCCGCGGGGGCCACAGCGGCCCCGACCGGCTTCGGACTCGGCTCGGCGAGGTCTGCCGCCGCTTCGGCCGGCTGCTCGTCGTCTTCGTCGTCGTCGTCGTCGTCTTCTAGCGGCGGTCCGGGCCCTCTCCCGCCGCCTCCCGCGCCGCCTCCGCCCGGGGCGCTCCGCATCGGCGACCGACTCTACTCGGGAGTGCTGCTCACCTTGGAGAACTGCCTCCTGCCTGAGGAGACGCTTCGCTTTACGCCTTCCATGAGCACCGGCCTCGACGCCGAGACCGAGCGGCAGCTCCGGATCACGGGCTGTGAGCTCATCCAGTCGGCCGGCATCCTCCTCCGGATTCCTCAGGTCAGGAGGAGGCCTCGGGCCTCGTTCGACCCCCCCCCCCGGGCCGTTGGGAGGCGGTTAAAAAAGGGGGGCCTTCGAATCGTGGCCGGGGGGTGTCGAGAGGAAAAAGCAAGGAACGTTAGTGAGGACGTTTGGACTACAGTGCCCATCTTCTGGGGAAGCTGGGAGTTGTAGTCGGCCGGGATCTTGACGGATAAAAAAAAAAATAGAATAAAGTCAGTGTAGAAATAGAATAAGCCAGTGTTTCTCAACCTTGGGGCCCTTGAAGAGGGGTGGACTACAACTACCAGAATTCCCCATTTTCCAGCTTTCTGGGAGTTGTAGTCCACCCCTCTTCAAGGGGACCCAAGGTTGAGAAACACTGACTTATTCCATTTCTACACTGACTTATTTTATATATATATATTTTATTCGTTAAGATCCCGGCCGACTACAACTCCCAGCTTCTCCAGGAGAAGATGGGTATTGTAGTCCAACGTACTCCTCTGTTTCCTGCTCTCTCTTCCCCTCCCCCCCCCTTTGAAGCCCCCTTTAACTGCCTTCCAACGTTACTGTTTATTGGAGTTACTGTTTATGCTTTCAGATAATTAAGATACTCCTGTAATAGTTTATTTTGTTCAGAATGTCAAAACTCTGCTCTCCTATTACTGTTTATAGTTTCATCATCTTTTAAGTGGCGGGAGGGGGAGAGTCCCTGAGAGGTCCTACAGTCGTTTTCTTCCTCTTTGCAACCTTATCTGTTGTAAGGGAGCTGGGGACAATGGTCCCCATTCACATTTTAAAAAGGAGGTCTTAAGCCTGCCTTAAAACCTTTATGCAGATGCCTTAAACAACCTGGCCAGGATCAAAGAAAAAAAGAGAAAAAAACAGTGCCTCTTGGGCACATGATCTACCCTCACCAGTGTGGGTTGTGCTGGGTGGAGATGGAAGGCATTGTTAACAATCCGAGCATCCTTGTGTTGTCATTGTAGCTTAATCTCAAATAAGCAAAATCTGCCCTTCTCAGAAATAGAGGCCTATTAGTTGTACAGAAATAGACAAAAATTAAGGTATGGTGCAGCTCTTTGTAGGAAGTTAGTGTTAGATCATGATTTGTCCAAATTTGTGAAGGAAGAGAGGCTACCATGAAGCTGAATTGTGGACATTTACCACCTCAGCTCATTTTTAATAATAACGAGGGATTTTGTAGCCTCTGGTACTTTTAGGAACTAATTCCAAAATTTGGAATTTGAGGATATTCTGTTCAGAGTTGTCAGTTTGGATCTGTACAAATCCAGACCAGTACTGAACAATACTGAAACTTCAGAATGAAACTCAAAATTCCAAACAATACTAGATTATGATCTGTACTATTATGACATCAATGGTACTGACATATATAGTACTAATCCTCCTATATGATAGTCCTTCAAAGCTTTTCTTTGCTCAGATAACTGAAATATAATAATTTTACATGTGTTCCTCAAGTTTTGTTTCTTTGGTTCATCCTTCCAAAATACTTTGGATGTGTGTCACTGGGCAATACTGATCATAGGATGCTTGTGAGCCTTTAATGTACAAATGTGGTTGTGGAATTCTTGTTTGTATTTGCTAATAGACAACTTTTTTATATAAAGTCTCCATATGAATTGGTCTAGAGTTTCCTGTTTGGAGTAGAAGACCCCTCCAAGGTCCCTTCCAACTTCGTTATTGATAGTCCCAAAGGTGCTTTTTCAAGAGGCAACTGCTTTGAAGACATTTCGCTTCCTCACCCAAGAAGCTTCTTCAGCTCCCAGAAAGTCCAGTTGCCTCTTTAAAAAAGCACCTTAGGGAGAACCATGACCTAGATGACTGAGAATCTCCATAGACATTTGTTATTGATACATATGTCATTAGGATTGTGAGGGCAGTCTTTCCGCTTGAAGCCAAATAAGGAAAAGGAATTTATAAATATAAAGTCATCTTTAAACTGGAAGATGAAACAACTTGGAATTCTTTTCTCAGGACAAAAAACACCACCACCCTAGTCATTTTAAAGTATTCAAAAACCAGAGAATCTGTGTAGCATGCAGTGTTCTAAATCCAGGAAGTATTTAGGAACTTAGTACAAAATGGACTGCCTCTGAGTTAGTTGTTTCTGCTTTCTTTGGTTTTCCAGGCTGATTAAACCTCAGGGCTACTACTTCTTTTTTTTTCTTTTCTTCTTTTTTTGAAAACAGTTGAACCCAGGCTTGTAAAAATAAAAACTTCTTAAGGGGGAGTCCTGATAAGGAAGCACGGATGTGGGGGGGGGGGAGGCTGAGAGAGGAATATTGCTTTATCGGAAGTTTTCTAACACAGCCCCAGCAACCCGGCATTTTGTTCCAGGAAATGTGTGACGCAACAGCCCTTTGGCCTGAAAGGACAGTGATTCCCTCCCTTGCAAGTTCTTTGTTGTTTGCCAAGGAAACCAGCTGATTGCTGTTCTTTTGAGGGCAGTCTGGATGACAGTATTTTGGAGCTACAATTCCGACTTGCACTCTGGCTGATTCATCCCCAAATTCCCTTCCCATTGTTGAGGAATCTTGTCTTGGTTTCTCCTCCCGAACTGTCTTTTAGGCAGAGTGGGTTTTTAAATTGCCCCTTGGGTTTTTTTTAAATTGCGCCTTTTGAGCAATAAAGGGCCGTCCGGCCCTTTCATTTTTCAGAGAAAGTGGGCGGAAGGCCATTGAGTGTCTTCCACCTTAGAATCCTTTTAAGTTGTCTGTCGACACCAAATAAACAATGCCTAAATAATGCCGTTTTCTCACTTGTCTGCTATTAGAAACCAGGAGTGATGAAGACACAGGGCCATCCTTTCAGATACATTAAATAGTCTCTCCCCATCATTTCCTTGGGCACTGGGAAGTGTAACCTGTGCAGTGTGTGTGATTGCCAATAAAAAAAAAATTAAGTTACTTCCCTTAGATAAGGAAAAACCTGGTTACTTTGGAAGTGTTTTTCCCAAGTCGAGCTAGGTATAACATTCACCTATGAGAAGACGAAGATGATGGGGAAAAATACAGCTGCAGATTCTTTATAGATTCGGAGCTCATGTTCCATTTAAGTTTTTTATTGGAAGAGTATTAATATATATTCTGGCTCTGCTTTTTTGTTTTCCAGGTGGCCATGGCTACAGGGCAGGTGCTGTTCCAGCGTTTCTTTTATACAAAATCATTTGTGAAGCATTCCATGCAGGTACGTAGTTTAATTTTTGAAATGGGGGGGGGGCTGTAAACTCAGTTGCCATTTTGGAACATCAGAGTATTGAAGTTTTTCTGCTTGACATCCCAAGCTGACATTACTTGCCGATAGGTCCTGTTGATCTTGAATACAAATGTTTTCAGGCCTTTAGTTTTGTCTTAATATGAATCGATAACGATCTTTTTCCTCTTGGGCCACATCCATAATGTATCACATTGACGCTAAATTTGGGGTTGATTGAAATATATGCTCCTTTTCCTTCATGGCTGACATTTAAGCAACTTATAAAAGATTGAGAAATTCTACCTCCTGCGTCAGAGAAAAGATGACTCACCGAAAACATTAAGGAGAGATTTTTTTTTCTTTCCTTCAAAAATTATAATGAAAGCAAAGTTGAGGTCATTTGGAAAGACCTTTTTTGGAGTTTCACTGGGAGGAGCTTAATGATAAGGTCCCTTCCTGAATCCCAGAGGTGTGTGTGTGTGTGTGTGTGTGAGTGAGGGAAAGAGAGAGAGAGAAAGAGAAAGAAAGAAAAGAAGAAAGAAAGGAAAGAAAGAAAGAAAGAGAAGAGAAGAGTTAACATTCCGGGTCCCATAATGGCAGAGCCTTTTTAAAAGTACAGGTAGTCCTTGACTTACAGCCACAGTTGACCCCAAATTTCCATTGTTATGCGAGAGAGTTAAGTCAATTTTGCCCCATTTTACGACCTTTCTTGCCACAGTTGCTAATTGAGTCACCACAGTTAAGTTAGTCACACGGTTGTTAAGTGAGTCTGGCTTTCCCCACTGACTTTGCTTGTCAGAAGGTCGCAAAAGGGGATGACATGATCCCGGGACATTGCAATGGTCATAAACAGGAGCCAGTTGCCAAGCGTCTGAATTCTGATCACCTGACCATGGCGACGCTGTGGTGGCTGTAAGTGTGAAAACCGGTCATAAGTCCCCCTTTTCAGTGACACAATAACTCCAGTCACTAAAAGAATGGTTATAAGTGGAGGATTACCTGTAAAAAAAAAAAGATTGTTTTCGATTGAGCTCAGAAACAAAAGGAGCCGCTCGTTGAGATTGGATGGGCTGCGTGAAGACTGGCTTAAAAGTCAGTCGTCCAAATTGTTCTCTCGCAGCTCAGAACGAAATTTCCGTTGTCTCTTTCCAGCATGTGTCGATGGCCTGTCTTCATTTGGCTTCCAAAATTGAAGAAGCCCCACGGCGCATAAGAGACGTGATCAATGTATTCCACAGACTTCGGTTACTGAGAGAGAAAAAGTAAGTCTGAAATGCGACGGGCTTTGGGGGCGGGGTCAGTTCTCGCGGTTGTAGTTCGGCCTTCTTGCAAGAATTCTTGTACAC
>QLTV01002577.1:684453-696366 GCA_003457575.1 Thermophis baileyi
TCATGACACACCCACCCACCCACCCACCCATCCACTTGCCTTGCCTTTCATGTTCTGGCCACTTTTCCTGCATCCACCCGCAATATAGGGGTGATTTAAGGATCCCGTCTTTCTTGGATTGTGGATCCCATCCAATCCGGAAAGGGGGTTCTCAGGGATTCCTCCCCCTCTGTTCACAAAGGAGATCGTCGCTGGGGTTCTTATCTCCAGGTTTTTCGCTCTTGATCTTGGCAAGAGGGAGACCGCAATTATATTGCTAGAAACAATATAATTGCTGGAGGTGCTACAACAGGAGTGAAGCTTTGCATAGGAGAAAAACTGATTCTGGGGTTGAAGGATCTGTTAAAGAGGGGGAATTTGGGCTTGAATCGGGTGCCTGGCACTCACCAAAAGGATCTTGCGGGTTCCAGATGGAGAATTTAAACCTTTCTCGATCTGGTTCCCTTCAACTGTATTGGATTGCACCAAGGGATGAGGTGTTGTGGCCTGCCGGCCCCTTCAGCAGCCGAATCAAAGGAGGAGGCGTGGGAGTCGGGGCCCAGCATCAAGGGAACCTGAGAGCTCCAATGGGGAAGAGGGAATGGAGCTGTCAGAGAGAGAGAGACAGAGGCAGAGCCTGGGCCGTCCGTCAGCCCTCAGATGGAGAGTCAACAGCCCCCAGGTCTGGAGGTGGCTGATGAGGAAGAGGAGGAACAGCTGGGCCCAGTGCCTGACGCACAGAAGGCAGAGGAGAGGAGAGCAGTGGAAATCTATGGGCTGGTCCTTGGGACAGAAGAGCCACCGCTGCTAGCGAAGTCCCACGCTAGCTCTGGGGATAAAAGGCAGGGGGCATAGACGAATAGATGTGCCAGGCAACTATTCATCTCCCTGCCGGACAGACTTGTTAGCCTGAGAGAGAAACTTTTTTACCCAGGGCTGCCGGCATTCCTAATAAAGGAATCTTTTGAGTTTACGTCAGAGGGTTTGTCATGTTTGGGGAGCTGGGTCAGAACGTGAGGGCTGTGGCTTCAATTGAGCTGATTTTTCCATTCAGACTGTACAAAAGCTGGCACTAAGACTCCTACTGTGGCGTTAGGCTGTTGAGGTTTCAGCCAAGACCTCCCTCCTTCCCTCCTCCTTCACGCAGGAAACCTCTACCCCTAATACTGGATCAAGAATACGTTAACTTGAAGAACCAAATCATCAAGGCAGAGAGGAGAGTTTTGAAAGAACTTGGATTTTGCGTGCACGTGAAGCATCCTCACAAGGTTCGTATTGGGTTTCCTGTTTTTCTTCCCTCCCTATATATCTGTTGCCTGGACAGACCAAAGAGTTGGGGTTTCTTCTCCTCTCCCCCCCCCCCGCCATTTGAAGAAGTGCCTCTTAAGGCCGACTGTTTCACGTGGGACTGAACGGATGGCTTCCCATTTTAAGCGCTGATTACCTTTCTATGTTCAGGCTTGCTCGTTTCAATCCGCATGACAGGAGTGCCTTTTGTATGTCCAGGTAACACTGTAATTTTTCAGCATCAAAGCAAGTCTCGGTTGTGCATCAAATCTTCCCAGATGCTCACATCCTTATGCAAGGGAGTGTGTTCTCTTTCTTCCTCTCTGCTTTGCTGTATGCCTTCCTGTTTTTTTTCCTTTTTTTTTATTGGACTCAACAACATTCAAGTACTGTCCCTTTGAGAGTGAAACAAGCTGGCAACCCCGGGGAGTGGAAAAACTGCATCTTCTCAGTGCTTTTAATCCTGAGCCTCTTTGGCAAGGGTGTCCCATCAGAGGTGCTTGAATTACACTACGCCTCACAAAGAGCTTGGTTTTGTCTCTGGTTGTTTCCCATTCAGGCCCCTTTACAGTTTCCCAACCAAATTGCATCCCTCTCTCTAATCTTTGTGATCAGAGCCCAGCATCTTAATAAAGTAAATTATTATCAGTAAAGTCCTGGTAGTTTTTCGGAAGCGGAGCATGGTGAGTGGGCTGTTTGTCCTAAAACTTGTTGGCTGACCGTCACTCTGCACTGTCCCTCACTTACCCTGAACTCAGGTAGAATAGAGGGGAATGGGGAAAACCCTGGATAAAATGTTTTTGCATTAAATCTGTTTGTCAGCTGCAGAAATAAGGATATTGCAGCCATAGTTTAGGACTATCCGGAGCTGTGGGGATACCCATCTCCTATGCACTGTTGCACCTTGAATTTTTCTCTTCTACCATGCTCTGTTTAATTCCTTTTTGAGAATGTTTAATTTTTTTTTACTGAGCTGTGGTAGAGCAGTGGTTAGAATGCAGTATTGCAGCCTAACTCACTGCTCACTGCCAGGAATTCGATCCTGACCGGCTCAAGGTCGACTCAGCCTTCCGTCCTTCCAAAGTCAGTAAAATGAGGACCCAGATTGTTGGGGACAATAGGCTGACTCTTAGACAGGGCTGTAAAGCACTATGAAGCAGTATATAAGTCTAAGGGCTATTGCTTCTCAGAATTTAAGCTCCAGCTTCTGAATCAGTTTGAGTGCCCTAAGCCTTTTCCTCCTGGGCAGTCTTACTCCTTTCTGGGCATGCTTTGAAGCCCAAAGTAAGATAGATTAGTTCTTTTTTCAGCAATTCGTACAGTTTTTGAGGTGGATACTGAAGGAGAGAGCGCTCTCCAGTTTTAACTTCCTTTGAAACAGGAAGGCAATCTGGGCAGGCTGAAGGGAGCTAGGGCTGGAAACATTAAATGCTCAGGAGAATGCTTTGTGTTATGTGTCTGTACTTCTGAGTCTCACTTCTCTGCTTCTGGAGGGCATATATATCTAGAATTAGCTGTGGCTCAGAGCAGCTTGACAAAAAGGACATTAGTTCAGCTGGCCTCCTCTCTAAATTAATACCTCTAATCCGCCGCTTGACCACGTGTATAACTCCGTCACCCGTATCTTCCAGATAATCGTTATGTACCTTCAGGTATTAGAATGTGAACGTAACCAGCACCTGGTCCAGACCTCATGGTAAGTTGATGCTTCTTGTTTCTCTTGAGGCCAGCGGGGCAGTGGCAGGAATGTGTCATAGTTGGGGACTGTGTGCGCGTGCTCCACTGCCGTGTTCGTGGCCTTCCGTTTTTGTTTTTGTTTTTAAAACCCCGGAACGCCACCTCTTGTCCCTCCGAGTGGACGGGCCTCTTTGCTAAAAGAGTCAGCCACACACTGTCTCTTAAATGGTAAGAGAGCGGATCTCCCCCCCCCCCTTGCTCTTCCTTTCTCTCCTGCTGTGGGAAATTTTGAGGGAAATTTCCGGGCGGAGGTTTGGAGGGAGAACTATCTGCTTGGAATGGGGATGCACCCACCCCCCACCCCCCCAAAAAACAATTTTGCGTAGGGGACCCTTCGAAGCAGGAGGGCACCGGAAGAAAATAACCTTGGAAGGGCACGAAAGCAGCTTCCACGCGCAGTGTTTGTCGTTGAAAAACACATTGCCCTGGGTGGGTCTTATTCTAGGTGTGGGGTGGCAGTCTTTTAGCACAGGGGTCCCCCAACCCGTGGGCCGCAGCCCACTACCAGGCCATGGCCTATTTGGAATTGGGCCACGCGAGTGGTAGGCCGCTCGCGCATGCAAGCAGCCCGTGCGTGAGTGTACAACTTGACGGGCTGGTGAGCACTCAACACGGCCCAGTTCCCGTCTCCCACCATCCCAGCCAGGCCGCCAAGCCGCAACGGTTGGGGACCTCTGTTTTAACACCTACCTTTTGGGTGACTAGTGGCTCCCTGTCACCTTACAACAGCCCCCCCCCCCCCCCCCCCCCCCCCCCCCCCCCCCCCCCCTGTCACCTTCCCACCGCCCCCCCCCCCCCCCGGCAACCCTTAAGCCTCCAAGATGGCCTCAGCCATCTTGTCCATGTCCCCATTTCCAGGTTTTAGATCCTTAAATATCTCTCTTCTGTTCCATGTTGGTGTTTTCTGAATCTCAGTCCTAGCCAGCCCTCTCCCCTTTCCTCCTCCCACCCCGTAGTAAGAAAGGTAGCAGCTAACCCGTGAACCTACCAGGGTGTAAACATTGATCTCAAAGCGATTGTTATGAACTGTCTGGCGTGGTTGTGAAGGAGAACCTGTTTTGACTTTTTCTTTTTTTTTTTCTGTACTCTTTTGATCGAAGGGTAGCCTCTGAGGGTAAGTGACTAAGACCTCCTCTGCTGCCCACGAACAATGGTGCAGGGAATACTGGCGTCTTCAGTCAAACCCCGAGCAGGCTCCAACAGAGAGAAGGCTGACTCTCTAGACAGGTGGTATGCGTCCGCTAGTAGAGTTAAAAACTGGCCGAACTACTGCTTGTTGATTTTATTTTTATTTTATTTCTCCCTCCCCCCTTTGTTTCCAATCTCTTTTCCGTTTTGTTTGCACACTTTTCTCAGACGGGCCTGTGTTACTTACTGTCCAGGTGCTCTGATGCTATCGTGTTTATAGTTCAAATGCAAATGTTTTGATTCAACTTGGCTATTTTTTTTTTCCTCTTAAATTGTCGCTGAAGTTTGGGCTGGGAGAGAGGGAGGGAGGGAACGGGGCACTAAACGCGGGCCATTGCATCTGTAAATCTATTATGCTTTTGTATTGTATTGTAATTATTATTATTAAAAAAAAAAGGATGTCAACTTTCCTGGCCATTATGCACATCGTATGGCCCAGGTGTTCTATTTGGACTTTCAAAAGTTGGATCTTCCCCGTTGCCTTCCAGAACAAATGCCTTCAATTGTTGTTGAATTAGAATGTTTGATTCTCTGCTGGAATTATTGCTTTTCTGATAAAGTGGGGAAGTGGGGGCGGGGGTGAAAAGTCCAAGATCTTATGTTGCATAACCACACTTTTCAGTTGTTTCCAGATGCTGTCCTTGGTCATTTAGCTCCTGTAACTCTGGGAAGCCACCACAATTAGTTCATTTTGGTGTGCCTTCTAATCTAAACTGAAGTAGCTCCATTCAAAGGTTAGTTGGACAACTGGTCCCATCCGCTTTGTGGATCTAGACTGCCATCGTCCAAGAATGGTTGTTATTAAGCCCTTCTTCTCATCCCCCTGGACTGGTTTTTCCATGCCCCAAGACAGTCGAAAGATGCCATTCGGATCATTCCGGTGGGCATACATGCAAGTAGTCCTTGACGTACAACAATTCGTTTAGCAACCGTGCGAACTTAACGACGGCACTGACAAACGTGACTTCTGGCCATTTTTACACACGGCGAAGCTAGCATGGTCACATGATCAAAACTTAAAACACTCGGCAACTGACTCCTATTTATGACGGTTGCAGTGTCCCGAAGTCACGTGGTCCCCTTTTGCGACCTTTTGATAAGCAAAGTCAACGGGGAAGCCAGATTCACCTAACAACCGTGTTACTAACTGAACATCTGCCAGTGATTCACCTAACAACTGTGGCAAGAAAGGTGGTAAAACGGGGCAAAATTCACTTGACGTCACTGTTCCCTCTAAGGTGCGCGGCTGCGTGGCCGCGCACGTAACGAGAGAACGCCGCGTGGTAGTTTCCAACTTCTGCGTGGCATTTTCTAATGGCAGAGCCTGCGCGCCCGCGCACAGGAAAAGCGCCGCGCGCCAGTTTCTAACTGCCGCGCGGCGTTTTCTCCTGTTACAGGGAACATTGCTTGACGTCTCACTTAGCAACGAATTTTAGGCTCCATTGTGGTGGTAACTCAAGGACTACCTGTGTTTGGGAGGAGAAAAGGCATTTCCTGTTAAATGTTGGTTTGCCACACATACCCCCCCCCTTTTTTTTTTTTTTTTTTTTTTTTTTTTTTTTTTTGCTTTGTTTTTCCATTTTTGCACCTGAGCTATTTTTTCATCATTGTACACCCACAAAACAGGTTTAATAGATTCTTCTTGTAGTAAAAAAAATGCAGCTCAGAAATTAAAATTCCCCCGTGTGCAAATCTTCACAAGAAAGAATTTAAGGAGCCGAGGTGGCGCAGTGGTTAGAGTGCAGCACTGCAGGCTACTTCAGCTGACTGCTAGCTGCAGTTCGGCGGTTCAAATCTCACCAGCTCAAGGTTGACTCAGCCTTCCATCCTTCCGAGGTGGGTCAAATGGGGACCCAGATTGTTGGGGGCAATAGGCTGACTCTGTGAACCGCTTAGAGAGGGCTGTAAAGCACTATAAAGCGGTATATAAGTCTAAGTGCTATTGCTATTGCTAAATAGGCAGGCACCCATAGCGTAATACAGCCTGTCTTCTAGGCTCCTAAACCCCATCCGGCGGACGGCAACTTGGGGAAAGAAATACTTTTAATGCAACAATTATAGGTGGTGAAAATGTGTTGCTTGCATTGCCTTTCGTGTTCCGGTGTGTGCAAAACGGACTGATCAGAGGTCATGTGCTGTGTGTGTTTTTACTTCATCCTTGTGAACATTTGTTTTGAGAGACCTTGTTACAGCCGGGCGGCTAAGAACAGCCCAAGGACAACCCAAAGCCATGTTCGACTTGACTCATGCACCCCGTTGGCAAAGGATGGACCGGTTTTTTTCTGGCTGATTCCCTCAAAACGGATTTGGGTCCAGTGATTTTCCCCAAACGGAGAATCTCCCCCATCGGAAGCGGCGTGCGACGGAAGAGTCCGGCTGTTGGAAAAGCGCTGGGTTTCTGCACCTCCCTCCTCCTCCACCTCCACCTCCAAAACCGTTGAACCTGTTCCCGCAGACTGTTTGTTTTTTGCATTGTGGACGCATTGTGGTGCGGGAGTCTTCGGACCGCTACGACTTAAATCGCTGTAACCTTGTGCTTGGCGTAAGACCAGCCTGGTAGATTGTAGCCGAGAGGAAAGTTAAAACAGGTTTCTCATTCATAAAAACACCCACGTGCAGTTGGTAACGTTCCAGATCAATGTTCTAGATTGATGCTCTTCTGCGAGATGAAGCAGCTCATTCCCTTTTTTCCACCTTGTTGGGGTTCACAGGGTTAGCTAGCAGGAAAAAGTTAGCTCCATTAAATTGCAAAAAGGAGGAGGCTTAGTACTGTACAGGAACTAATTTTTTTTGGGGGGGGCAGGTTAGCAACTACTACTTCTCTTTTCTTTTTCTCCAATTATCTCAGGAATTACATGAACGACAGTCTGCGGACGGATGTTTTTATGAGATATCAACCGGAGACGATTGCTTGTGCCTGCATTTACCTTGCTGCTCGGACTCTTCAGGTTGGTGTATTAAAAAAAATTAGACCTTTGTGTTGCCTAGCGGGATTGCTGCTTTTTAGTGAATCGTTTTCACCACAGAGAAGAGAGGGGTCAACCTTTTTGCCAAAGCACCAGAAGGCAGGGCAAGAAGCAGTGGATGGAAACGAAGCAAGGAGACAACCATCTAACGAGAAATTTAATGACAGTGAAGACAATTAACCAGTGGAACGGCTTGCCTTTAGAAATTGTGGGTGCTCCATCACTGGAAGGTTTTTAAGAGATTGGACATCCATTTGTTTGAAATAGTATAGGGTCTCCTATCTGAGCAGGGGGTTGGATTAGAAGACCTCTAAGGCTCCTTCCAGTTTTGTTACTCTGTTATTTTTCTGTATTGAGCATTTAGTGACTTTTTTCTTCTCACAGAAGAGGAAAGAAATGTAAAAAAAGTAGGCTAAGAAATAAAAAAATTACCTAGAAGTAATCCAGTGTTTTCAGGCCTGGGCTTCTACGAAATTCATGTTGATTCTTCTCTTCACCCTCCCCCCCCCCACCTTAAAAATATACTAGGAGCTCTGAATGGGATTACAATTCAATGCTTTATATTTTGAGTCTCAAAGCAGGTCTTCCTTAAAAGTTTGTAAGTGGAGGAAAATTGCCTTTTTGGGAAACCATTCGTTAGGAAAAAAAAATTTGATTTTGAGAAATTGAGAGATGGTCTGAGAAGTAAACCAGAAATCAGGATGATCCCTAGGAAAACTAGTTTGTTTCAGTCTCCCAGGTTCTTCTCCTCTGCCCTTTTCTCTTTAGCAATAGCACTTAGACTTATATACCACTTCATAGTGCTTTTCAGCCCTCTCTAAGTAAGCAGTTTACAGAGTCAAAATCTGGGTCCTCCTTGGACTACCCTTGGAAGGACGGAAGGCTGAGTCAACCTTGAGCCCCATCAGGATCGAACTCCTGGCAGTGGGCAGAGTCAGCCTGCAATCCTGAGTCCTAACCACTGCGCCACCAGGGCTCTTAAAAAAGATTCATGACTTTGATGTTAGGTCAGCCCTTGTAATGTCTTACCCAAGGAAGCCATCTTGAGAGTTTGAAAGCTGGCTGCCCGTTATTACAACCTGCCGTAAACACTACAAAGAGTCGCCCGGTGGGGGAGGGGGGAGTGTGTGAAGGGAGGCACAAGGGAGCCGCGGTGGTGCAGTGGTTAGAGTGCAGTACTGCAGGCTACTTCTGCTGATCACCGGCTGCCAGCAGTTTGGCAGATCGAATCTCACCAGCTCAAGTTTAGCACTTTTAGCAATTATTAGCACTTAGACTTATATACCGCTTTACAGTGCTTTACAGCACTCTCTAAGCGGTTCACAGAGTCAGCATATTGCCCCCAACAATCTGGGTCCTCATTTTACCCACCTCAGAAGGATGGAAGGCTGAGTCAACCTTGAGCCGGTGAGATTTGAACCGCTGAACTGCTAAACAGTCAGCTGAAGTAGCCTGCAGTACTGCACTCTAACCACTGCGCCACCTCGGCTCTTCTGAGTCTGACTCAGTTTGACTCAGCCTTCCATCCTTCCAAGGTCGGTAAAATGAGGACCCAGATTGTAGGGGGCAAGAGGCTGTAAAACCGCTTAGAGAGGGCTGTAAAGCACTGTAAAGCGGTATATAAGTCTAAATGCTATTGCTATTTATTTGTTAAGAAATCAAGTGCTAGTGCTAGTTGATGAATGGGCGATGCCTTTTCTTTGCAGATTGCTCTTCCAAACCGTCCTCACTGGTTTCTTCTCTTTGGTGCTACCGAGGAGGAAATTCAAGAGGTCTGCCTGAAAATTTTAAAGCTCTACACCGTGAAGAAGGTCAGTAGCTGCCTCTGGGGCAGGTTTGTGAAATGGGAGGCCACGGTGGTTGGTTAGCAGACTCTTCTCTCTCCTTGATCAACTTTGTGGCTGGGAAGGTTACGGAGATCCACCTTCCCGTCCATCCAGCAGTCCTTCTCATCCAGCCTGCGACGGGAACCCTACTCTGATTTCTGAGGGTGGGGGGAGGAATACAGGTCGTCCTCGGCTTACAAGCACAATTTATGTTGCTAAGCGAGACAGTTGTGAAGTGAGTTTGACCCATTGTACGACCTTTCCTGCCAACGTCGTTAAGCTAATCCCTGCACTTGTTAACTTAATGGTACGGTTGTGAAGTGAATCTGGCTTCCCCCTCCCCCTGACTTTGCTGGTCAGAAGGTCACAAACGGGGGGGGGGAATCACATGACCCCTGGGACACTGTGACCGTCATAAATATGAGTCGGTTTCCGAGCATCTGAATTTTGATCACGTGACTGTGGGGATGCTGCAGCGGCCGTAAGTGTGAAAAAATGGCCCTAAGTCACTTTTTTCAGTGCCGTGGTAGCTTTGAGAGGTCACTAAACGAACGGTTGTAAGTCGAGGACTACCTTTACTTCATATTCTTGGGTCCTTTTCCTCGCCATCCACCTGCCCTTCCCTTCTGCGCAGCCTTTTCAGGTAAGCAAAGGTTGCCCTAAAGCCTGGGCTCTTGTCTTTGCCTCCTCAGATTGACCTGGCCGTTCTGGAAAGCCGGGTTGAGCAACGGAGGCTGGCCATGGAAGAGGAAAAAGCCCAGGGCAAAGGCCTCGTGCCAGAAGGAACGCCCCATCTTGCAATGTCGGGTTTTTCTCCTGTCCCCAAACCAGGTGGGTGTTCCTTGTCTTGGAACAGAGGTCTTCAAACTTGGCAACTTTAAGACTTATGGACTTCAACTCCCAGAATTCTCCAGCCAGCTATGCTATGCTATGCTGGCTGGAGAATTCTGGGAGTTGAAGTCCATAAGTCTTAAAGTTGCCAAGTTTAAGGACCCCTGTCTTAGAATAACTCTTGTCACTTTGGACATACACTAATTGGCACACATTAAAATGAAATTTTGTTGCATACAGCTCTCAAAGGGTCTCCACCTCCCATATACACCACATAAGCACAGGCGGGAATGTCCTGAACACAGGAGGGAATTGTAGTCTGTCAAAAGAAAAGCTGCTGGTCTTTGCCATTAAGCAGAACGGTCCAGTTGAAACCAGCCATCGGTCCTGGGGATTGGTGGGTTAGTAAGTTTCCTCAACTTCTATTTGACTTCAGACCAACAATCGAGTAAGCAATACCCCAATGAAGAAACTGCCAAAGAGCCATCAGTAAACAGCCCAACCAAAGAATCCCTAAGACCACCACCACCACCACCACCCCACACACACACAAACAGGCAAGACACCAGAATATAAACTCAGAGCAAATCCCATTCCTTATTAACACTGATGATATTACCTAGTTGGGTAATGAAACGTCTGCAAGAAAACAAACAGGCTCAGAGAGCACCAAGGACCCCCTCAGTTCAACCCTGAGCTACAAATATTCTCTTTTATTGGTTCTATTTTGAAGTGCTTCTTCTTTGACCTAGCCGTTCCTCTCTTGACATGCTGTTCTGGCCCAGCAGAATTTGTAAACGATCACGTTGTAGAGCCAGTAGGTGTTGGAGGGTTTATTGAACAGAATCCCGGCTGGACTTGCGTCCTTAAGTTTGGGTCCCAGGACCCTTCATGTTTTCGGTTTCCCGAGGGTTCTTTTTTCCTATCCCGTAGCCCAAGAATCGGGCGGCGCTTGCCTAAATTTCTAATGCTCCTAGATTGGCTGGGTCTCCTGACCTCTGTCTCTTCCCCCTCTCTAGAATCTCCAAAGGACACCAAAGGCAGCGTTAAGCCTTCCCCACTGCCTGTGCAGGCGGTCAAAAACGCAAAGAGGAAGACCGAAGGGATGAAGAGATTGAGGTCGAAAAGTCCGATTAATGGGTAAGATTTGGGGCTGGAGGCTCTCCTCTGCTTAACAGGAGTCGTGTTGGGGAGGGTTCCTCCCCCCCCCCCCCCCAGTTTGGATCCAGATACTTTTCTTTCTCTCTCATGCAGTGTTTCCCAACCTGGGCCAGTCTTAAGATGTGTGGACTTCAACTCCCAGAATTCTCCGGCCAGCCCTGGGGAATTCTGGGAGTTGAAGTCCACACACCTTAAAGGAGCCCAGGTTGGGGAACCTTGCTGCAGTGAGATCCTATTTTTAAGATTACCCTCTGCCGTGAAAGTTCATCGTTTAACTGGGGGAAAAAAGAAAACGTATCCACAGCATCACTTCCCTTATTCTTTGAATCCGCAGCGTTCAGAAAGGCCGCGAGAGCAGGAGTCGCAGTAGAAGCAGAGACCAGAGCTATTCCCGATCCACGTCGCACTCCCCTTCTCCAAAAAAGAGGTAGGCTGCCGAAAGGCTGGAGCTGCCTTGTTGGTTCTATCGGCAGTTCCTTTTAGCGACAAGAACAATCGAAAGGGTCTTTGTAATAAAAGTAATAAGCTGGCACCCGGGGGAATGCAAAGCGGGGGAAAAATTGTTTTCTTGAGGTTAAAGCAGTGGTGAGATCCAATTTTTTTTACTACCGGTTCTGTGGGCGTGGTGTGGCTTGGTGGGCGTGGCAGGGGAAGGATACTGCAAAATCCCCATTCCCTCCTCACTCCTGGGGGAAGGATACTGCAAAATCTCCATTCCCTCCCCACTCCTGGGGGAAGGATACTGCAAAATCCCCATTCCCTCCCCACTCCAGGGGAAGGATACTGCAAAATCCCCATTCCCTCCTCATTCCTGGGGGAAGGATACTGCAAAATCACAATTCCCACACCACTCCTGGGGGAAGGATATTGCAAAATCTCCATTCCCTCCCCACTCCACGGGAAGGATACTGCAAAATCCCCATTCCCTCCCCACTCCT
>QLTV01002577.1:697196-709159 GCA_003457575.1 Thermophis baileyi
GGGATCCTGCAACTTCCCCCTTTCCTTTCTACTCATACGGCGACCACCTACATCTACACCCTTCCCCCCCCCGTCGCGCTTCCGATCTATTGCAAAATCTCCATTCCCTCCCCACCTCCAGGGGAAGGATACTGCAAAATCCCCATTCCCTCCTCATTCCTGGGGGAAGGATACTGCAAAATCTCCATTCCCACCCCACTCTGGGGCCATCCAGAGGTGGCATTTGCCGGTTCTCCGAACTACTCAAAATTTCCACTACCGGTTCTCCAGAACTTGTCAGAACCTGCTGGATTTCACCCCTGGGTTAAAGCCTGCAGAGAGTGGATTTGGCAGTCTGGCCTAGGTCATCGTCCTGCTAGACAGAGATGGGGATTTGGCCTGCAATGTGGCTTGGTTTCCCCTCCGACCAATGGCATTTGCTAGCTGGGCATTTGGCCCTCACTTTTAATGGTTGGAGTCAATTACAGGTAGTCCTCGACTTACGATGGTTTGTTTAGTGACCGTTACGAAGTTACAACAGCAGTGAAAAAGTGACGTGGCTATTTTTCACACTTGTGACCATTGCAGCATCCCCACTGTCACGTGATCAAAATTCAGGCACTTGGCAACTGGCTCCCAATTTATGACGGTTGCAGCGTCCCGGGGTCACGTGATCCCCTTTTGTGACCTGACAAGCAAAGTCAACGGGGAAGCCAGATTTCCTTCACCAACCAGTGACTAACTTAACAAACTGCAGTGATCCACTTAACAACCGTGGCAAGAAAGGTTGTAAAAGGGGGCAAACTTTACTTAACAACTCTTCTCGCTTAGCCACAGAAATTTGGGGCTCCCTTGTAGTCGTAAGTCCATCTGTAATAGGAAGCCAGCCTTTTCGGTCTCCACCCCAAAATTGTATGCCTTAACCCAGGGGTGTCAAACTTAATTTCATTGAGGGCCGCTTGTGTTTGACCATGGTGGGTGTGGCTGTGGTGGGCGTGGCCAGCTTGACATCACTCGTGTTGGGGGCGCCTGTGGCCTGAGCGCTCTACCAGAGAAAACGCGCTCGAGCTCCGTTTTCAGCTGGGACGGCCTCCTGCAACCCTCTGGCAGCAAAAACGGATCTCGGGAGGGCTGCGTTTTCACTGGCAGAGGCACCCTGGGACGGTCCTTCGCTATTTCCAGGGTGTCCCCGCGGGCCAGATCTAAGCACCCCACGTGCCGGATCTGGCCCCCGGGTCTTGAGTTTTGACACCCTTGCTTTAACCAGTATAAGCGTAGGAGGAAGCAAACAATGAGCCAGGCAAATTGTTCTCGAGTTTTCAACGTTTTTAAAATCTGCCCTGGCGGGGCAGCGACAGGTAACCCGTCTTCCTCTTCTCCCCTCCAGGAAAAGTGAAAGCTATTCCACCTCCAGCTGCTCCAAGTCGCACAGCCGTTCGAGGAGCCGCAGCGATTCGCCTCCCCACCAGTTCGGCCACACCGCCTCCAGTTACCAAAGCTCCAAGATGCGAAACTACAAGAAGGACAAGGGATACAAGTATAGCTCTCCCAAAGCTCGGAGGTCCCGCAGCCGGAGCTCCTCGAGATCCCGCAGCCGTTCGCGAGAACGGGAACGCTCCGAGCACACCGGCAAGTACCGGAAGAAGAGCCACTACTGCAGGGATCAAAGGCCCGAACGGCACCACCCATACGACAGGCCGAGCCATCGCTATGACAGAGATCACCCCGGCCACAGCCGACACCGGAGATGAAGTCAGACAACACAGCCAAAGCTCCCCACCCTCCCGGCCTCAGCCAAGCCCCTCTTTTGCCTAAGGCTGGACTCTGGAGCCTTACAAATACCTTGACTACTAGTTAAGGGCACGGACCCTACAAGGGCAAACGATGAGGATTGAGGGGGGCCCTCTTTGGCTGTTTCCCCTCTTGTCTTGATATAGGGCTGTTGCTTGTTTGCTGGATTTTGTGTCTGCTTCCTGCTGGTGTGATGTCCCTTTGAGCTGTCAAAGCAGGATTGTGGCCTGCGTCAGATTCTATGGAGGAAAACCTCAGGACACTGTTCAGAGGGTTGAGATTCCCCCTTCTCCCTTCCCAATTTTTTTTTAAATATTTCTTTCTCTCTCACAGAGGATCTTGGAAGGTCACCCCAACAACATTTTGCTTGGTGCTAACAGCATTTTCCTTTCTTTCTTTCTCTCTGTTCTCTTTTTTTCTTACAGTGAACCTGTTTGCATTGTTATTACAGAAAAGGTGATTTCCAGATTCTTAAAATCTAGTGCCTATATTAGGCAGTCGTGGAGGGAAGAAGTATCTGATGCTGAAATGGGAAGGATGGAGGAAAAGCTTTAACCCTTTCAAAGTGCAAATGTGTTTCAAGTAATTTTTGGAACTAGGAACCCGCATCCTGAGAATGCAAATGTTTACGTTCCTTAACTGGAGGCTTTTCCCCCACAGGCCTACTTATTATTATTATTGTTATTAATTTTTTATCCCCAGCAGAAAGAACTATGGAATCGTATTTAAATTCCACGTGTTGAAAGTGGGTTTTTTTAAACAGAAAAAATCCTGGTGCTGGCCACCAATTCCAAGCTGCGGATGATTTCATAGAGCTTAACCTTTAACGTGGTTTAGTTAATAAAAATTTACTCAGGATCTTTTCAAAAAGTCTGAAAGAAATGATTGTTTTTGTCTGTTCTTAGCTTGCTAAAGAAAAAGGTGTTTATATTAAGAGAGAAATGTGTGCAGCACAAGAATATCCGTTTTAGTGGTATATCTGAGCTGTCTTCCTGTTCCTTAATTTCATTAAAGTATTTGATTTTGTATTTAAACCGTTGGACTCAGACTCTTCAACCTGTGTTGAATGGCTGTTTTAGTTTGTGATATGTTTTCTTCCTTTCCTCCCCAGTACCAGATTTTTACTGGTTTTACCAATTGCATTGTTTGTCTTTTTCACAGAGCATAATGTTGACATTTGGTGTCAAATTGGATCTTGGGGACATAGTTTTGGCTTCTGAAAAGTGTTTTTTTTTTAATAACAGTGCACTTTGCCTTAATGTTTCATTATCCAAACAATATTTCCACACTGCGAGTGGTTTTCCGCATAAAGCACATAACAACAGTTCATAACACGTAGTTGGCCTTGGCTGATGCCCAAAAATTAAACAAGTGGTTTGGTTTTTACTTTTACCTTTTTTTTTTTTTTACTGTGAAGGATGAGAGCTGTGTGGATGGAGCAGAGGCCAGGAAGAAGAGCTGTCATTGAAAAAAAAAGGATAGAACGAGAGTTTAGTGTGGTGTATGAACTTGGCGTGTCAGCTTCCAGACATTTCGGTGGAAGATTCGCCCTATAATAGCCCAATGGGATAACTGCCTTTTTGAAAATATACAGTCCACTTCCAAGCACGAGGCCAAACGTCTCCAGCAGTACACTTTGAAGATGTTCTGAATCTCAAGATTCTTGGCTTGGAGCAGACAATGTGAAAATAATCTATTCTACTATTATTAAAGACATTCGGTTATTTTCTAGGTTATTTTTAATCTCTTAATAAACTTCATTTGGTTTTAAAGAAGCATTTCAATGTGAATTCTACTAAATGACCCTTAAATGCCTATTTTCCCTAGACATCCCTAGGGCAAACAGAACTAGTTTCTAACTCATGAGTATTCTTATTGCTGCCAGGGAGGGCACTAATATTGGACGACTTGGGAACTCTAAAGCTGTCTAGTTGTCAACTATTGAGTAGCAATTACTTCCCCCCCCCAAAAAAATTCTATTAGTTTCAAGAAAGATTTGCCACACAAGATTTGAACTTCAACTGATCTCCTCATGCTGTTTTCTCTCTAGTGATGATTTATAAACTGCAATTTAAAGCCTGTGTCCATTAGAAACTCCCCAATGGGGAAATAGCACATCGGAAGTGTTTGATGGACTTAAATAGCTGATCCCACCCAATACATTTTGCGCCCTCCCCCATTTAAATGTACATATTTTAATGCTTTTTATTGTTCAAATGCAAGCCGCCCAGGGTCGTGGGCGGCAAATTAAATAAACAGGAGTGTCACAATTCAAGTGTTGGAATAGCACCCAGAAAAGGGGGAGGGGGATGTTAGCGGCTTTTAGCCCACCCTCAGCCTTGGAAGCTCATCAGGTGACCTTGGGCCAGTTTCCCCCCTCCCGCCCCAAGCTACCTCACAAGATTGTTGTGGGGGGAAAGTAGAGGCAGGAATGGGATAGGTCAGTCAGAATAGAGCTGGAAGGGGTCTTGGAGGTCTTCTAGTCCAGGGGTCTCCAACCTTGGCAACTTTAAGACTTGTGGACTTCAACTCCCAGAATTCCTCAGCCAGCAAAGCTGGCTGAGGAATTCTGGGAGTTGAAGTCCACAAGTCTTAAAGTTGCCAAGGTTGGAGACCCCTGTTCTAGTCCAACCCACCTCAAGCCAGAGACCTTAAGTACTAGAAGTAAAAAAATAGAAGCTTCGGGGGGGGGGGTGACAGATATAAATAATATAATATGGGAATATTAGGAAACGATCATTATTACAACAACAATGGAGATCCTTATTGCGAAAACCTCTTAGTAATATAACTGGGCTTTTCCCTCTTGTCGTCATCAACCTGCGCCATTCGATCACTAGAGGGAAGCCGAGACGATAGGGGAAGGAATACAGGAGAGGAACCTTTCCTTTAAGCCCGCGTTTCCGGGAGGGACTCTTTAAGACGGCCGGTCCGAAGCGCCTTGACCGGAAGTGCACTCTCGTATTGTTTCCCCGGCTTCAAATCGATGGTACGCTCCTCGGTAAGGAGGTATATACGGTCGTGTGTGTGTGTGTGTGCGTATTCACATCGTTGTGTGTAGGTGTGTGTGTGTGCTTGTGGGTATCGTAGGAGAGAGACGGGGCCCGGCCCTTCTGAAGCCTCGAAGGCCTTTTTTCTTTGGCCTGGAATAGGGCCTTTCCTCGAGGGGGCCTGCCCGGCCTCCTCGCTTATCTGACCACCCTGCTTTCTGTCTCGTTTTCACTAGCCGGCCTCGACATGCTGGTCTCTCGGCTGACGGCTCCCCTCGTGAGGGCATCGCGCTGTGCAGGTAAAGGGCGGCCTTTGCTAAGGGTGTGTGTGGGGGGGGGGGGGTTGGCCAGGCGTTTGGGGCCCCCAAAAAAGGGCCTTTCCCATCGTCTCCTTTTGCTGGGGATGAAGAGATCAACCATCCTCTAAATCGGGGGTCTCCCACCATGGCAACTTGTGGACTTCAACTCCCAGAATTCCTCAGCCAGCCAACTCCCCAGTGGGGAAGTAGCCCTCTGAAGGTGGTTTATTTTTATTTATTTTTTTTATTATTTTTTTTTAGCAAAATTTGTATGCCGCCCAACTCCCGAAGGACTCTGGGCGGCTCACAGTAAATAAAAAAAGACAGCAATAGAAACAATTTTAAAATACATCAATATTAAAATAAAGCATTCACACAAACATGCATGGGCCAATCAGTCCATTATTGGCCCCAGGCCTGCCGGAAAAGCCAGGTCTTAAGGGCTTTACGGAAGGCCAGTAAGGTGGGGGTAGTACGGATCTCGGGGGGAAGTTGGTTCCACAGAGTCGGAGCGGCTACAGAGAAGGCCCTCCCCCGCGGTCCCGCCAGCCGGCACTGTCTGGCTGACGGGACCTGAAGAAGGCCAGCCCTGTGCGCCCTCACTGGTCATTGGGAGGAGTGTGGCAGAAGGCGGTCACGCAGATAAACTGGTATGTAGGGCTTTAAAGGTAACAACCAAACAACCAACACCTTGAATTGTGACCGGAGCGCAATCGGCAACCAGTGCAGCTGGCGAAGGATGGAACTCGGGTGGGTGTACCGGCCGCAGTTGGTGCACAAGGCGAACCTGTGCAAAGGTCCCCCTAGCCACAGCTGTCAGGTGTTGATCTAATCTTAGCTGTGAGTCTAGGAGGACACCCAAATTGCGAACCCGTTCTGAGGGGATTAAGTTTTCTCCCCCCAGACCCAAGGAAGGACGATCAACATGGTTGGACTAATTATTAGCTGAAACCCCCCCCCCCCAATACATTCTGTGCCTTTGCTCCCCTTTGATCAGAGAATCTGTATTGTCATTGCATTTAAATATATATATTTTTATGGTTTGTTTTGATGCAAGGCAGAGTGGTGCGGTGGCCTAGAAGTGGAGCTCTCTCCTCACAATTGGGAGGCTGTGAGTTCGATCCTAGGTAGAGGCAGATATTTTCTCTCTCTGGGCACAATGAGAATATATCTGCTGAACAAAACTCCGCATTGACGACAAGAAGGGCATCCGGCCATTAAAACGCTCTGCTAGCTCCATTCAATTGCCCAGACTCCACCCCGCAAGGGATTATGGAGTCGTTAAATGATGATGATGATTGTTTTAATGCAAGCCGGCCAGAGTCTCCTCTTGGCAAGTGAGCAGCAAACAAATAAAATAAACAGGAGTTTATTCTCACAAAAGTCTCACATTCTCACAAATACCTATTTATGAATTTCGTTCCCACTTTGTCCATAGGGTGCTTTCTTTTGAGACCATCTGTTGTCCTTCCACCTCCTAGAGCAACCGTTCTGGCAAGTTACAGCACACATCCGTCGAGCAAAAATGGAACCCGGCCTCACCAGTGGTTTACCTTTGACCCTGAACTGGAAGAAATGTTGGTCCCTCGCAAGATGTCCATCTCACCTCTTGAAAGCTGGCTGACGGTTCAATATTTCCTCCCTAAAAATGGAGGCATCATAAATGTTCATGAGAGGAACGTTCCCCGACCGTTCCAACAGTACGATCTCCCTGCTCCTTCCAGGGGCACTGAGGCAGAGGAAGAAGAGGAGGCAGAGCAAGGAGGCGAGATGAACCCGCCCAGAATGGAATGCAGAAACATTTTGAAGATCCGGAGGAGGAAGATGAATAGGCACAAGTACAAGAAGCTGATGAAACGTACGAAATTTTCGCGGAGAAAAGTCTTGGAAAGGCGGATGTGGCGGAAACAGGTGAGTTGGGCAGGTAATGCCCATCGACCTCTAGGTGAAGAGTGTGAGAAACAGACTCACCAGTCACAAATTTGACAGAGTCATAAAGTGAAGCAGCAAGCAGCTTATTGCATGTAAAATACGTTCTTGCAAGAGCGGGTGGCTAACAGGTAGGCACACCGAGGAATACATTTCTTCAACTTTTTATTCCCTTCACCCAAACCACAAATCCCTCCCTGCAGCCCCCTTTGACAAAGACCACAGGGTTGCAATCTTCCCGGAATGCCTGTTTCTCCATGAATTTCCCCATGCTTAATCTGTTTCCCCACCTTTTGCACAGTTCCCCTTTTTCCATACTACTTTTTTATTTCTTAACCTATATTTCTTGTTTCCTTACAATCCTTGCAGCATAAGCATAATAAATTGAAGCAAGCGGTTAATTAATTTCTCCACTATATTACTAGACGGTGTAGTTAAAGCTGTTAACTAATCTGCTTGGCCAAGCTGACTCACTTATCGGAATAACAGTTTCTTCCTGTTTTCCAGTCTTGAACTTTTTACCTTTAATGTCCCAACGTCCTACTGAACTTTTATACCCACAACTCTTAAAAATTGCTTTCTTTGCAAAAACAACATTATCTCCATCAGTTTCTTACAAGAGCATTTGTGTTTGCACAGCATGGCTGAGTTTCTCCTCTCTTGATGAGCACACATGTGCCTCCGTGCAGCAAAATTGCGTAGTGATTGACTCCAGCATTTCTCTCTAAGGCCATGGTTTTCATCCAGCTATCAACACAGCATGATCATAATTGGTGTGGCCAAAAATAATTGGTTGGGCCATCATTGGGGAAGGTTAAAAACATAGATGTGGAATACCTTGAGAGACTCCAATTTTGCCTTGGCTTTTGTAGGATGTCACCTCTATTATAGATATGAGAAAAATCGGCACCTGAGTACTTTTGACCAAATCTGACCTGCTTAGGGCATTTTTCCCAAGATACAGATTTAGTATAAATAGTCATTGACTTATAATCATTCGTTTGCTGACCAAAAGTTACAGCGGCACTGAAAAAAAAGTGACTTATGACCATTTTTCACATGACCATTACAGCAGCCCTGGTCATATGAACAAAATTCAGATAGCAATAGCACTTAGATTTATATACCACTTCATAGTGCTTTACAGGCCCCTCTAAGAGATTTATGGAGTCAGCATATTGCCCCCAACAATCTGGGTCCTCATTTTTCTGACCTTGGAAGGATGGAAGGCTGAGTCAACCTTGAGCCGGTCAGGATCAAACTCCTGGCTGTGGGCAGAGTGAGCCTGCAATCCTGCATTCTAACCACTGCGCGAATAATGAATAGAATAGAATAGAATCTAGAATAGAATACGGGGAAGAATCCAGAACAGAATAGTGCGCGAAGTGCGGTGGAGAATAGTATTCTGAATAAAATCCAGAATGGGACAGAATGGAATCTAGGATAGAATCTGGAACAGAATCGTAAAACAGAATAGAGAATAGAATCCAGAATACAACTCGGGATAAAATCCAAAATAGAATCCAGATTAGAATGGAATCTAGAACAGGGTAGAATCCAGAATGGAACATAATCTATGTTACATTATTTTAACATAATCTTAATTCTGTCACTCTTCTGATTGCTAAAATGCTGATCCTAAGGTAGTGTCTTAATTTGCTCAGAAATAAGATAACATGCGATCTTACAGAAGAGAATACTTTAGGCCAAGTGTGATTAGACACACAAGGAATTTGTCTCCAGTGCAGAAGCTCTCAGTATAGATGCAAAGCAACAGGGTAATAACAATCATAATAATGATACCAATAAGAGGGGGTAGTAGAAAAGATGAGAAGGATACCGTAATAATACTACAGCCATACAACATGGATAAATATACTTAGACACAAGACAGTACTGTGTTCAGCAGAGTGATGGCATGAGGGAAAAAACTCTGTGTCCAGCTGTTTTTAGTTGTTATATCCAGGTGATACAAGATTGTAACCTAAGCTCAGACTATGTGCCATGAATTCTGCGGTTTAGAGCATCGTTCCCAAGCTAGACTTTCATTTTCTGTTTTTCCTTTCTTTGTAGAAAAAGTTTGAAAATGAACTGAAAAGGATGTGGAAAAAAGCCGGCTTGAAAACCCCCCCCGAGGGTTGGGTAACTCCGAAGATTTATCTCAGAAATGTGAAATCTTGATACTGCTTTGAGTAGAAATGTCTTTAATTAAAAACATTATTTAAAAGGCAAAGGGAATTTTCTTGCTTTCCCCCCCCCCAGCCGAAGTGACAATTGTACCGCATTTATACAAGAATTTTGAAATGGAGCCTTTTAACAGTCATCCTTATGGCAACTTTGCAATGTTGAATCTGTATTGCAGATTGTTAAAAATAAATACATTGTGCTGGAGTTTCCTTTTAATAATGAGTAAAGGGATTTTTTTGTTTTTTGTCTCCTGGCAGTCGGTTAGAAACATAGGTGACTTCTGTCACCCTGTCAAGAGGCTCAGAGCGCAAACCTTTTTATTTGTGCAAATAACATAATTCTAACTTGAAAAAGAAAAGACACTTTGAAAATTGTTTCCTAGCAAAGCTTTTTTTCTCAATGAAAGCCATTTGGACAAGCAAGTTGTTGAGGAAAAAGGAGATTGAGTAAAAATGTTGAAAGAAGGAGGGGAAGGGGAAAATTAGGAAATGGTTCAGCATTCTTACAAAGTTGAGCTTTCTGGTTTCTTTTTAGCTTGAAAGTTTAATTTCCACTTCAAATCGTTGTTCCCCATTGGTTCCCATTTACTTTGTACCAAATGGTGCAAGTCCTTTACTTAATCACCTCCTTTTTTGTGGCACCTTTTAGTGAATCCCACCATGCTGATAATTTATTTCCCTTTTTAAAACAATTCTAAGGCAATTCTGCCGTTGTGTTTTAAAAAAAAAAATACAGAGGAAATACAGGACTGGCTTGCCTTGTGCCTGCCAAATCTTAATTCTTTATGCCATCAGGAAATATTAAGTATCAAATTACTTTTCTCAAACATTTTGGGATTGAGAGAAAATAACTAGGTCTCCCCAGACAGGAACGGGCACAAAATAACCTCAGTAGTGACATAATAATATAAGAAAAATAGTGTTTCAGTGCTTCGGAAAACTAATCTGTTTTCTGCTTCCAGCCGGTCTCTTTCTTGAATTAAAACCTGTAGAAATCATAGACACAGAGACATGGTTTGCAAGCAAAGCATTTCCGAGCTAGGATTCTCTCTGGGTATGAAGCTTCTGTGTTTCAGAGACCTCTGTGTGTTCAGAAGCCTCCTTTGCTCGGATCTGCGTTTATTTTTTTATAGCAAAATTCTTATGCACGCAAGTACAAATATTCTCACCCCAAAAATAGCTAACTTCGTAACAGTGCGGATAAATGGTTAATATATAACATACAGTATACAGACAGATCATATCAAGGTGTGATTGCTAGTTTAAACAGAAGAGTGTTTAATTAACTCTTACTCTAGACAAAGAGAAGAATGTAATTAACTTTTTACCCTGGTTAAACAGAGGATAGAGCAAATAATCCTTAAACAAGGAAGCAAGATGTTTTGTCTAATCCAATCAAGATTGGTATGCCAAAATCATTGAATGATTGACAACCTACAAAAGCCTAAACAAATTTACAATTGGGCATTGCCAACCTCTGCCTCCAGTTTGTGCCATGTGAATTCACTCTCTGTGGCTATAATCAGCCACAATTATTCTATTTAGTGAGCCTCGGTGATGCAGTGGTTAGAGTGGCAGTACTGCAGGCTACTTCTGCTGACTGCCGGCTGCCTGCAATTTGGCAGTTCAAATCTCACCAGGCTCAAGGTTGACTCAGCCTTCCATCCTTCCGAGGTGGGTAAAATGAGGACCCAGATTGTTGGGGGCAATATGCTGACTGTCAACCGCTTAGAGAGGGCTGTAAATCACTGTGAAGTGGTATATAAGTCCTATTCCTGTTTATGCAACTTATTTAAGGTGCCATCCTCAACATGAAATGGAAATTTCCAGCTTATCCACCAAGGCATCGTCTTGCTCTAGAAAGAGTGCAGAGAAGAGCAACCAAGATGATTAGGGGACTGGAGGCTAAAGCAGATGATGGACAGTTGCAGGAACTGGGCATGGCTAGTCTAGTGAAGAGAAGGACCAGGGGAGATATGATAGCAGCCTTCCAATATTTGAGGGGCTGCCCCAGAGAGGAGGGGGTCAAGCTATTTTCTAAGGCACCCGAAGGCCAGACAAGGAATAATGGATGGAAACTGATCAAGGAGAGATTCAACCTGGAAATGAGAAATTTTCTGACAGGGAGAGCAATCAACCCATGGAACAGTTTGCCTTGTGGGAGCTTCATGGAAGCTTTCAAGAAGAGACTGGACTGCCATCTGTCAGAAACAGTGTAGGGTCTGCTTGGGCAGGGGGTTGGACTAGATGACCTACAAGGTCCCTTCCAACTCTATTAATCTGTATCTGCTCTCCTCTTTTTTCCTGTCCCAATTTTAAGTAGTGTTAGATTGTAAACGTTGAGGTGACCAGCGCCTCTGCCAAAGGAGAAGGCTCGGTGCAGGAAACTCCATTGGGAATGTGGGGGGCAGGTTTTCTTGCCCAATCAGGCTAGCTTTGGAGATCAGTTGCAAGGATTTTTTTTTGGGGGGGGGAATATATTTTGGGCTACTTTTAAGAGCTTGTACAGTTTGGGGGTGAGATATCAAAACGTCCAGGAATGCTTAACTGCAAAATGCATCGCAGGATCTTCCCCTTGTGTTGCACCCCCAGCACTAAATCCCCAGATCCAGCTTCTCGCTTCTCACTCCCCCCCCCCCCCGCTTTTCCATCTCTTCTCCCAAGGATCCCTTTGAGAAAAAAACAGAGGGGGGGGGTGTTATGCTTTGCAACCTCCAACATGCCTTAATATTTGGACTGCTCACTGTCTGCTGAACTTTTGATACTCTGATGCAAAAGCCTTCTCTCTC
>QLTV01002577.1:712165-722828 GCA_003457575.1 Thermophis baileyi
TCAAACTATGTTTGTACTTATTATATACTCATATTAATATTTATACTTTACCTGTAATCATATACATGCTTGAATAAATAAATAAATAAATAAAAATAAAATAATTAAAATAAAATAAAATAATAAAATAAAATAAAATAAAATAAAATAAAATAAAAGAGTAACATTATTCCTTAGTACAGATAGGTAAGAAAGGCCTGAATTAACTCCATAAAAGGCCCCACAGGCCTTCTTTAAAAAAAAAAAATGCCCAGCTTGCAAGTGCCTCTTGCAAAAGTAGAACAGCAAAAATTGGAAGTTGCAAGGGAAAACCACAATCTGCCCCATTTTGCCTCAGGAAAATATTTTTTTATTTTGGCTGTGCTGGTGACAGCAGCCGTGTTGTCCCTGAGGTAACCTAGGGCTGCAAACCCACCTAGGATAGCCAAAAGATGTGGAAAAGGCTTATTTTTTAGCCCCCTTATGGGTTTCTGGATGTTTGCAGCGTAAATCTGGTAGCCCTGGGCAAGCTGCCATGGCAGCCATTTTGTGAGAGCGCCTTCAATCAATTTTCACAAGCCTGAGTGGGAACTCAAAAGGTCAGGCCTTCCAGCTTAGACCAGGATACATTTGCAGAAGACTGAGAATGGCTAAGGCTGCTAAAGAAACCTGCCTATTTGGTTAATTAGCTAGTTTATTTATTTACCTAGTGGGTTTCTGCCTTTTCTTTTATTCCAGGAAGTGCTCTTGACAAGAGTTACAAATGCTTTGTTGCTACACTTTCAGCTGTCTACCACAGGTTTACACTGACACAATGAGCCAGTCTTAATGGGGCTTGCTTTGAGGCCTTTAAATCAGATGACTAAGGGATGTTTATTAAGGTTTAGCTGAGGGGATTAGCATGAGAAAGACAAAATTTGCAAGCAGTGGCCACTGCAAAGTGTAATGGAGGGGCTGGCCTTAACCAATTCTGAATTGTAAGCCACCCAGAATCATTGATTGAGATGGGTGGCTGTAGAAATTGAACAAATAAATAAAATTCAGTGATTTGAGTTGAAGGGGATGACATTGTATTGGGATGGCTTGGATTATTTTTTTTTAAAGTTGTGAAATAGCTAAATGGACATTTTAATAGCAGGAAAAAGTGAAGCATGATAAGATTAGGGGAATGTCATTCTCAGGCTGGAAAACTATTGTATAAAGATGACTCCTGTTTTTTTTTGGCCAAAGCATCCCTAATCATCAATAGGAGTATTTATCCCAGGCAGCAGCTGCTTGAGTCAGCTGAGTCCTGCAAATAAAAGCTCTGGAGTACCAGTTAGGACTGGCTGGAGTTGATGTATCTAAACCATTTTTGTGCCTGAAGATGTCAGCTTCTGATCTTGACTGCAAAAAGCTGAGCTTTTGGGCTCCACCACTTCTGAGGAGGCTACTGCTGTATTCGTGGTCAATGGATACGAGCTCTGGATGGTGAGTTGACTGGCTGGAACAAAACACGACTTGACAGATTCTCTCTTCAATCCAAGGGACCTTCAAAGGTAAGCCCATGTTAGCATTTTGGAAGAATCGAGGCAGTAGTTCATCAAGGTGGAGAAAGTCCACAGCCAGGCCAAAGGGATGATTTCATTAAATTCCTTTATTTTAGTATGGATGCAGTTTCCCAAGATCAAAATGTCTTTATTCCTTCTTTACTCACCCATCATTTACATACTGAATTCTATAAGTATTTATCAATTCTTATCTAGATAAAAGTGGCATTGTTTATGGATGGTATCAGGTGGGTTCCTCCCAGTTCGTACCGGTTCGCCCGAACTGGTAGTGACCCGCTGGTGACGTCACAGTGACATCATGGATCCGGTTTGGTCGGTGTCGATCTGTGGGCGCCGCCATCTTTTTTTTTTTTTGAATTTTTTTGATTTATTTTTTTTAATTATTTTTGGGGGGGAATTTTTTCCCAGGTTTTTTTTCTTCTGCGCATGTACAGAAGCCAAGTTTCCGGCACTGTGCATGCGTCGGCATCTTGTTTTTGGCTTTTGGGGGGGGGATTTTTTTGGGAGTTTTCGGCACTGCGCATGCGCATGCGTGCAAAGCGCACGCGCCCACGTTCGCCACTGCGCATGCGCACGTGCACAAAGCGTGCGTGCACCCATGAGGCATGGCCATGCGGCGCGGGAGGAAGCGAACTGGCAGCGAGGTAAGTTAGAACCCACCCCCTGGATGGTATGATAAAGTTGCATAGACAAAAAGAGAGGATAAATGTTATTCTTTGGTTAGCTTTGATAAGCATACTGTATACAATAAAAATTGGCAAATAGAATTATTTTCACTTAATATTTTTACTTTATCAAATCTGTTTTTATTTGAACAAATAAGTGCAGAAATACATCAGAAATATACATTTACATATGAAAAGTTCATGGATTGCATGTGTATTTAACATTAGCCATGGTTTAACTGCTGGGAACAGTAGAGGGAGCCCCCACACAAGGAAGTTGTAAGCAAAAGGCCAGTTAGTCTGAGCTGGGCTGCAGAGGGCAGGTGAAGCTCCCTTGACTCCTGGTGAATACATGGACATCTACACACAATTTTATTCATGTTATCACTGTTGCCTTCTGAGATGTTTTCCCTTTCTTGTCCGTAGCCTTGAACATTCCTGTTGCTTTCCCACCCAAGCACTACCCAGATCTGACCTTGCTGAGTTTTTAAGATTAGCCAAGGATGGCTGGCTTTTGCCACACAAGGATGAGCCCATCCTCAGCTTAATACACCTAATAGCTTCCAAGAAAATATCGCACAAGTCTTTCTGTCTGCTGCAATTGTACATGGCCCAATCCTCTGAATAGTTTTATAAACGCTTAAGTTTGGAACCATTCTTCACAGGGTGAACACACTTGGAACGTGGTAAATTTCCCCCCCCCCTGCAAAGCGGAGGCATTGGGGCAATGTGTAGAGATTCTTCTATTCCCTCTTGTAATATATTTGGAGATTTGGAATGTAGATGTCTTGACTTTAATCCAGCGTTTCTCAATCTTGGCAACTTTAAGATGTGTGGACTTGAACTCCTACAATTCCCCAGCCATCAGGCATTGCTATAATCTTTTAAATTGGTTGCAAAACAGTTGTAGAGAAACAGAAATGTAGATATTCTTACATTTTGCTGATCACTTTTGTACTGTATACCTCCCCGCCCCCCCCCTTTTTTTTTAACAAGCACCTGATGTACAAAACAGCCTCTCAACAAAATAAACAGGTGGGCTCAGTTTACCAACTCCTGGCTGGAAATTTACAAACAGCCAAGGAGTTCCAATTGCTCAATAATCTGTTAATGGAAACAAGAGGCATTTAGATTTGTGGCCTCTTTAAAAAAAATACTCATAATATATATTATGATAGTTCTCTAAGAAGTATCTGCTCCCTTTTCATGAAATTTCTTGAATATATTTAATGCAGTCTGATAGGTGGGCATAGAACTCACATTTACTAGAATAGCAATTTGCAGCTTTCGGTGCTTAGATCTCACTAAATCTTCCATCAAACAACCCACTATGAAAATAGCAGAGAGTCCAGTTTTTATGAATGTATGGAGTCTTTTCCAAGCATGTATTGAAGGCTGTTGTCAATCCAAAAATAATGCCTTAGGGCAGTGATGGTGAACCTTTTTTTCCTCGGGTGCCGAAAGCGCGCGCGCGCTATCACACTCACACGCGTGACCACACCCATAATTCAATGCCCCCACGCGCCCCACTGCACATGTGCGCGTGACCCCCTCGCACTGCCCCGCCCCACGCGCATGCGTGCACGACACCACCACCCCGCTCCCCCATTTCCTGACTTCTGGTGGGCCCGGTAGGCCTGTTTTTTGCCCTCCCCAGGCTCCAGTGGCTTCCCTGGAGCCTGGGGAGGGCGAAAATACCCCCCCGAGGCCCTTCAGAGGCCGAAAACGCCCTCCCAGAGCCTCCGTGCGAGCCGAAAATCAGCTGGCCGGCACGCACATGCACGCTGGAGCTGAGCTAGGGCAACAGCTCGCGTGCCGGCAAATATGGTTCGCGTGGCACTCATGCCATAGGTTTGCCATCACGGCCTTAGGGTGACAAGCCTTAGAAGAATCAATAATTAAAAGAAAAGACAGAGAGGTCTCTTCATCGTACTGAAGAAATATGATAGGAATAGTTAAATAGACAAAGGCAGAGCAGATTAGATGACTCAGGCCAATATAAAATATATATACATTACCCAAACCTATATAGTTTACCAAGCACTGCAACAGCAGACAATTATCTTATACTCTAATCGGGTTTTTTAGATGGCTAAAGTGGGATTGTTTTTATCTAGAAAGTGTACAATTTTCTCATCTTAAACATCTATATAATTTGTAACAATTCTAAGAGGGTTCCGTTTACTTAGAAAAATGCCACCGTGTAACAGTGATCTAACTTGGAATATTGCTTTTTTTTTGTAAACTGCAACAATTCTTGAAATTTCATTCCCCTAGTGCCCCATATCAGCAGCACAACGGACTTGGATCACTCGTGTCCTCTTAAAACCTAATCCTAATTTTGCTGGGCATCATTTCAGCAGGAATTGAATCTTGAACACCAGCAAAAGGAATGTTCTTGCTGGAATGATATTTCTATTTCCTGTCCAAAGCCACCAAAGAAAGCCACCAGCTGTTTCTAAACCTTCTGCCACCGTTTGTGTTGAATGCATAAGCTTAAAGTTTTACTGACTTACCCCAACCCTCAGATTGTTTCTGAGATTCCCCCCGAGAGTACATATACTCTCTATACTTTATATACTTTAACCTTAGACTGTCTACTGTCGACCTCACCCCATTCCTAAGAGGTCTGTAAGGGGCGTGCATAAGCGCACCAGCGTGCCTACCGTCCCTGTCCTACTGTCCTATTGTCCTCATCTATCTGTATTCACTTTGATTATGTTTATGTTTATACCTATACCTGCTATCTTGTACATATTTGACAAATAAATAAATAAATAAATAAATAAATACCACTGGTTGAGGTTGATTGCTTTAAAGCATATGGTAGCTGGCAGTAAAGGATAAGGGAATTAACATGGTCATCACCAGCTCTGCCAAGATTTGACTCCTCTCCATTAAGTATTTCTATTTATGTCAATTGTCTTCCAGATAATGGTAACCATGTGCCTACATTTACATTTTACATCCTCTCTCTTGATACTTTTCCTCTGGGTCTTTTAGAATGCAAGTTAAATTGTACTGACAGTCTTGCATTAATTTCTTTGGCCAAATGTGGGGTACACAAACACTTGCTGTGAATAAATAGGAAGAGTGCAGTTGTATGAGATGCAAGATTTATTTAGTCTTCCCTGCAAATTGAGGCCTACCAGCCTTAGGGTAAGGGAGCTGTGAATTCAGTATTTTTCTTTGGTTGTTGGACTCAAATCCATGATAATCAATTATCTCTTGCATGTGAGGGATTCCCTATCAAAGGGCACTGATTGATCTCTTTTCCAGTGGCTTAGTAAGCCTTTCATAATCTTTTTCTTCCCCCCCAGGAAGCGAGGCACTTCTTTGCTTCTATTAAAAAATGGCTTTTGTAAGAACTAACAATTCATCAAATTCCAGGAAACAAATAAGGATATCACTGAGAACTCATAAAGGATGATGGTGTGGAAACTTTGGCTCAAATTTTAAGGCTGTATGGCCTCTCTTAAAAGAAAGCTGAGCAAAGAGGGAGAGTCATCAGCGAAGTGTGTACAGGGGATTGGAAGAACAGGGAGAAAGCCAAAAGCAATGTGTGGCTATGGACTTAGCCTTGGTCTTCACGGCAGTTAGTTACTTTAATATTTCTGAGTCAAGTCCACTTCCTTTCTCACCACCCTGGGCGGGTGTAAAAGATACGATCTGCAAAAGTTCAGGCAAAGTTGTTGTACAGGACCAGCACTTTGAACTCAAGTCATCTTGCCCGAGACAAAAAAGGAGGAGGCTTAATTGCTGGGGAAAAGCCAGCTGGATACTCCATTGAGTTGGTCTTCCTGACTGGTCAGGTTTCTTACCTCTTCTTAGCTCTTCCTTCCAACATTATACTGCCACTGTACTAGCCTGAGACCATTGCAAATGGCATGAGGTCCAAATCTGAATCAAAACCAAACACTAGTTATGGAATAATTTGTGAACCTATCCTTAAACCTTCCTCTTCAAAATCTAGAATGCCTGGGCTTAGATGATTACAAACCACAAGATGTTTTTCCAACATTCCAGTCTAGTCTATGAGCCTGGAATTTCCTGATGTTTTCCTTCCAAGTATGAGCCAACCCTGCTTAGTCTTCTAAGATCAGGTTGATTAAGTGCTGACACCAGAGGTGGATAGGAATGGAAAATGTGCCACCTGTGCCTTTTTCTCATGAATTCTTAAGTAAGCCGTAAGGAAGAATATTCTTTAAAAAAATATGTCTAAAAGGCGGCTAAGCTTTGGCTGGAATTCTGAGAGATATTCCAGCTTCAATTACACTGTTGGTTTGGGGCACTCCTCCTTACCCATCCTCAGCTTATTTTGCCTCGTCCAGCCATCTGCCTCTTTGATTCAACATCTTGAACTTGGAGTCACACAGCTAAGAGATACTTATTCTCAAGATGAAACTTGCTAATTTCAGGGTTAAAACGGTATCCTGGTGGTGGTCCCCTCAATTCATCAGCAGTTTTGGGATCAGAAAAAAAAACCAAAACCTAGCTGTACTCCATCTCAAGGCCTCTACATTTGGCACTGGAATTCTTCTACCAACTGAACCATGCGTGGCCTTTTTTTTTGCAGCCCAGAGATCTATTTTGATCTTATTTTTTTTTTAATAAAAGACAGTGGTTTGGAAAGCCCAAGCAACTGTTAAAAACAATATTTTTAGGAGAGGTGTAACTTCTAACACAGCCACCGAAAAATAATTCTTTGATCTTGTGGGTGGTTTGGGGTCTCCAGTAGGTTGTGATAATGGGCAGGCTTACAAGGTGGAGAGTAATTTAAAAGGGAACAAATATGCTATTTAAAAGGACAGAAATGCCCCGATGTGGTTTCGAAGGAGGTAGAGATGCTGTGGTTTAAAACATTGGCAAAGACTCCCCAAATCTGCTGATCCAGAGTTTACATAATTTCCAGCAAGTGGCTGGGAATTATGGGACTTGATACCCAGCACATTTGGAAATCACCGGCTTGAGTAAAACTGGACCACATGGGTTGTTCTCACACAGAGCATCTTGGCAACTGAATTTAATTCATTTTCTGGCTTTACACAGCAGGTTGACTCATAAGGTAAACCAAAAGGTTGAATTGCGCAACTCCCTAACCGCAAAAACACTAACCATGTTTAGTATGTTCAAATGCCACTATTGTCTTCAACTGGGGAAGTGTATGAACAATGTAAAATTTCTTGTACTCATAACCATGCTTGTACTTATATATTCACAAACATGTTTATACTCTGTTTATACTTTGTTCGTAATCATATATACGCTTGACAAATAAATAAATAAAAATAAATAAAAAATAAAGCCTTGGTGGCAATCTGGATTTTCAAAATTTCTGGTAAACAGCATATTTCTTTAAAAAAAAATACTTGATTGACTGACTTTTGAAACATTATCTCCAAAACTGCTGGACAAAAGATGAGTAACAGAGCATGGAATTTTACTTTCTGACTGTTAGGGAGATTTTGGAAGCAAAGCCGGTGGGATGAGGCCTCAATGATGCTGATTTGATTGCTCTGTTATTTCCTCCCGGTTCTCTGTGTCTGATTTATTCAGAGAGGAGACATTTCCTCCCCCCCCCAAAAAAAGAAGAATTGGAAACATAAGAAATTACCTTTTATTGAGTCAATCTGTCTCAGTCTACCCTGATTAGCAATTGCTCTCGGGGTTCCAAGCAGATTTTTTTCCTCATTTTTCCAGGAAATTGAACCCAAGACTTTTGGCATGCAAAACAAATACTTGCTCTCACATAGAATCTGATTGCAAGAGTCGTGTGAGAGCACATGTGGCCCTTTTCTACCTGTGGTCAAAGGAATTCCTTCAGCAATGAAACTTAGCCAGTTCCCTTAAGGAATCAGCATAAATGTTAAAAGTCTGCTCATGAATTCCTGTCAGGTTAAGCTGCTGTACATGTTCAAAGGATGTTTTTTATATTGATTGATAGTCTTTAAAAAGATATATACCCCCAGCTGTAAAACAAAGTGGTTCAAGAACAGAAGAGAATCAAGTTTTTTTCTTTTTTTCCTTTCCGTGGGTAATACTTTTTGTATTATTGTTTTGGAACATTTAAAAAAAAATCCTGGGTGAAGCTGATGTTTTTGTAAATGGTTCCTATTACTGCTGTTTTTATGAATTCCGGGAATTAAAACTCTAATGCTTGCCAGAAGTGAAAAGCTGAGTTTTGAATGTGTTATTCCATCCCATAGGAAGTAATATGGAATATAGGAAAAATATTTTCTGTGCGCATTGAAAGCCATAATCTACATAAAGCCTACTAGTAACTGGTGGACTAATAGGAAGAGATCTCTGCTATTAAAAGCCTCGTAACTTCTCTGGCCAAATATTCAAGCCTGCTTTCCTGACTATATGATACAAACTGAGAAACTCTGGGAATCCTAATTGCCCAAGTCCAATTCCTAGGAGTTTTTGGAGACAACAACCATTATGAAATCTGTTATTGAGTCCATAGCAGGCATGCTGGGAGATAAACTCTCTTTTGTGTCAAAACTGTGATAGGCATAGGGTACTGCAAAGGCACCCTAAAGGGAGATGCAAAATTTGGTTTCTGACCAAGAGTCAAGGCTTAATTTAACAACATAATAAGGCTTTAGTCTCTGACAGAGATGGAAAAGCCACAGGTGGCCACCCAGCAACAATTGCAAGCTTTCTACATGACAGAATGCCTCTGACTGCGCATAGAATTCTCACCTTTGGATAGCAGCAAGCAGTAATCACATGAAATGCAGCACAGGAGCTGTCAGCTGAGTTTTCTTTTGATTCGGTGAGAATTTTCTGAGGAGACCTTAGATTTGCATTAGTGCTTCTGTTCAGGTCCAGGTGGGCAGCCTTCCACAGGGATCAATTTGCCCCCAAGTGTCAATTTGTAAGGGTGGGGGTAAACCAGGGGCTAGAGTAGGGAGCAATTAGAGCACAGAAAGACTTCTATAACGCAACGTCCCCAACGTCCAGGGTGGGTGAAGTCATGGGAGTAATAGCAGATTACGTCTGGCAGGCCTATAATTGTGGCTATATTTCAAGGGATGCCTTTATTGCGCAAGAAACCCGCCCTGCCAGCCACGGAACTTTGTTAACCCTGCTAGCTGGATTCCTTTTAGATGCCTGGCTTGAAGGTTTGGGATACTAACAGGTGCCGATAGAATATTAGAATAGAGAATAGAATAACAGAGTTGGAAGGGACCTTGGAGGTCTTCTAGTCCAACCCCCTGCTTAGGCAGGAAACCCTACACCATATAGCATTCTAGGTATAATAATAGATTTTTAAAAACTTCGTGTTGGAGCATTCACAACTTCTGGAGGCAAGCTGTTCCACTGGTTAATTGTTCTAACTGTCAGGACATTTCTCCTTAGTTCTAAGTTGCTTCTCTCCTTGATTAGTTTCCACCCATTGCCCCTTGTCCTACCGTCAGGTGCTTTGGAGAATAGCTTGACTCCCTCTTCTTTGTGGCAACCCCTGAGATATTGGAACACTGCTATCATGTCACCCCCTACTCCTTCTTTTCATTAAACTAGACATACCCAGTTCCTGCAACCGTTCTTCATATGTTTTAGCCTCCAGTCCCCTAACCATCTTTGTTGCTCTTTTCTGCACTCTTTCCAGAGTCTCAACATCTTTTTTACATCGTGGCGACCAAAACTGGATGCAGTATTCCAAGTGTGGCCTTACCAAGGCATTATAAAGTGGTATTAGCGCTTCACGTGATCTTGATTCTATCCCTCTGTTTATGCAGCTTAGAACTGTGTTGGCTTTTTTGGCAGCTGCTGAACACTGCTGGCTTTGTTAAACCATATCACGGTTGCCCCAACATTCTGTTATTTGGTGAAGAATTTCCTCTTTCAAGAAACCTTGATCATCATCATCATCGTTTAACAACCCCATAAATCCCTTGCAGGGTGAAGTCTGTGCAACTGAATGGAGCTAGCAGAGTGTTTACTGGCCAGATGCCCTTCCTGTCGCCGATGCGGAGTTTTGTTCAGCAGATATATTCTCATTGTGCCCAGAGAGAGAAATATCTGCCTCTACCTAGGATCGAACTCACAGCCTCCTGATTGTGAGGCGAGAGCTCCATCTCTAGACCACCGCACCACTCCTATCAATAAACCTTGATCCTTTCTGCATAAAGGAGGGCATGGGGGGGGGAATACTCCTTTGAGTCCAAGGTCAACTGCTGCAAACTTTGTGGCTATGTCCATGCTGTCTTCAATGTGGAATAGAATAGAATAGAATAATAGAATAGAATAGAATAGAATAGAATAGAATAGAATAGAATAGAATAGAATAGAATAGAATAGAATAGAATAGAATAGAATAGAATAGAATAGAATAGAATAGAATATACAGGTATACAGGTACAGAATTAATAGAATAGAATAGAATAGAATAGAATAGAATAGAATAGAATAGAATAGAATAGAATAGAATAGAATAGAATAGAATAGAATAGAATAGAA
>QLTV01002577.1:730953-747243 GCA_003457575.1 Thermophis baileyi
ACGAAGGTTTTTTCCAGCCCTAAGTCTTTGCAGGCTTTTTTCATTGCTACTCCCTCCGAAGAAGGTTTTTTCCAGCCCTAAGTCTTTGCAGGCTTTTTTCATTGCTACTCCCTCCGAAGAAGGTTTTTTCCAGCCCTAAGTCTTTGCAGGCTTTTTTCATTGCTACTCCCTCCGAAGAAGGTTTTTTCCAGCCCTAACCAGGGGATAAAATAATGTGCTGAAGCTGACCAGACTAAGGACGCTAGCCAGATGAATACTTGGTAGGCAGATTTCCCCCCCCCCTATTTTCCTCCCCCAAAACTAAGGTGCGTGTTATACTCCGGTGCGTCTTATACTCCGAAAAATACGGTAATGAGTAACAGTAGCAAGACAAGAAGGGAATTAGATTCTGTGCTGTTGTTGCCTGGCACCACCGCAGCAATGCCAAGGCTGCAATTTGGCCTCTGTGGAACATTCATGGAAAAGGGAAACATTTGCTGGTCCTGCCTTTTGAGCTCAGAGATCACCAATTATGAGAAATGGGGGAAGAGCTTAGCCTAGCCTCTGACAGGCCTTTTAATTTTTTTTTTGTTTGGAGCAGCCACTGGGGTTTTTTTGGGGGGGGGCACACTAGGTTAAAAACTGCAGCAACTGTAAGGAAGCCACTTTAGCTTCGTGCCATAATGCCCAGCTGATGGGAAGGCCCTCTCTGAGTGGTCTCCTGTGATGAAAGATCTGCAACCAAACCAGTCGTGGGTTCCACTTACCTTTGCTACCGGTTCGGGCATGCGCAGAGCGTTTTTTTGATGATGTCCGGGCGGGTGGGCGGAGCTTCCCGCCACCGCCGCTACCAGTTCGCCGTACCAGGTCGAACCGGTAGCAACCCACCACTGAACCAAACCTTGCAGTAGGAGATCCAGTTCTTTAGGCCTGATGGATAGCTCTGCTACATCTACACCTAAGGTACTTCGTCCCTTGGCTTTCTCTGAAATATACCTTCTATCCTGCGTAGGACTTGGCACTGGTGGCGGTGGTTGATACTGTTCCTTTAAATTGGCCTCTGACACTAAAAACTTTCTTTTCTCCCATTTTAGAAGCTGCTGTTCATCCATATTCTGGTAAGTGAGAATAAGACTATAGCTTCACATTCCTACATTTTTTAAATAAGAGGCATGCATTCCATACAACAACCCTCTTCAGTAGTGGGTTCTAAAACCCGTTGCTACCGGTTCGCGTGTGCGCACAGAAGCATCCCGGGCGGGTGGGCAGAGCCCTCCCGCCGCTGCTGCTACCGGTTCGCAGAACCAGGCCGAACCGGGAGCAACCCACCGCTGACCCTCTTGTATACCAGTCGGATTATTGTCAAGTAGCAGAAATACCATAGTGGATTTATTTAAAGAGATGGCTGCTTACTGGAAGCTACCAAAGGTTTCTCAGAATAATATTTAAAAAAACAACAACGTAGATGTGATTCTCTCTGAAATGACCAGGCTGCCTCTAACCTTTGGCCAAGAAGGGGTTTTCCCTTTTAGTTGCAAGTGTCAGGAAATGAGCCTGGGTGTCTTGTGTGCCTTGTGCCATGGGTCAATGAAGCCTTTGCACGAACCTCTTGGCCTGTTGCCCTGCACTTGCCTCCTTTGGCAAGAAGCAGCAGAGAGGGCATCTCCTCCCTGACTTTTGTTAGGTTTCCGATCAATATGTAGATGGACGCTCCCATTTTCAGTTGAAGGCCTCTCTCATTGTTCGCCTCCTTTCTTTTCCTCCTGTTGCAATCCCAGCAGGTGCACCTAATCTGGAAAGTATGGTGGTGTCCGTAGTAAACATCACCGCCAAGGAAGGTTCCCGGACGGTTCTCACTTGCAAGAGTTACCGGATGGTCTGGACTCAGGACAATCTGAACGATCGCCAGCGAGTGGTTCATTGGGATCTCTACAGAAGCCAGCAGGCTGTGGAGAGGCTGTGCGACATGTACTCTGCCGGGGATCGGCGAGTCTACCACACGTACAACCAGGGGCGGATCTCCATGCCTGAAAACGCATTTACGGAAGGCAACTTTTCATTGATGGTCCAAGGTAGCTGCTGCCCTGCACACATCCATTTAATCTTTTTTTTTTCTAAAAGAGAAATGTGGATTTATTCATCAGTTGAAATTATTTCACCTCCTGCTTTAAAAAAAAATGTAGTTTCCAAAAGGGCCTGCCAAAGGACCACAAAAACCATAGAAAATTGTATAAATTAGATTAATGAAAAATAAAAATGCGGCAGGGTGAGTTGTTCTCAGATGCCAAATATTTTCACTTCCTCCTTTGGGGTTCCTTCTTCCAAATGTGTGCCCACTGAAGAGCCTCATTTCCACCGAAGGAAAATATTGGCCCTCTCTCTGGTACAGTACATACCAATGGGTTCCTTATAAACACTGAGTTTATTAATACTGAGGTTCGTTGTGGGTTTAAAAGTTAAAAAGTTTCTCAAGTTGAGTTTGACTCTTAGTGACTACATGGATTCTGGCAGGTAATTTCCTTAGCCACTGTAGTGAAGTGGTTTGCACTTGCTTCCAAATTTTTTCCTTCCAAATTTTGCCTACAGCTGTGATCTCTTGGTGGCGCCCTATCCAAGGACCAATTAGATCCAGCCTTGCTTATCTTTTTTCAAGTTCTGCCAAGATCACTGCCCAATTCACCAGTCTCACAACCCGAAACATCAGTTTAGCTTTTCCCTTGTTAGTTGGTTTCTTCGTTTTGCATTGCAGATAGTTCTCTCCCTTCAAGTTGCTTATTCTCTAAAATGGCAGAAAAGGGGGTTTGTAACCAGAAGGAGGGGTTTTCCTAACGTTTCACTGTAGAAGAGACCTTCTGGAGAGGTGGCAAGTTCCCCTCACGGATGTTTAAAATCAGATGTGCATTTGTTTTGAATACTTATAGTTACAGGATTCCTGCACTGTTGTAGATTGGACTTCCAACAGTGATACCCGTATCATTTACCTTCTCCCTGTCGTTCTAATATCTAGTGGTCTAAATGATCTCCTTCTCTTTCTCTTTCTTCCTCTAATGAAGATGTTGATGAGAGCGACCAAGGAATTTATTCCTGCAACCTCCACCACCATTATTGCCATTTGTATGAAACAGTGCAGCTTCAGCTTCAGGTCACTGAAGAAGGTCAGTAGTTTGGGGAATGTGTGTGTGTGGGGGGGAAACCTCCTGAGTGGGAGTGAATGGGAGGAATGTGCGAGTGGGAATCAACAGGAGGAGGAATAATAATAATAAGGCACTCAGAGTAGTCAACTTAATCCTGCGTAGCTTCTTCTCTGGCAACATTACACTGCTAACTAGAGCATACAAAACTTTCGCTAGACCAATTCTCGAATACAGCTCATCTGTCTGGAACCCGCACTGCATATCGGGCACATTAATACAATTGAGAGAGTCCAAAAATATGTCACGAGAAGAGTCCTCCACTCCTCCACTTGCAACAGAATACCTTATTCCACCAGACTTGAAATTTTGGGCTTAGACAACTTAGAACTACGTCGCCTTAGAACCGATCTAAATGTAGTTCATAAAATTATCTGCCACAATGTCCTACCTGTCAATGACTACTTCAGCTTCAACCACAACAATACACGAGCACACAATAGATACAAACTTAATGTAAACCGCTCCAAACTCGACTGCAGAAAATATGACTTCAGCAACAGAGTGATCAATGCCTGGAATTCACTACCTGACTCTGTGGTTTCTTCCCCAAACCCAAAAAACTTTAACCTTAGACTGTCTACTGTCGACCTCACCCCATTCCTAAGAGGTCTGTAAGGGGCGTGCATAAGCGCACCAGCGTGCCTACCGTCCCTGTCCTACTGTCCTACTGTCCTACTGTCCTACTGTCCTATTGTCCTCATCTATCTGTATTCACTTTGATTATGTTTATGTTTATACCTATACCTGCTATCTTGTACATGTTTGACAAACAAATAAAATGAAAATAAAATAAATAAATAAAATGTGTGTGCACGTGGCTTGTTTCTGCAACTTTATTTTTGCTCCCCTTCGGTGTTTCTCAGTCATCAAATCATGTAGCCTTGTTTGAAGCAATTTTGGAAGGGGCCTTTCCGCTGTTCAGCATGGAGCAAATGAGAAGGCTAGGGAGTTGTAATTTAGATGTTTGTGGCCAACCAAGCATTTCCCGTCACAAGGCTGCGGAGAGAAGGCCTGGAGAACTAAGATATGCTTTTGTTAGTGAAGAAAATGGGATTTACAATTTTTTATTTTTATTTTTTGGAAGAAAACCTTTCCTTTCAATCTCTGAGGAGAAGTGATCTTGCTCTGATTGAGAAAATAGAAATATATCAATGCCTGAGCTAACCCTGTTATTATGCCAGTAGGGATCCTTGTTGGATTTTTCTTTTCTTTCCTTTTTTCCCTGCCTTGTGTGTCAACTCTCTGCATAATGCATCTTGGTGTAGATGTAGGATTTAGGGCCAATGCAATCTCTTTGGCTCGATCCAGGAAAATTCTTACATTTTGTGTTCTTAATGAAATTTTCTCTATAAGATTCTTACCAAGCAATGTCATTTGTAGAGGAGAGGGGGTTTTTTTGAAAAAAAAAAGTTATCCCCACCTACACACCCCACAAAAATTTGCAGGACATTTTTAAAGAACTTTCCAAGAACTTCAATACGAGGAAGCAAAGAAAATTTGCAATTTTCCTGTTTTGGAAAGGCTGGAAAAAAAATGGCAGTTTATATACCTTATATTGGAGTAGGATGCATCTCATTAGAAAGATACAACACTTCCTAAAAAGTGCATTTTATTTAAACAGCAAGCCTGAGAAGTAAGTTCAGCTGAGAGTTAAGAGTAAGAGACCTATCAGTTACGTGCCTGATATGGGATCAGAACTCAATTTTTCTTTTTTGCATTTGATGCACTGGAGTTAGTCACATTTTTATTTATTGGATGTTTATTAGATATTTTTGTGGCAATTCATTCTTATGTCAAAGTTACAACACACCATTTGTACACTCCCTCTGTTCTTCTGTGCAAAGCGGAAAAACCAAGGCAGATGATCACCATCTGGGTTTTGTCCTAACTTAGCCAGTGATGGAGACCAAGATACCGCTTAATGGACAATTTGGCTTGGGTGGCTGATGTCTAAAGCCAGCTTCAGAATGTATGTTGACTCCCACATCCTCCACACAAAGAATCGGTGGAGAGAATTGGAAAACCATGATGGATCTAGGTTTTATAAAGACTCAGAAAATCCGTTCTGCCTTTGTACTTGCTTTTGCATTCTCCCTGACATCCGATTATTTGTTTATTAAAATTGTCTGCCACCTATCTCTCTACGAAGCGATACTGGGCAGCTTATTATTGTAGAAAATATACTCTGAGCACCATGAAGGGTTCTAATGCTCTCTCTTTAAGAATTGCCCTTTGGAGGGAACTGTATGAAATGGCATTGTAGGAGATGACCAGGCTGAGCCCAAGGGAGGGGTCAACTGTATCAATGGGGAGTCCCTTCATGCCCACAAGAGATTTACGTCTAGCCCACCTTAAATTCCTTCGAGTCTTACCTACTGCCAATTTGTTTTGACCCTTTGTAGTTCAGATTCTTGTAGAGAGCTTAAGTTTGCAATAAATCTTTACACTGCCTGATTTCTCATTTCCCTGGCACATCACAGCAAATTTATTCTTTTCTCTTGTGTGTGATTTCTACAGCCGGGGAAGTCCAGAGATACTGGGATGGAGAGAAAGTGGTGATTGTTGCCCTGAAAGGGAATGCGGTGATACTTCCTTGCATCAACCGGAACCAGGTTTGGACCGGACGAGATGAGGAGGAAGATCAACAAGTCGTCCACTGGGACAGGCAGCCCCCAGGGGTGCCTCATGACAGGGCCGATCGGCTCATTGACCTGTATGCCTCTGGCGAAGGACGTTTGTACGGGCCTCTCTTCCTCCGGCAAAAGATGAACATCACCGAAAAGGCCTTTGCCCTGGGAGACTTCTCACTGAGAATCTCGTCTCTGGAGGCCGCGGATGAAGGGATCTACTCCTGTCACCTGCACCACCACTACTGTGGCCTCCACGAACGGAGGATCTTCCAGGTCTCGGTGGTGGAGCCAGAACAGGAGAAAAAAGTGGTGGTGAATCTCACGCGCCCCAATCCCCCAGCACCAGGTAAGCAATTAACCTACTTAAGCAATTAGCTTAAAGCAATTGATAATTGATGTCTAACAAAAAAAGGACAGGCTCCCTCATCCAAGAAGCACTTCTAAATCCCAGAAGATGTCCAGGACGGATGTGAAAAAAATATATCTTTGGACTTGCTAATTCCAAGCGCTTTGGGGAATAAAAGTATGTTTTAGGGCAGATTTTTAATTGAGGTAGTAGCCAGTTTTATCGCATTGCACATTTCCTGCCTCTGAACCAAGGAGTCCGTTTTTCCATCTTTCTAAGATTAACTTTAAAAAAAAATAAAATAACAGAGAGAGGGGGAACAAACCCTGCAATTTTAATAAATAAAATGCCTGACAAATAAAAAGAACGAACCTGTCAGGCATACAGTAGTTCTTTGTTTATTAACAATCTAAAATATTTATTGCTTGTTTAATATTTATTCCCTGCTTAATAACATGCCTAGTAGCGCTGCAATGAATTTTTTAAACGGCCCAGTACTGCTAGGTTTAGCTCTTCCAGGGCTTCAGAGAATTTCACCATGAAGGGGATGCTGAGAAAATCTCAGGGACCATATGTCAGATCTTCCCAACCCAGCTCCTTCTAAATGGCTCAGGGTAACTCTCTTCACAGCATGGTGAACATGCAACAGCATTGCTAAGAAGGCATTAAAAGTGGTTAACCTAATCTTGCGTAGCTTCTTCTCTGGTAATATTGTACTTCTAACTAGAGCACACAAAACATTTGCTAGACCAATTCTCGAACACAGCTCATCTGTCTGGAATCCACACTACATATCGGACATTAATACAATTGAGAATGTCCAGAGATATTTCACGAGACGAGTACTACACTCCTCCGTTCGCAACAGAATACCTTATGCCACCAGACTTGAAATTTTAGGCCTAGAAAACTTAGAACTATGCCGCCTTCGATCTGACCTAAGTGTAGCACAAAATTATATGCTACAATGTCCTACCTGTCAATGACTACTTCAGCTTCAACCGAAACAATACACGAGCTCACAATAGATACAAACTTAATGTAAACCGCTCCAAACTTGATTGCAAAAAATTCGACTTCAGCAACAGAGTGGTCAATGCCTGGAATACATTACCCAACTCTGTGGTTTCTTCCCCAAACCCCCAAATCTTTAACCTTAAACTGTCTACCGTGACCTCACCCCATTCCTAAGAGGTCTGTAAGGGGGCGTGCATAAGCGCACCAGCGTGCCTACCGTCCCTGTCCTAATGTACTAATATATTCGTAAAATATCATGTACTCGTAACCATGTTTGTACTTATCATATATTCATATTAATGTTTATACTTTGCCTGTAATCATATACACGCTTGACAAAATAAATAAATAAAACATAAATAAAATGGTGGACAGGGACAATGGGACAGGTCCTAGTTGAGAGAAAGTCACCCATGGCAGCAGCAGTCTTAAAGGGCGGGCTGCACTTAGCTTTGTGGGCTGTAGAGACATGGTTTGTTGAGGGTTGCAGTCAGAAAAGTAACAAACTTGGCAAGGCAAACCCAGCAATTTCCTTTATTTCGTTTACCTTGTAAATATAGCTCATAGGATCACTCTTAAGGCATTTAGCAATAGCAATAGCACTTAGACTTATATACCGCTTTACAGTGCTTTACAGCCCTCTCTAAGCGGTTCACAGAGTCAGCCTCTTGCCCCCAACAATCTGGGTCCTCATTTTACCCACCTCGGAAGGATGGAAGGCTGAGTCAACCTTGAGCCGGTGAGATTTGAACCGCTGAACTGCAGCTAGCAGTCAGCTGAAGTAGCCTGCAGTGCTGCACTCTAACCACTGCGCCACCTTGGCTTCCTTTTCCTATTTCAATTATAAGCTGATAATGACTTTTGGTGGCTCCTGGGGCATCCTAACTTAGAGTTTCAAGGAAGGGAGATGACCTCGGCCTGGTTTTAAGGGGACAAGTCACAAGTTTGACAAGTCCAATCGTCATTTGCAAATGAGAGAGCAAGAGGAATTGTTTGACTCAGTTTCTGAGCTGTTGTCTTGCAGCTGCAACCAGGAAAGTGGTCCCAGATCTCCAAGAACCTCTTTCTATCTTGTGCAAAACATCTTTTTTTTCTTTTTAGCTGACTCAGACTTCCGTTGGAAAATCCGTTCAAAGAAAATTCACTGAATCAACTCCTCTCCCTCTCCCTAATATTTGCAAGGATCTTTGTTTAATAGCAGGAGAAATTCAGTTGGTTCCTCAACTCTTGGAGATCAAACTCTGGGAGGAATATAGCTTTTTGTTTCAAAGAGGGGAGCTAGAAGCTTCTCCTTGGATCTTTTAATGCCAGGCATAGTTCCAAGGTTTGGAACCCTTTCCTAACAGGAAATTTTATTCTGCTTACAAGATCAACATGGCCTATTTATTTTCACTCCGCCTTCCATCAAGATCTGTGGTTAACTCTTTGAGGCTCTGATTTTAAGTACGAGTTCACTCAGATTCCTATTCTTTTTTCAGTCAGAATTTTGGTGTGGGATGGTATTATCATTGCTATGCTGCCTTTAAATACATGTGGGAGAAGTTTGTTCCTTGGATTTTGTTACCTGCTTCTCCTCTGTTATCCCCCTCTCAATGTGGCTGCTCAGCAATGGTTTGTCAGAGGTAGATTTGCTTTGTATGTGGAGGTTTTATTACAAATCCTCAGAGTTTTATGAGTTCCTTTCTGAAGGACTTCTGACATAGCATCTTCTTTCTTGTACTAGTCAACCGGATAATTGTAATCCTGCTTTCTCTTGCAGTTTTTTCTGAATGTCATTCTGAGGTAACAATTCTCTGCATGGACGCTCCATCTAGAACTGTTGTGACTAGCAGACACTGAGAGAATCTTCCTCCATGTTAAGTCTGCCACAAATAAGCCCCTTTCCTTTTCCGTGTCCTGAATACCGCAGAAAGCAGACCGTCCGTCCTTCCAAACTGATCCCCAGGAACAATTATTTTTAAAATAGACGGGATGATATTACCGTGCGCAACATGTGCAGTTTAAGAATCTGCCAACTCTGAAAGAATCACATGACATCAATGTCAGCTGATGTAAACAGTGACAGAAAACTCAGTGAAACGAAAACGTCTCTTTCTGTTTAAAAGTGAGGGTCTCCCCTGGACTCTGTTGCTGTTCCCCACAGACTATATTCCCCACTATGTCAAAGAAGAACTGGGAATGAAGACAGTGACAGTCCAAGTCATCTAGGCAGCCCCAGGCTATGCACTAATTTGAAAAATAAAGGTTTATGGCATCTCTTTGGATGGATCAATAAAGGAGAATCTTTGTAGCTCAGAGTTGATATGAGGAGTCCTTGGTGCTCTCTGAGCTTGGGTGTTTTCTTGCAGACGTTTCATTACCCAACTAGGTAACATCATCAGTGCTAGTGTAAAATAACTAGAACTGGTAGTGACTAGCACTGATGATGTTACCTAGTTTGGGTAATGAAACATCTGCAAGAAAACACCCAAGCTCAGAGAGCACCAAGGACCCCTCATTTGGATGATCGCTTGCTTGAAAGATGGCGGGAAGTTGTTCTTCACAGGCAGTTCAATCAACTTGTTCAAGTTTCTACCATAAGGAACATCCTACTGATGTTGTCAATGTGCTGATAACTGAACGAGGATTTCCCCTTGGGCCGGGCTGCTCACCAGTGAAAATCTTCTATGTTTCATAGAAACATAGTTTCATAGAAAGTAAGGTTCTACATTTAGGCAAGAAAACCAAAATGCACAGGTACAGTATAGGTCAGTGATGGCGAACCTTTTTGTTACCGAGTGCCGAAAAGGTCACGCGGAAACGTCACACGCATGCGTGCGCGCTTGTCAGGGCTGCGCTCTGGAAAAGCTGAACTTCCGGGTTCTAGCGTGCATGCGCACCCGACAATCAGCTGGCTGGCGTGCATGCGCACACCGGTTTTTGGCACTGCCGCGCGCACGAAGGGATTGCGCACTGGAAAAGCTGAACTTCCACTGTCTTTGCTGATCTGGACTTTCTGTGCAGACGAGAGGGGCAGGAATGTCAAGGGGTCAACGTATTCTCCAAAGCCCCTGAAGGCAGGACAAGAAGCAACGGATGGAAACTAATCAAGGAGAGAAGCAACCTAGGAACTAAGGAGGAATTTCCTGACAGTGAGAACAATTAATCAGTGGAACAACTTGTCCCCAGAAGTTGTGAATGTTCCAACACTGGAAGTTTTTAAGAAGATGTTAGATAACCATTTGTCTGAAGTGGTGTAGGGTTTCCTGCCTAAGCAGGGGGTTGGACTAGAAGACCTCCAAGGTCCCTTCCAACTCTGTTATTCTATTTCTATTTCTATTTCATGTTTAATTTCAGCCTCTGGTTCTCCAGATGGTTTGTCTGAAGCTTAACATTTGTCTGCCTTCTTCATGTCTAGTGCTGAACATTTTTTCCCAGGCTGTATGTGCACATTGTGGACTCAAGAAAAATGTGCCAATGGTTTTCAAGGAAGAAAATATCACTGCATGCTGAAGATCTATTTTCCTTAGAAACTTTTGCAATCAGTTTTCTTCCAATGTTTGGCTACGCTGTGTTTCATCTCTGAAGTTTCTCCAAAGTTACTCAAAAAGGAGTTTCTTTGAGATCTTTTGAGATCTTTCCTCTTTCTCGATGTATCCAAACTTCCCTTTTTTCATATGAAATGCTGCCTAAAACCAAAATGCTGCTCTAAGTCCTTGTCTGCATTTATATAACCCTTTGACTCTTGCAAACAAGTATTTCTCCAAATGTCTCTACACACACACACACACACACACACACACACACACACACACACACACGGCTTCATGAACTGCATTTCACACTGGCAACTTGCTCTTGCTTTCCCTCCTCTGGTTCAACACAAAGAACTGCTACACCCTGCGTTGGAATGGATTCCTGGCTTGAAACCTGGAGATATATATATATATTTTTCTTTTGCCTGTGTGCACACATCTGTGGTTTGATTTTGTTTTATTGAAACTCATTCTTTTGGTATGTACATTCTTCTGTCACTCTACTGAACTAGACAGTTTGATAACATAAAGTAATCCTCAAACAGAGACAGTAGCAAGAGCCAATCTGGGTCGGTCATCGGGATCAGAGGTTTTCTCTTGCAAGCTTTTGGATTCGTGCTGGAACCCAACTTCTCTCTAGCCTCCCTCTAGCTCAGGGGTCTGCAACCCGCGGCTCTGGAGCCGCATGTGGCTCTGGAGCCGCATGTGGCTCTTTCATCCCTCTGCTGCGGCTCCCTGTCGCTCAAAACATGCGTCACAACCGCCAATGTGCGACACCCGCTGGCACACGATTTATTGAGCTTTTCAACTCATCTTTTTTTTTTTCCGGAATTCAAAATGTTTTTGTTGCATTGCAGAAATAAAAATTTGTTTTCTCTGTAGCAGTTCATTGATTACATAAATGCAACACACTATAGTTTTTTTATACATAGCATAAAGGTAAAAAATGATATATGCAGTGTTATCTTCATTTTAGATGTCAGAAGGTTTTTGTGGCTCCCGGTGTTTTCTTTTCTGTGGGAAACAGGTCCAAATGGCTCTTTGAGTGTTTAAGGTTGCCAACCCCTGCTCTAGCTAGAGAGAAGTTCCCTGAATATGGGCTCCAGCACAAGTCCAAAAGCTTGGAAGAAAAAAACTTCTGGTCCCATTGACTGACCCAGATTGGCTCTTGATACTGCAGCATTATTCTGGGACACGTATATTTACCTTCATTTGTGACAGTAGGGAGAATTGGACTGAAGGGCCTCAGAAGGACTGGAGTGACTCAGAAGGACTTTTCCCTTAAAATGGCTGAAAGAGCAGAAGAGACAATTGTCTATGTTTCTTTGAGATCTTCATTGGTAGCCATCAACCTAAGCAGCTTCACCTTAGTGTGAAAGATTGCTAGGCAGGGAGGATACAAATTGGGGCATCGTCTACTAAAAGCAAGCATGTGGAAAAGCTTTTGCTTAAATTTTTTTGATGGGAATGTCTAAATGTTATTGGGGGGTAGCTGAGGGATAGAACCCCTCCTTTCCTACTGACCAAACCTGGGAATCCTTCCTGTGATCGGAACAGTTCTTCTCTGTCCCAAATCAAAATGATTGGCTGGTGGCCAGAATGGAAAAGATAGGCATCAGGAAGCTCCGATTAGAATCAATACCCTTTTGTGGAGAGACCCGTGGAGCATCAGGGCTGTTTTTCTCCTCTAATATTGATTGGAAGGGGAACTGGCACAGACACCCCCACTCCCCCACCCCCCAAAAAAGAGTGTTTTAGAATGACACACTGTGGAATTGATAGCTGGCACTCTATTGTCAAGAAGGCAATACCTGGAACTCTCTGCTATCTACATCCTGCTCAAAGAGAGCTGATATATTAATGGAGAAGGAGAATCTGTCAATCAAGGTTCATTAGTCATGATATCGAAATACAAGCTCCATATTCAGAAGTAGGGTATCTCTGAATACCATAACGTGAATGAGTTATTGCTTGTATGTTCTCTTTGTGGGATCTGATTCAGGGGTGGGTTCTAACTTACCTCGCTGCCGGTTCGCTTCCTCCCACGCCGCGTGGCCGTGCCTCGTGCGCGCGCGCATGCGCAGTGCAAAATAATAATTTTTTTTTAAAAAAAGCCGAAAACAAGATGGTGATGCATGCGCAGTGCCGGAAACTCGGCTTCTGCACATGCGCAGAAGAAAAAATAAAAATTCAAAAAAATTCAAAAAAAATAATTCAAAAGAAAGATGGCGGCATCCACGGACCGGCACCGAACCGGATCCGCGATGTCATTGTGACATCACTAGTGGGTCGCTACCGGTTCAGGCGAACCGGTCCTAACCGGGAGGAACCCACCTCTGATCTGGTTGGTTAGTAGGATGACTTTAGTCGTGAATTTTCCTAATTATTTTATAGCTGTGAATCACCGCTGATTTTTTTTTTTTAAATCTTCCTCTACCATCTAGATCCTAACTCGGGCCGGAATCACAATGTGATCAATGTCATCATTCCCGAGAGCCGGGCTCATTTCTTCCACCAGCTGGGTTATGTTTTGGCCACTCTCTTGCTCTTCATCCTCCTCTTGATCCTTGTGATTCTCGTGACTCGCCAGCACCGTAGGAGAGGTGAGCTCAGGCACCTGTTACTCCTTCACTTTCCTCCTCATTTTATAGGGCCCCATTTTCTCCTGGGAAGATAGAACTGTGGTTATCACATAATTTCTCCTCTACTTTTAAGCTGTGGAATGCCATTTCCCACTGCTAGGGCTTAAGTGAGCTTGTTGAATTCATCCAGATGCTACATGGAAAAAACTGGGTTTGAAGGAATTCAAGACAGGAACACCTTGGGCCATCCATGTAATTAAGGTACCCAAGAACCAAGTGGAGTTTGCTCCATCCAATTTGCATGCATTTTAAATTATTTCAAACATGAAATAAACAGTTGCAAATGGCCATCCCAAAGGTACTTTTTCAAAAGGCAACTGGGCTCTCTTTGTTTTTCCTGGAAGACGTTTCACTTCTCATGCTTCTTCAGAACTGAAGAAGCTTCTTGGATGAGGAGCGAAAGGTCTTCAAGGAAAAGCAAAGCCCAGTTGCCTTTTGAAAAGAAGCTTCTTAGATGAGAAGTGAAATGTCTTCGAGGAAAAACAAAGAAAGTCCAGTTGCTTTTTGAAAAAGCGTATTTGGGACAACCATGACCTGGATGACTGAGAATCTCCATAGACCGTTGCAAATGGGTTTATTTTCAGGAATATATTTTGATCAGCTCTCATTTGGAAGTGGAGGGGGGTGAGTTTCTCTCCCTTTTTAAAGACTCTGATGACTGTCTCTATGTGGTTAACATTTTATTTCCCCAGAATCTTCAGAAGCAACATTGTTGAATTAAAAAAAATAACATAGTGTTTGTCATTGAGGAGGGTACCCTTTTCTCCCTAAAAACCACAATGGCTGACAATGCTGGGAAGACAAAATGGCAGCTGCCAAGAGACAATTGCCAAAACAATGAGGCAAAATGAGACAAAAGGCATCTTCTGTTGCCACAAGTAGTGACAAAAGAAAAAAAAAACATTCAAATATCCATTTCACCAGGGCCTAATTTGGACATGAATGTATATCCTTCAATGAAGCTCCATCGTTTTATCGTCTCAACCCTAACGTGTTTATTTCCATTTAAAAAATCCCGCGTGTGACTTCACTAGGCTGTTCTTATTTATCTGTGTTGGCAAAGTATCTCCCTGGATATGTGTTAATATCTGTTCTTTACTCCATTTTTAGGTCTTCAGTACAATGTGAAAAAATATGATGAGTAAGTAGACTCATATTCCTTGTGCTCAAAGATATAATGTGATCCTAGAGAACTTTTATCAAAATAGCTATAATTAAAGCTGAGAATCTCCTGCATTCTAGTAGCCATCCAATTCTGGGGTGCTACTCAGCTATCTTTTGCTATTAATTGCATAAAATCTCCACACTCTTGTGTTTTTTTTGTATCTACAAATTGATAGAAGCAATAATTGGAAACGTATCTGAGAAAGGTTGGTTGCTGATATGCTATGCTGATAGTAATACTGCAACGATCAAAACAATACAATTATAATTTTGTCTTTGTATTTCCAGGAAAGAACTGACTCTCAGGGAGATTCCATTAGATGCAACAAATTTGTCAAACTACAAAAGTGAAGATTTTAAATTGGGTAAGTCTTGGAGGATGGAGGGTTTAAGGAGGGGGTGCTTTTGTTCCATTGCCACATGCTGACCTTACACCATGCAGCAGTTTGTTTGGTTTGGCATTAGCATGGTGTGTGAACAAACCATTGTATTGTGCAAATCATACAGTACATCACCAGTTCCTCAACAAATTCTGCTTAAAAAAGCCAAAAGGTCCGCTCCATACGTGAATTCACTCCAAGTGTGTCTTTACCCTGAAGCAGTGGCTTCTTCAGTCTCACATACTCATCAGTCTGCATGATTGCCTAACTTTTTAACCTGAAGATTTAAGATCTAAAAGAAAATCCCACTTCCTTCCCCCCCCCATCCTGCTCCCTCCCTCCCCATCTGTTAACTGCATCTTCACTTGCATTGTAATTCTATTTTTATAGTTTTTAGAAAGAGAAGAAAGAAAGAAAGAAAAGAAAAGAAAAGAAAGAAAGAAAGAAGGAAAGAAAGAAAGATTTGAGTGTCTCCTTTTTCTAAATCATGTTTTTCCTTAACCAATTTCCCTCCTTGCAGATTACAAAAACAATATCCTGAAGGACAAAACTGAACAAAATAGGATTCTCCCTGCTAAGAATATTGACTTAGATAAAGGTGAGTGGGCAGCAAGAATAGACAGTGATTCTCTTCCCCCCCCGCCCCCACCCCCCATTTAAATGTCCCGTTGTTTCACTTCTGAGAAAATGTGTGTCACCCTCCTTGTTAGCAAAGAGAGGGATATTTGGAAACTGCTTGATGAAACTCAGCCTTGCAGAGTTGGCCCTTCCCCACAGTCTTTCATTAGCTCACCACAACCGACTGCCAAGGGGTTTATTACAAGCGGGTGAGTCATTCTTTCCCTGCAGGAAAGGCCGATGGGACAAATATTCCAGTGTGCCAACATTATCTTTGAGGGACCAGAGTTGTGTCTGTTTGCTCCAGGCCCAAGAACTCTTTTCTGCTACTTTACAATCTCTTTGGCCATGCCAGACCTCACACCCGAATTTTCGAACGTAGATTGCATTCTAAGCAAATCCACACTTCGGCCTTTTAAAAGGGTCTCCGTTCCAGGAAAACAGTACTTCAGAGCAGGATTCCAATTCCTGAACGATCCTGGGCAGTGATAAAGAATGATGGGAGTTCAAGTCCAGTATATTGATGGCCAGATATAATCTGTTCCAGTGGTGGGATTCAATTTTTTTTACTACCAGTTCTGTGGGCGTGGCTTGGTGGGCGTGGCTTGGTGGGCGTGGCATGGCTTGGTGGGCGTGGCATGGCTTGGTGGGCGTGGCAGGGGAAGGATACTGTAAAATCCCCATTCCCTCCCCACTCCTGGGGGAAGGATATTGCAAAATCCCCATTCCCTCCCCACTCCAGGGGAAGGATACTGCAAAATCCCCATTCCCTCCCCACTCCTGGGGGAAGGATACTGCAAAATCC
>QLTV01002577.1:779105-800898 GCA_003457575.1 Thermophis baileyi
CTACCGGGCCCTGTGGGCATGGCTTGGTGGGGGGGTGTCATGTGACTGAGGGGGCGTGGCCAACTAGATGTCACTCACAACAAGGTGCTGCCCCTCAGTCACATGACCCACTCACCAAGCCACGCCCACAGAACCGGTAGGGAAAAATTTTGAATTTCACCCCTGGTTTGCATGAACATGAAGAAAAAAGGAGCTGCCCAAATGGAAGATAGGAAAAAGACCAAATGGGGAAAAAGGACAAGAGAGAGGGAGGGAGAGGGAGAGGGAGAGGGAGAGAGGGGGGGATTTTGATAAAACAGTCACAGACCTTTGGTTTTCCCCCTTTTCATGTGTATGTGTGTGGCGCTAAGTGGTAAGAATGTTTTTATTAATTATGAGCCGATTCAGAATTTAAAGAACAGTGTTGCTTGTTGATGGATATAACTCCTTGCCAGAAACAGGCTAATGCGTGTACAGCAAATCCTCAATTTAAATGACCTTGGATTAGCAAATGTGGACATTCTGCTTATTAATAAATATCACTTCCTTTTATTACAGCAGTGGTTCTCAACCTTCCTAATGCCGCGATCCCCGCCCTGCCGCTGCGACCCCTTCCCTGCCCCCGCCCCGCGCGTGCGCGTTGCCAGGCGAGAAGCGATGAGGTGACAAAGGGGGCCTGGCACCAAAATGGCGGGCTAGTGCGCGTGGCCCTTCCGTCGGCGCCTGCGCATTCGAGGGCTGCCCGTGCGTCGCACCATCCCCAGGTGGACGGATAGAGGAGCGGTGTCTCGGTTCCTAAGACCATCGGAAATGCGTGTTTTCCGATGGTCTTAGGCGACCCCTGTGAAAGGGTCGTTCGACCCCCAAAGGGGTCGCGACCCACAGGTTGAGAACCGCTGTATTACAGCAACCCCAGGCGCTTTGTAACTTTTGTTAAGGGAATCAAAAGAGTCTTGTGCCAGGCTTGGCAACCTGTTATGTAAAGTTTGGCACTTGCTCTTTTGTTGGGTATTGCTCCAGTACTCCCAATGAACTTTTTGGAGTTGCTGATACATGAAAGGAACAGAAGGAATGTTCCATTGAGAGAATCAGGGAGTGTGTTTTGACTGCCCCCCCCCTCTCTCTCTTCTCTTTTCTGCCCCAACAACTCCCTTTTATGCCAAAACCCGTCTTTACCACTCTACCAACCCTGGCTTTACTGGGCCACAGTGGTTTTCAGTGGCGTCTCTGCTCTGTGAAATGCCCTTTGATAAACTGGTCTTTTCCTTCCCACATTGCCAGAAAAGAGTTTTAGCTAATGTGAAATCCTAAAGGTATCGCCTGGCCTCGGGGCAAAACCAATTCTCTGCTGTTATCTGACATATTTGAATAATAATAACTGCTTTGGTAGGTTTTTTTTTTCCTTTTAAGCTGGTTAATGGCATTACCTGCCTGAACAAGAAACCTGAAGGACAGCATTAAGACAGCTCAGCCTGTCCCAAAATGTCTTTTTCCCAGCTCTTCCATGGAGGAGGAGGAGGAGGAGGAGGAGGAGGAGGAGGAGGAGGAGGAGGAGGAGGAGGAGAAAAAAAGCTAATTGTTAAGGCTAGTAGCGAGTTTGAAAAAGGCTGTCCTTGCCAACTGCCAAGCATTTATTTATGTCATTTAAAAATAAATAAATACAATAATCAAAGTTTTTTGAGCAGTTAACAATGAAATGCATTACAATCTGACTAGCAATAGCAATAGCACTTAGACTTATATACCGCTTTACAGTGCTTTACAGCCCTCTCTAAGCGGTTCACAGAGTCAGCCTCTTGGCCCCCAACAATCTGGGTCCTCATTTTACCCACCTCGGAAGGATGGAAGGCTGAGTCAACCTTGAGCTGGTGAGATTTGAACCGCCGAACTGCAGCTAGCAGTCAGCTGAAGTAGCCTGCAGTGCTGCACTCTAACCACTGCGCCACCTCAGCTCTTAAAACATATATAATAAAATGAAAATAAATACAACAGAAAACCTATAAGCCAGGGAGGTGTGATGCTCAGTAAAATGAGTGAGTGAGTGAGTGAGTGTGTGTGTGTGTGTGAGCTTGACTGATTGGTTGTGAACAATTTTTCAGCAGTTGAGGTGAGAAGTAGTTGCATCAGTTGTGGTGTATTTGTACCAACGGGGATGGGGGAGCAGATTTGGATGGAAACTTTAGAAGAAGACTGCTGTGTATACTTTTGTGTGTCTGATGTGTGTTTGGGGAATTCAGAAAAAGCAATAGCAATAGCAATAGCACTTATATACCGCTTCAGAGTGCTTTTTACAGCCCTCTCTAAGCGGTTCACAGAGTCAGCCTATTGCTCCCAACAATCTGGGTCCACATTTTACCCACCTCGGAAGGATGGAAGGCTGAGTCAACCTTGAGCCGGTGAGATTTGAACTCCTGGCAGTGGGCAGAGTTAGCCTGCAATACTGCATTCTAACCACTGTACACGATGGATAGATGGATGGAAGGAAAGAAGGAAGGAATAGCAATAGCCCTTAGACTTATATACCGCTTTACAGTGCTTTACAACCCTCTCTAAGCGGTTTACAGAGTCAGCATATTGCCCCCAACAGTACTTAAGACTTATATAGCAATAGCAATAGCACTTAGACTTATATACCGCTTTACATCCCTCTCTAAGCGGTTCACAGAGTCAGCCTATCGCCCCCAACAATCTGGGTCCTCATTTGACCCACCTCGGAAGGATGGAAGGCTGAGTCAACCTTGAGCCTGGTGAGATTTGAACCGCCGAACTGCAGCTAGCAGTCAGCTGAAGTAGCCTGCAGTGCCGCGCTCTAACCACTGCGCCACCTCGGCTCTTGTGGAGGAAGAGCCGAGGAAGCAGCGGAAAAAGGAATTTTTCCACTGCTTCAAGAACACAGTAACTATTTTTGGGTAGTAGAGGGTTGAAACAGATGACCTTTGAAGTTCCTTACAACCAAATCTTTTGTACAGGTAGTCCTCGACTTACAACAGTTCATTTAGTGACCGTTTGAAGTTACATCATCACTGAAAAAAGTGAGTTGCGACCATTTTTCACACTTATGGCCGTTGCAGCATCCCCGTGGTCACACGATCAAAATTTGGATGCTTGACAACAGGTTCGTATTGATGACGGTTCCGAGATCGTGTGATCCCCTTCTGACAATCCAGGGGATCCAGATTCACTTAACAACCACGTTACTAACTGAAGAACTGCAGTGATTCACTTAACTCTGGAAGAAAGGTCGTACAATGGGGCAAAATTCACTTAACAACTGTCTCACTTAGCAACGGAGATGTTGGGCTCAATTGTGGTGGTAAGTTGAGGACTAGGATGTATAGGTTGTTGAAACTGCTGTTGAAAGAGAAAATCAGAGAGAGAAAGACGCTTGATTTGCTGCTGGCTTTCCCACTTCCGAAGGTTGTAAACTCAGCTTGGCTGGGAGAACTTTTGCACTAACTCCTATCCTCTCCTGTTCCTGGAATCTCTCACAGCACTTTTTGGGGTGGAGGAAAAAATAAAACAAAAGAAGTAGGAGCTATTTTAAGAATTGGATGTTCTCTTGGCTTGCCTGTAATTGCTACTAAAAGAAAATGAAAGTGGAGCTGGCAGCCACAGGGGAGGGGTCTGCCCTAAGCCCCTTACTTTGCTAAATGGCAGAAATTTTAATTGATGGCTGGTTGGAGTTTTTAAGCCTCTGAGTGTTATCCTCCCCTTTCCATCACGGGTGGCTAGGACTGATGGTCTCTGGAGTTCCACATGTACTGCCAACCTCTTGCAATTCACACCCCCAAGTGATTCGTTTTGCAATATAAAGCCCCCCCCAAAAAAAGATTCATTGCAGGAGTTCTCTGCAGCACTTCAAATTCATTCACAAAACAAGGATGGGTAACCTCATTGGACACAGCCAATTTATTAAATATTACTTTAAGTTAGCGTTTAGCATTTGTCTTTAAAAATGGCAATACACCAAGTTGAACTCGGCTCCTGGCTTTTCACTGCCTTCTTCCAGAACCTTTTCCAATTCCCCAGTTTAGTTTACATCAGGGCTGTCAAACTCAAGGCCCGGGGGCTAGATCTGGCCCGCGGGGCCGCCCTGAAAACAGCAAAGGAGTCGGCCGCGTACGAGACCCTCCCAAGCTCCGTTTTCGCTGGCAGAGGGTTGCAGGAGGCCGTCACAGCCGAAAACTGAACTCGGGAGCCCGTTTTCGCTGGCAGAGTGCTCGGGCCGCCACAGGCGCCCCCAACACGAGTGACGTCGAGCTGGCCACGCCCACCCCGGCCCCCAAAGTCAAACACACCCCTGATACAGCCCTCAATGAAATCGAGTTTGACACCCCTGGTTTACATCATCAGAATTCCTGGTGGTCTCGCATCCAAACAACATCAGGTTTCCAGTGCGAGTCATGGCTGACTGAAGATGTCTTTGCAAATGAGTGGTGACAACGGACCACTGTGTAGAATGAAAGACCAATGAGTAGACTGATCCTTTGGAGGATTGGGAGATGGAGAGATCAGGAGATGTCCCATAAATGCTGTGAATGGCAGCTCCTCACGAGGAGACCATGAAACCGTGGTCTCCCATGGTTTTCAGTGCCAAGAGCTGAGGGAAATGAGAGCTTTGCTCTCACAACAGTGGCAGAGCCTTTCATAAGGACACAAAGCCAGTCACTCTGAATAACAGAATAATATAGTTGGAAGGGACCTTGGAGGTCTTCTAGTCCAACCCCTTGCTCATGCAGGAAACCCTATACCACTTCTATTCGCTTTTGCAAATGTTCGATTTAGCTACTTCAATATGCATACTAAAGGCCTTCAAAACAGCAAGCTTCATTTGTCACCTGGCGAGTTGTTACTTTTTTTCGGATTTAAATTTTTTTTAAATATAGCTCAAAAATTTATAATAAGATGCAATAAAAGCAGGGAAGAAAAGTGTCTTGATTTAAGAAAGTCTTAAACAGATCGGTTAACCAGACAGGTTTGGAATATTGGTTATTTTTGCTGCAAGACTTGAAAAACAAGTATATAATTAAATAATATACTCATGGGAAACCACTGAACCGGAATTAAATCCATATTCAGAACTGAGGCTTGATGAAGTCTGCAGATGGACACTAGAGGGAACCAAAGGACCAGGCAGGAAAGAGTTAAAATGGCTAAGCTGGCTATAACTTTTTCTTATCTTAAAGGTTTTTTTTTTTACATGGGCTGAAACATTAATAACTAAGATCTCAGAAAAGATACAGATTTCACTGGATAAACTTTTAGACAATGAAATGAGAAAAAGAAAACTTCACCTGAATATAGACATCATAACATTTGAAGGCATGAAAAATAACAAAATTGAGATTACCAAAATGGGAATACAAAAGATAAATCAAGAAAAAGGACCAGGACATTGAACAGCTACGACAAGAAATGATGGCTTCTTTTGGAAATGGGAGAACTTTAAAAGAGAGTTAAAAGATAGCATGTTGGCTTATATTTGGTGTAATAAAAGTTGAAAGCCATTTTATTATTGTCGTTGTCTTTTTCTTTTTTTTTCTTCACTTTTCTTTTCCCCCCCTCTTTTAGTTTGTATTTGTGTTTACTATGTTTCTTTTAAAAAAAATATCTTTTTTTTTAAATAAAGGGACTATGTATTTAATATTATATCTGTTAACAGCGGCCAGAATTGTATTTGCACAACATTGGAAAGGTGTGGAGATCCCCACAAATGAGAAGATAGTAAAAAAAATAATAGAATGTGCAGAAATGGATAGATTAACACTTGAAATTAAAGAGAAGGAAGACATGGAACATTTTAAAACATGGGATTCATTTTATCTATGGTTACATAACAGAAACAGAAGTTAGAACATTTAAAATTATAAGCGAAGGATTCATTTTACCATGAGGGTTTATTATGATACGTTCATTATCAATATGATTTAGTATTCACAATTAAGTATTAATATTATGATGAGAAAATACTATTATTATATGATCACTACTAATGAACATTATGATGATGATGATGATTATTGCTCAAACTAACTAACCAGACAGCACACTGTTTATATAGACATTGAAATTGTTGCTCTTTCTTTATATAGTAAAAATTAAAAAATAATTGAAAAATAATAATAATAAAATTATGTAATACACACAGACACAAATATACCTACATCAAATCCAAACAAGATCAGCCACATGCTAATGGAATTGGAGGAAACATGAAAAAAAAAGTTATTTTATTTAAATCCTGAAAACGTTGTTACAGCAAATCTTGCAGTGAAAGGATTTATTTATTATTATTTTTTTAGAACTTTCCTATCTTAGACTGGAATAGTTTTTAAAATTGTTCACCTCTGCCTCCTGCTCCAGTATATTCCTGTGTAGTAAAACAGTGTTTGATCTTTTTATATATACCAGCTTCCATTTTAACTTTATTGCCTCACGGAAGGGTTTTTATTTTATTTTTCTTCTGCATTTGCAACCGCAAATGTCCACATTGGAGCAGATTTCAAAGAGATTGTCGCTTGTTTTGGTCATTCGTGCTGGTTTTCTCAAGAGTTGCAATGTATCTGCGTTAATTAGGAAAAGAAGTGGGCTATTTCCCCCCCCCCCAATCTCCCTGTTTTCTTTTCATTCCTTCTCCTTGGGATGGAAGACCACCAGGAGATCCCAGACCATAGGCTAGCCTGAAAGCTTGGTCTGGAGGAATCCTTCCCCTCCTTTGTGCTGGACTTGACCTTAGATGTGTTTTTGCTGAGTCGGAAGTCAAAGTTTTGTGTTAACCAGACTGGGAGGGTGTTGCGTATGGTCCCTTATATATAGGAAGGCTGACAGTTCTGATTTCACCACGTTGAAGCCAAGCCTCCCTGGGTAATGCCCAGACATGAGTGCCGTGCCTGAAATTGTGAAAAGCTGCTAAGGGCCAGAGTTGCCTGCTTGATCAAGTTCAGCCTTCTTATCACTAAATGTCAGCTTCGTTCTGCCTGGTTGCTCGGCAGGAATTCCTTCTTGCCCTAGGCGAGTGTGGCGTTTTTCTGTACAGGCCTGTACAGATTTGCCACTTGCCTCAGACAGGGGAATAAATTGGAAAGAGACCTAGAGGCTGTGCTCTCCTCTGCCGGCTTCTTTCCCACACTACCTTCAAGCTTAATAATGTATATATATATATAAATGTTGAGATTCTAGAAAGAGTGCAGAGAAGAGCAACAAAGATGATTAGGGGCTGGGAGCAGAGGTGAAATCTACTTGCCTTCCCTACCGGTTCGGAAGCGTGCGCTTTTTCACCCTCTGCGCATGCGCGGAACGCTTTGCGCATGCGCAGAGGGTCAAAAACAAGAAAATGGCGATGTTCGGGCGGGTGGGCGGAGCCTCGCGCTGCCGCCGCTACCAGTTCTCCAAACCACCGGCAGCCACCACTACCGGTACACCTGGACCGGGCCGAACCGGTAGCATTTCACCCCTGGCTGGGAGGCAAAAACATATGAAGAACAGTTGCAGGAATTGGGTATGTCTAGTCTAGAGAAAAGAAGAACTAGGGGAGACATGATAGCAGTGTTCCAGTATTTGAGGGGCTGCCACAAAGAAGAGGGGGGTCAACCTATTTTCCAAAACACCTGAGGACAGGACAAGAAGTAAGGGTGGAAGATCATTAAAGACAGACCCAACCTAGAACTAAGGAGAAATTTCCTGATAGTTAGAGCAATTAATCAGCGGAACGGCTTGCCTCCAGAAGTTGTGGGTGCTCCATCACTGGAGGTTTTTAAGAAGACACTGTACCGCCATTTGTCTGAAATGGTATAGGGTCTCTTGCCTGGGCAGGGAGTTGGACTAGAAGACCTCCATGGTCCCTTCCAACTCTTGTTAGTCTGTGTAAATTTGTGATGCGGTAAAATGAATGCAGCCCAGATCCCACCACTGACCCTGACATTCTAACATTTGAACAGACAACTTGGTTCCAAAAACAGACCCTGTTTATTGCGTGATGCATTTCTTCTTCAAATTCATATAAGTCTCCCTGTGGCCGTGTCGACTTGCTTTTGCGATTAGACAATCGGTTTGTCCCGCAGCCCCTTTGTAAATGTAATCTGTGCAAACTGTAGGAGATGACTTCCCTGGTGAAAAATAATTCCCCCCTCTCTACCCATCGATTTTTGAAAAATATGGTCTGTTGCTGTATCCCAACGTGGGTTGTTTTTTTTTTTTTTTGCTGGGGGTGGGGTGGGGGTGAGAGCCTGCTGCTTCACTTTCACAACATAGGAATTTAATTGGTCATTTTGAATTGCCGTTGCCGTTCCTGAGCCCTATCTCTTTGATGGATTGTATGGATTGCAGAAGGCTTTGTGGCTTTACAGATCAGACTGCATGCATGCGTTCGTATTTAGAGAAGCACTGATTGCAAATTGGCAAAATAAAAGTTTGGAGGTGGTGGCAAGGGAATAAAAGTCCGGAAAAGGTAGCAGGAGAAGGAAAACTTGGAAAAAAAGTTCAGAAACAAAAATAAACATGAGGAATGTAGTTTCCTCGGTTTCTTCTCCTCCGTCCACTGAGGCTTCAGAAAATATGCTCCAAATTGTCTAATTCTTGCTTTCTGGATTATATTTAATCCTATATACCTTCAACATTCCTCTTGTTGGCTCTGTGGTGAAGATGAAAGATAATTTTGAGATCGTTTGAAAAGGAAAGTTCGGATTGTATCCTGACGAGCCTTAAACATCTCTGAGAGGAGGCGCTTGGTGCAACTGGGAATAATTAGCAACTGCCGTGTAATTGTGTGTTTGGGATGAAGTTCTTCTCTGAATCCACGGAACAGCTGAATATTTTATGGCTGAGCAAAGGCCCTTTTAAAGGCTGTGTTTTTATAGCTGGCAAAAGTGCGGTTACTTGAAATGGGGTTGCGTTGCGGGTTTGAGGTGGAAACAGCTTCATCTGCTTGCCCCACCCTTAAAGCCTCCTTATCCCAAGACTCCTTTGCTCACATAGAGGAATTGTGCACACACGTGTGTTATTTTCTGTGGTGTCAGATGCACAATTTGGGCATGTTCCTGTAGATGTATGTTTCCCACTGAGCTGATGCTTTCCCTGGCAAGGGGCATCATTAAGAACAGGACATTTCCTAGCAGTGACGAATTGATGCTTAACTTTTCTCAAAGCATGTGGCTTGATTATTTCAAACCCCCCCCCCCCCCTCCCTCCTAGCATTTTTTGGCTGAGTATCCTCCCATGTGTTCCTTGGGAGGGGGCATTACTCCTTTTTGCCTCCTGGAGTCTGAGACTTGGCTCGCTCGCTTGATCTTGGTGTAACGTGCTCGTTTTGAGGATCTTGCAATTGAACGATGCCGGTATTGAACTACCTGACTCTGTGGTTTCTTCCCCAAACCCAAAAAACTTTAACCTTAGACTGTCTACTGTCGACCTCACCCCATTCCTAAGAGGTCTGTAAGGGGCGTGCATAAGCGCACCAGCGTGCCTACCGTCCCTGTCCTACTGTCCTATTGTCCTCATCTATCTGTATTCACTTTGATTATGTTTATGTTTATACCTATACCTGCTATCTTGTACATGTTTGACAAACAAATAAAATAAAATAAAATAGATATTCAGATGCCAGCTGCTCCTTTGTGGGCTCCTGTGCCCCCTTTTACCTAGGTTTTGTTAGGTTTGTCATCCAGTGGAAAGATTTGATGTTTCCTTTTTTTCCTTTTTTTTCTCCCAGGGTGGTAAAGGAAGAGATCTCGGATGACAACGCAAAACTCCCATGTTTCAACGGACGTGTCGTGTCCTGGGTACGTGGAGTCACTTCTGCCAGATCATTGACGCAGGCAAAAGATGCGGTTGGGGGGGGGGTCTTTGCAAAATGGGACCCGTCACTTGCCAGGTCTTGCGTGCATCTCATATATATATATCTCTAGAAGAAGAAGAAAAATCCATGGGTGCACATGAGAGGTTGCAAGAATTAGCTGTTCCCCCAGCCACAGCTCTGAGGTTCAAGTATCTCATGGGTTTCTGAGTTCCTTTTGGTTTGATTATGAATTCTTCCATTCCTGTTCCGTGGTGAGCCCCCACTTAGCCCCACTGCAGGCTCTGTCCGCAGCCCGCTCTGAATTCATCGCTAATTGCCTTCAATGGTTTGCGATTTTGATCCCCTTTTTTGAAAGCCTCCTCCATTTTTCGGCTGAAAAACCATGCTCGGCCACCCTGCTGAGGTTGACTTTGTTTGCCAAAATGCCCCTTGTCTGTCTTGGGGCGGCGTGCCGGCTGACACAGGTTGCGCACAGTGGGTTGGCCATTGTAGGCAATTTTCTGTTTCATCGGCTGCAATAACGGGATGTCATTTTTCTTCCCCCCTTGGGAAAACCCCACCTGATTCGCCGCTTTGGCACTAGTTCCTGATTGGCTGTGGGTGATGTCATGCTTTTTTTCCCCTCCCAACAACCGCATCCCGCCATGCAGGGTGGTACTCCCACCCCCCCGCAAGACTCGGTGGTATGATTCTCCTTTTCTTGTGCGTGGTTCTTTCCCAGGTCTGCTACTAATTCAGACAAACGGATAAAATCTGTTCAGCCTTAGATTATTCTGAAAAACAACCAGGCAGAGGGATGGGTGAAAAAACAGTTTTCAAGCAATCCATCATGGAGTAACAATGGCTTTCTCTGTATGGAAGGAAACGCGTACTTTAGCATGGTGGCCTGTTCTATAGAGAATTGTCCCGTAGAGCTGATCATGTCTTCTACAGCCTTCCTGGTCAGCTCCAAACCTAGGTTTCTGATGTTTAAGCCTAAATCTAAATCTAGATTTAGTCTAGATGGTTACTTCATGTAAAAATAAAAACACCTAGTGTTCTTTATATGATTAAAATCCATGCAAGCTCTCCTGTTGTGTTTTATATGGTTTGGCTTTGCCCTTTTTTAACATCCCTGCAATGAGCAAAGTTTCCTAATGCCTTAGCTTTAAATTCTCAATTTGTCCAGTAAAGTATTAAGCCTTGGGTTTTCTTTTGTCCCTTTAGAAATTAGAATTGGCAGGTCTTCAGATCTTTTAAAAGACATTACCTACCCACATTACAGCATATTTTTAGAACAACAAAAACTAGATTTTTTAAAGGGTGTGTGTAGATCTTGGCTCGCTCCGATCTATGTATTTTTCCCTCCAGTCCTAGAATTTTTTTTCCTCTGCGCTCACTTGTCTCGTTAGTCTTTTAATGAAGACGTCATTCACGCCCACCTCAAAAAACCACCTACACTGAATTCTCACTCCCTCTCGGGGAAGCATTTTCCTGTTAGTAACCTAACAGGGAAGGGGGGGGAAAACACATGTAACATTTGCATTTTTCTTTGATTTTTCCCCTCCCTCCTTCTTTTAATTCATGCAAACCTTTTCATCAGTAAAAATGATGCTAGAGGGGTAGATGGTCCCCTGGTATTTCCCCCGCCATTCTGTCAATCCACCTCTCTGACATTTCTTCCCGATGAACATTTTCCCTGCAGATCAGCTCGGGGAATACCAATTTTGTGCCTTCTGTCACTGGCTGGTTTTTTTGCCTTTAGTATTCTTTTAGCATTTCCCCAGGGGTTATTCTTTCGAAATTGGGGAGAGGCGGGCTTCGCTGAGATGAGAAACACGCATGGGGAAAAAAGGCTTGCTTTGGGAAAAGTAAATTTGTTAGTGTGAGACCTCTCTCAGGTTGGAAGATAAACAGACACGAGTGAAACCCAGAATAGCTTTTTAATACAGTCCTCCTTCTTGTGCCTAGAGCAGGGGTGTCAAACTCAATTTCACTGAGGGCCGGATCAGCATTGTGGTCCTCCGGGGGTCAGGAGGGGAGGGGTGTGGCCCAGGGACATGGCCAGCTTGACGTCATTCTCTCTCTCTCTCTCTCTCTCTCTCACACACACACACACACACACACACACGGCCAGAGATGCTGGTGCGGGCGATCCACAGCAGGATGGGGTGGGTCGGCCTGTGCGCGCATGTGTGCACGCCGCCTCCAATGCGCGCGCACGCACGCACGCTGGGATTGGGTGGGCCGGGCCCTTACAGTTTCCAGGATGACTGCGTGGGCCAGATCTGACCACATCGTGGGTCGGATATGGCTCGCGGACCTTGCGTTTGACACCCCTGGCCTAGCGGGATAAAGTAGCCAACTTGTTATTTTCTTCTTTGTGTGTTTGTATTTCACATTTCTGAACCGCCCTTCTTCCTCAAAGAGGGATTCTGTTGGCTTCTGTTTGCATCACCTGCAGTTAAAAAAAGTTTGGATTTCCCCAAGTATAATTGTTTAGTATCAATTTAGAGTCCAATGGGCAATACTCCTTTTTCGGTCTAGCAAGCCACTCCAGGAAGAAGACAGGTGGTTCTTTTCAGAAGTCAGGATGATAGTTAACAAGGCACTTATTCTTCACAACATTGTGGACGGAAGGTTGCGTATACCTCGTCCTGACATCCCCATTGAATTCACCTCCTTGTCTTGCAGCTGGTCCTGGCCGAGAGCTCCCATTCGGATGGCGGATCGCAGTGCGCAGAAAGCCACACCGATCTTCCTCCTCACCTTGAGCGAACTGGAGGCATCGGAGACTCTCGCCCCCCTTCCTTTCAGTATGGTTCGATTTAAACATTTTCAACACAACGCTCATTCTGCTGCATGCGATTTTAACGTGGGCGTATTTTCCAGATTTTTTTTAAAAAAAATAAATAAATAGAAAAATGGGGGAATCTGTGGAAGGGTTGATCTCCCCACTTCCAACAGCTGGAATGGCCGCTGGTCAGGGAAGATGGGAACTGTAATCCAGCAAAAGCTGGAAAGCCTCAAGTTGTCCACTCTTTGCTCTTCTCCCTGAGATAAGATAAGATAAAATAGGATAAGGATTAGGATTAGGATTAGGATTAGGATTAGGATTGGATAGGATCAGCAGTGGATTGCTCCCGGTTCGGTCCGGTTCTTAGAACCGGTATCAGCGGCGGTGGGAGGCTCCGCCCACCCACCTGGGACGCTTCTGCACAGAAGCGTCACGCGTGCGCATGAGCACGCGTGCGAATCAGTAGCAAATTAATTCAGAACCCACTACTGGCTAGGATGATAGGATAGAATTCTTTATTGGCCAAGTGTGATTGGACACACAAGGAATTTGTCTTCGGTGCATAAGCTCTCTGTGTACATAAAAAATACATTCATCAAGACTCATAAGATACAACACTTAGTGATAGTCGTAGGATACTAAATAAGCAATTAAAATCATACTAGGAAACTAAATAAAACAATATAAATCGCAAAGATACAAGCAACAAGGTTATCGTCATAAGTGGGAGGAGATAGGTAATAGGATGAGAAGAATAATAGTAATACAGCAGGGGTGGGTTCTAACGTACCTCGCCACCGGTTCGCTTCCTCCCGTGCCGCGTGGCTGCATGCGCTTTGCGTGCGGCTGCGCATGCGCAGCGCCGAAAAGTCAGCTTCTGCGCATGCGCAGAAGCAAAAACCAGCAAAAAATTCCAAAAAATATATAATTAAAAAAAAATATCCCCCCAAAAAAAGATGGCGGCGTCCACGGACCGGCACATGCGCAGTGGTGAAAATTCCCAAAAAAATAAAAAAAACAAGCCAAAAACAAGATGGCGGTGCATGTGCAGTGCAGGGGACTCGGCTTCTGTGCATGCGCAGGAAGAAAAAAAAAGTAAAAAATTCCAATCCCCCCCCCCAAAAAAAACCTTCCAAAAAAAAAAGGTGGCGGCATCCACGGACCGGCACCGAAAGAACCGGATCCGTGACGTCACCACCGGTTTACTACCGGTTCTATAGAACCGGTGCGAACCGGGAGGAACCCACCTCTGTAATACAGTCTTAATAAATAGGATTGGTAAATAGGATGCTAGGATTGCTTTGTGCAAAGAGTCATTTTCCCCCCCCGCAGGGAAGAATGTTTCCTACTTAGGTGCTAGTTTGACTGCCTTGGTGAGAGGAGAAGAAGGCGTCGCATGTCATCAGATAGGGAGAAGCGAGCAGGAATTACCTTTAATCACAGGCGTCACATAACGATCAGACGCGGGTTTAGATTTTAATATCCACTGTTGTGCAAGTTGGGTGTCCCTGTTGCGAAACTCAGGTTTTGAAAAACGCTGGCAACTTTGACTGAGCGACTCTCCACACCGACAAAATATTTTCCATCTATTCAGAATATTTGTTAAAATTGTCAGACAAAACTAGTTAAAAAAAAAATGCTCGTGGAAAACAGGGTTTAAGAAATAATGTATTAATGGGGTATAGGTAATCCTCGACTTACGACCACAATTGAGGCCAAAATTTCTATTGTTAAGCGAGACAGTTCTTAAGTGAGCTTTGCCCCATTTTGCGACCTTTCTTGCCACCATTGTTAAGTGAAATCGGCTTCCCCATTGACTTCGCTTATCAGAAGGTCGCAAAAGGGGATCACGTGACCCCGGGATGCTGCGACCGTCATAAGTATGAACCAGTTGCCAAGCATCTGTATTTTGATCACATGATGAGGATGTTACAAAAATTGTAAGTGAAAAATGGTCATAGGTCACTTTTTCCAGTGCCGTTGTAACTTTGAATGGTCACTAAATGAACTGTTGTAAGTGGAGGACTACCTGTATTTCAGAAACATGTCTTTAACGTCTCTTTTCTTTTATGTACACTGAGAGCACATGCACCAAGACAAATTCCTTGTGTGTCCAATCACACTTGGCCAATAAAAAATTCTATTCTATTCTATTCTATTCTAAACTAACATCTTTTTCGAAAAGTCAGTGGATGTGGACTTGTATCCCTGCAGATACAGGGAGTCCTCGACTTATGATCGCAATTGAGCCCAAAGTTTTTGTTGCTAAGCAAGGGGAGTTTTGCCCCATTTTATGACCTTTTTTGCCACAGTTGTTAAGCAAATCACTGCAGTTGTTAAGTGAATCGTGAGGTCATTAAATGAATCTGGCTTCCCCCCCATTGACTTCGCTTGTCAGAAGCCAGCTGGGAAGTTTACAAATGGTGATCATATGCTCTCGAGACACTAAAACCGTCATAAGTACATGCCAGTTGTCAAATGTCTGACTTTTGATCACGTGAACACGGGAATGTTGCAACGGTCATAAGTGTGAAAAATCCATCTTAGGTGACTTTTTTCAGTGCCATTTTACTTCGAATGTCACTAAATGAATGGTTGTAAGTCAGAGGTGGGTTCCTCCCGGTTCGCACCGGTTCTATAGAACTGGTAGCGAACCGCTGGTGATGTCACGGATCCGTTTCTGTCGGTGCCGGTCCGTGGATGCCGCCATCTTTTTTTTTGGAAGGTTTTTTTTGGGGGGGGGGTTGTGGATTTTTTTACTTTTTTTTTTCTTCTGCGCATGCGCAGAAGCCGAGTCCCCGGCACTGCGCATGCTCCGGCAACTTGTTTTTGGCTTTTTAAAATTTTTTTTGTGAATTTTCACCACTGCGCATGCGCAGCCACGTGGCGCGACCACGCGGCGTGCAATGCGCGCAGCCACGCACCGCGGGAGGAAGCGAACCGGCAGCGAGGTAAGTTAGAACCCACCCCTGTTGTAAGTAAAGGACTACCTGTATTGTAACAGGCCAACATCTGGAGGGTCACGGGTTTCTATTTCAAACATTCTTACAAAACAGTTTCTAAAAAGACAAGAGTTTGGCTCGTACTCAGTTTAAAAAGTGGGGTATCCTAACCAAGGGTGAATCAGAAAGTTAAAAATAGTAGCAATAATAATAAAACAAGTACGACACTTTAAGCTGATAAAATCAGGAATTCTGCATCCAGGACAATCTCTTTACTTTTTTTTTTTTTCCCCGTCCTGGGAATGGGTCACACCCTGTGTGTAGCATTTCCGCCTAAAACAGTTAGAGAGAGGGAGATTGATTGCTTCAGCCAGCCTGCTTCCTTCTTTTGCAGTGATATTTCTGCCCTCTCCTGGCTGTTCCCTTGCATGGTCTGAGAAAATGGTTTTTTAGTTTCCCTAACACACACATGAACAACTAAAGACTCGCTTTTTTGAGCCTGTCCACCAGGGGTGGGTTCTAACTTACCCCACTACCGGTTCACTTCCTCCCGTGCCGCGTGGCCGCACAGTGCCGAAAAATCCGAACAAAATTCCCCCCCCCCAAAAAAAGCCAAAAACAAGATGGCGACGCATGCGCAGTGCCGGAAACTCGGCTTCTGTGCATGCGCAGAAGGAAAAAAAAAACCCGGAAAAAAATCCCCCCCCCAAAAAAAATTCCCCAAAAAAGATGGCGGCACCCACAGACCGGCACCAACAGAACCGGTTCCGTGATGTCACCGTGACGTCACCAGCAGGTCGCTACCGGTTTGGGCGAACCGGTTCGAACCGGTAGGAACCCACCTCTGCTGTCCACCATGTTCACCAGCGCACAGTGCTGAATGCATTGTGTGAACCCAGCCGAACGATATCAGTTAAAAAGACCCAAGAAAATAACATTTCTCCACTCTCCAAACTTATCCAGCGAATTAACAGCTTCCACCTTGTAGCCAAAGCAAATTTTTTTGCAGTTCTTTGGGCCTTGTATGCTAACAAAATAGAAACAAACTGTGAAGCTGCTTTTTAAAAAAAAAACAATACAACATATTCCAAAAGCAAAATTAAAGTCAGGAGAATCAAAGCAGCTGATATATCCCATAAAGCTGCAACAGTGTATTCACTTCCAATTAAGCCATGGACTAACTTTTCTTAAAATAAATACTTTTCCATTTTATGTCATTGTTTCTTTTCCTTGAGTATTTGTCTTCGTATAGTCTTCTTGATACATGCCTGGCCTTGAAGCAGGGGTGAAATCCAGCAGGTTCTGACAGGTTCTGGAGAACCGGTAGCGGAGAACTGGCAAATACCACCTCTGGCTGGCCCCAGAGTGGGATGAGGAATGGAGATTTTGCAATATCCTTCCCCCAGGAGTGGGGAGGGAATGGGGATTTTGCAATATCCTTCCCCCAGGAGTGGGGAGGTAATGGAGATTTTGCAGTATCCTTCCCCTGCCATGCCCACCAAGCCACGCCCACCAAGCCACACCACGCCCACCAAGCCACGCCCACAGAACCGGTAGTAAAAAAAATTGGATTTCACCACTGCCTTGAAGCATGTCCACAATTTATAATGGGCTTAATAGTGGAAGATTTATTAATCAGAAGGAATCTGTAGCGTCTTTTCAAACTAACACATTTTTTTAAAAGTCATAAGACTTTTATAATGGGGGGGTTGTTTTATAATAATGGAGATTTATTAAAGGGTTCCATATAAATGAAAGAGCATGCCTTAGAGCGTACACCGCATTTGATGCCATCTTTTCTTCCTCTTCCCCAGCCCAAATGCCTCAAGCAGCCGAGATGGGCTGGACAACGAAACTGGAACCGAGTCCGTTGTCAGCCACCGGCGCGATCGTCACCGGCGGAGGAACCGAGAAGGCCACGAAGATGGTAAGTTGGCTCTTCTCTTTTGCCTTTGATGCCTTGGATTGGCCTGCATTTCTGAGGTTAGCCAGGAGCCTAAAACCCATTGTTAGGAGGATTTACAGAGAAAAATTAAGTGTGAAACAGAAAAGCTTTGGAGCAGCAGCATCACACACTCAGTGCCACAATACCCTCAGAGGCATGTAATGACTGCAAGCAAACATTCCCCATGTGTTCTCAATAAACATGCAAGTTCATGTAGAAAGAGGTACTGTCCAAATCCATGATGGCGAACCTATGGCACGCGTGCCTGAAGCGGCACGCGGAGCCATGTCGCCTGGCACGCGCGGCATCGCCCATTCCTCTTCCGGGTTTCCGGTGCATGCATGCGCACCGGCCAGCTAGTCTTCTGGTTACTGGTGCGCATGCGCGCGCGACGATCAACTGGCCTTCACGCGTGCGGCAGTGCCAGAAACCGGAAGATCAGCCGGCCAGCTGATTGTCGCGCACGCATGCGTGCCAGTAACCAGAAGACTAGCTGGCTGGTTCGCATGCGTGCCCCGGGACATCCACCCACTTGCCAGCCAGAAGCGCTGCCGCCAGTCGCTCCCCTGCGCCCGCCCTCCTGCCTGCCTTGTCACCGCCACCGGGAGGAAAGGCCCCAAAGCTGCGCTGCCCGGGATCCACGTGGGCTGCTGCAGGGAGATGCCAGGCATGGCTGGCTGGATGCTTCCTGGAGCGCGACGCTAGCAGAAGGATGAGGAGCCGCCGCTGCCTCTTAGCCAGCGTGAAGGGCCTGTTTCCGCAGCCTGCCGCCGCCCTCTCTGCCCCGCCGTCTGCTCCTGCCACTGTCAGGGAAGCGGCTGCGCGAGAACTGCCGCCGCCAGGGGCGAGGGGGTGGCGGCGGCAAGAACGGGCAGGCCTGGACTTCCCTGTCTCCCCGCTCGAGTGGGCTTCTGGCGTGGCCCCAAGCCTCCAGCGGGGAGGGACAGAAGCCCCAGCCCCCTGGCGGCGGTGGTTCTCACACTGCCGTTTCCCCGGCGGCTGCAGGAACAGCGGGCTGGGGTTTCCCTCCCTCCCCGCCGGAGGCTTGGGGCCGCACCAGAAGCCCTCTCGTGTGGGGAGACAGGGAAGCCCTAGCCTGGCTGGCACCTCTGCTCCTTTTCCTCTTCTGGGTTCTGGCGTGCCCCCTCCCCCCTCGCAGCCAGGAGAAGGAGAAGCTGCCGGCGGGGAGGCGAGCTCCCCCCCAGGAGGACCGGAGGAGAGTGCCGTAAGCGGTAAGAGGCGCGCCAGCTGGGAAGCGGTCATGCTCCCTTGTGGCGGAAGAGGGTTGCACCAACCTTTGCCAGCGCAAACGGCCATGCTGGACGCTGCCCGGAGCGCGAGGCTGGCAGGAGGAGGAGTAGCGGCGGCGGCGGCAGACTATTCACGCTGGCAAAGTTTGGTGTAGGAGGCTTTCCAGGCCCAAAATGGGCCGGGGGGATGCGTGCATGCGCAGTGTGGGGTGCATGTGTGGGGGAGCGTGGGGGTCGTGCGTGCATGCGCAGGTGGGGCGCGCATTGCATTGTGGGTGCCGGTACGCACACGTGCTATCGCGCGCGCGCACACACACAGTTTTGGCACGCAACCAGAAAAAGGTTCGCCATCACTGGTCTAAATGGTTTTTTAAAATGCAGAATCTCCTTTTGAGTTTAACTCCTGGTGACTTCATGGACCATTTGGTGTTTTTTTCTTGGCAAGAAGGTGGAAATAGCTTGCTGCTTCTTTTATCCCAGATATTTGTTTAACTTCCCAGGCTCACCTCCTGCCTTTGATATTCTCGTAGACTTCCATCTCTGATTTAATCAGGACCGACCCAATGTATACCACCACAATGAGTGGCTAGTGGCCTTTTTAGGAACTAGAAGATGTGGTAGCAGGGTTCCAATATCTCAGGGGCTGCCCCAAAGAAGAGGGAGTCAAGCTATTCTCCAAAGCTCCTGAGGGCAGGACAAGAAGCAATGGGTGGAAGCTAATCAAGGAGAGAAGCAACCTAGAACTAAGAAGAAATTTCCTGACAGTGAGAACAATGAATCAGTGGAACGATTTATCTCCAGAAGTTGTGGGTGCTCCAACACTGGAAGTTTTTAAGAAGAGATTGGATAACCATTTGTCTGAAGTGGTGTAGGGTTTCCTGCCTAGGCAGGGGGTTGGACTAGAAGACCTCCAAGGTCCCTTCCAACTCTCTTATATTGTTCTGTTAGATGTAATGACATGCTGTTTAGGATTCTCACTTTTCTCTCTTTCCTGGGGTATGTGTGTGTGTGTGTGGGGGGGTGTATTTTGGTATTCTAAACATTCCCTCAAGATTTAGAGGGAATTTTATACGACTTCTTCCAGCAGTCAGTTCCTTTGCAGCCTTACCCATGAATGGCTAGGATTGACCCTCTCTCAAGTACCTTGTAGTTTATGATTGCTGGTTTGCCTGCATTGCTGTCAGTGTGTCACTCTTTGCTTGCCTTTTGTGAGAATGCAGGCCAGGTCAGAACCCAGTCAGGAAAACAGCCCTCATCTGAACGATGCCCGTCTCTAGTTGTCTTCATGTCTCCTTCACCCTTTTTCTTCTTTGGAGGGGAGCCGTGCCATCTGTGAAGCATCAGGCTGTAATGCCAGCCTTGGTCTTGGGCACGCAGATCCTAACACAAGCCTGCAGGAGGGGGACGAATCCTTCTCTGCTGAGGAATAATTGCACTGACAGGGAGTGGGGGGTATGGAAACAAGCCAGAGATGGGCTGTATTTTCCTTACGTGCCAAAATCTGCTTTTATCCCTGTTTGGGGTCTCACTAAGGCAGCTTCTGTCTCTGAGTTTGGTGGTTTTATTTTATTTTAATGGGAAGCAATATGCCTGCTGTCACAGCAGGAGCGAGGGACGAGTCCCTCACCCTGGTTTGAAACAATAAATGCCCTGCAAGGTTGAGACAATTGACCAATTCCGATTAAAAGGGAAAAAGCAGAATACTTAATTGGAAGTTTAGGAGGTCTGTTTGGGGTTCTCATTATGAGGCTTCTTTGTAGCTCCCAACCCCGCCTCTTCTGTTTCCTAAAGAGAAGCAGGAAAGGGAAAAAGCTGTAATTAGAGAGGTAATTAAGAATCTGAGTTTTGTTCAGACTCGGCACACGGATGGGGTGCGTGTGTGTGTATGTGTGTGGTGTCTGTTTCATTCGTGTTGTATTCAAACCTCCCCTGGCATCTCTCCGACTACTAGACTCTGCGCATTCAATTTGATGGGAAAGAAAATTGCTTTCCAGATTGCTTTTTCCTAAAGAGGAAGACGTCTTTTAATTATATTTTCTCAGGCTGGGTTGTAGCAGCAGTGCTTGCATTTATTTATCAATGAAGTGTGTGTGTGTGTGTGTGTGTGTGTGTGTGTGTCCTGTCTTTCAGGGCACTACCCTCTCTCCAGCTGTCTTCAACCTCCCTGGCTTCTTAGCTTCCATTCAGCCTCTCTCCGAGGGGGCATTTTTAAAGTGGGAAACGAGGCCCGGCAGCAGGTATACCAACCATGGCCCTGATAATCGTAGCAGGTTCTGCCACCTTCGCAGGGGTGGCAGAATTTCCACCAGAGGAAATTCTCTTGCAGCTTAAGAACGAGGCAGAAAAAGTCCGCTTAGTTTCCCTTTGGAGAGGGGGAACTGAAACACAGAGATCAGGACAGGAGAAGGACACAAATCTTTGGATGGCACAGATAATCTTCTGTTTCCTCCTTTTCCTGCCAAAAGATGCAGGCCTGCATCTCCCTACTCCCTTCCAGATAATTCTTACCTTCTCCCCCGCCCCCCAGCTGAGCCTCCATTCCATCAGCTCTTACTATTCCCTATCCCCCCATCCCTCAATAATCTTCCCCTACGACTTCTTTATCTTGCTGTGGTTCTCCCCGTTGCATTTTCCTGCAGACCTCAGCCCCTAAATTCTTTAAGGCAGAGAGAGAGGTAGTCTGATGCTCAGGACTTCAGGGTCCAGGAGCCCCAATCACCTCAGCTAATGGTCAAAGACTGAAGGAGGGTGACTTGCCCACTTAATTTGTTTTTTTTAAACTCGGGTTTCCTTGACGTCTTTCTAAGCTGCTTAATAAACACTGAACTGAAGGCCAGGAGGCCAGTGCGAGTCTCTTATCACAGCCTCCGTCCGTCTTACTTCTGGAACTGCCACAGAGGACACAAATCCAGGCGGTAACATGTGGCTCAGATAGTGTGCATTTGTGTCATTCATGTTGTCAGGCTCCAGATGTAGCTGAAGGAGGATTTCAAGGCTAGCTGGTGACTAGCAAGGGATGTTAAGAGTTGGGGATCAGCAAAATTTGGATGGACGAGTCCTGCTAGGTCAGTGATGGCGAACCTATGGCATGCGTGCCACAGGTGGCAC
>QLTV01002577.1:825281-839471 GCA_003457575.1 Thermophis baileyi
TTCCTTGTTTTTCTGTTACACTTTTATTATGAATAGATGATAGATAGATAGTTGATAGAAAGAAAGAAAGAAAGAAAGAAAGAAAGAAAAAGAAAAAAGAAAGAAAGAAAGAAAGAAAAAGAAAGAAAGAAAGAAAAAAGAAAGAAAAAAAGAAAAAGAAAGAAAGAAAATAATATCTGCCATATCTTCCTACTTGTTCTTTGCAGGAGCAGATGTCGTCGACTGGCTTTACACCCACGTGGAAGATTTCAAAGACCGCCGAGAAGCCCGGAAATATGCCAGCAGCATGCTGAAGCATGGCTACCTCAGACACACTGTGAATAAGATTACTTTCTCAGAGCAGTGCTATTATGTGTTTGGAGATCTTTGTGGCAGTAAGTGGCCTCTGTGGCATATCTCCTTTGGATAAGCTGCTCTTTTAGTTAGTTTTACCTTTGCTTATTTAGGCTGGCGCGTTCTGGTTTTGGTCTTTTTGTGTTTATGCATGTGTCTCTGTATACACAACTAGAAAAGGGGAACTTTACTCGAAATTAAACCAAACCCTTAAACTACCAACTTCCCACAAGTCTCTCTATTTGTAAAACTTAATCATTGCCTCTTTCCCATTCTTGCTTCAGTAGCTGACAGCAGCTAGCTGACCTTAAGTAATCATGAAAAAGCTGGTTTGTTCTGGGATGGGAGACCACCAGGAAATCCCAAGAGTGTAGATTGGGATTTAAAAAAAAAAAAGGGGTTCCCCAAAAGAGAGTGGCAAGCTGCTTCCGTAACACCTCCCAAGAGTCAAACTTGCCAACTTACAGATATTAGCATTTCTATTGAAAAGACTACTCTCACTGAGCAAAGAGAGACAGTTTGGTCTAGTGGTTAAGGCACCTGGTAAAAACCAGGAGACTCTGAGTTCTAGTCCCGCTTTAGGCATGAAAGCCAGCTGGGTGACTTTGGGCCAGTCCTTCTCTTTCAGCCCATCCCAACTCACAGTGTTGTTATTGTGGGGAAACAGGAGGAGGAAGAATATTAGGACATTAGGTGCACTTGCCGCCTTATTTATAAAAATAATAAAATAACAAAGGTGGGATTAAAAAAATCTCAAAAAATTAAGATTAAATTTTATATGATCCAGTTTGGTGGCTTAAGAGAGAACAAAGATGCCATTTTGAAGGAAAACTCAGGCAGGAGTGCACTTGAGCTCTCTGCTTATTGAACTGTTCTTCTTCTTCTCCCCCTCTCTCCCTCTCCCTCCCTCTCCCTCTCCCTCTCCTTCTTTCTCCCTCCCTCTCTCTCTCCCTCTCCCTCTCTCCCTCTCCCTCTCTCTCCCTCTCTCCCTCTCCCTCCCTCTCCCTCTCCTTCTTTCTCCCTCTCCCTCCCTCTCCCTCTCCTTCTTTCTCCCTCTCCCTCTCTCTCCCTCTCCCTCTCCCTCCCTCTCTCTCTCCCTCCCTCTCCCTCTCTCCCTCTCCCTCTCCCTCTCCCTCCCCCTCTCTTCCCTCTCTGTTCCCCCCCCCCTTTCTCTCTTTCTCTCTCTCTCTCTCTCTCTCTCCCTCTCCCTCTCTCTCCCTCCCTCTCCCTCTCCTTCTTTCTCCCTCTCCCTATCCCTCTCCCTCTCCCTCTCTTCCAGATATGGCTGCAATGAACCTCAACAACGGTTCCAGCGGGGCTTCTGACCAAGACACCCTGGGCCCCCTCCCGCACCCCTCCACGCCTTGGCCGCTGGGTCAAGGTTATCCTTACCAGTATCCCCTTGCCCCTCCGTGTTTCCCGCCAGCCTACCAGGACCCTGGCTTCAGTTACGGCAGCGGCAGCGCGGGAAGCCAGCACAGCGAAGGTAGGGCCCTCGGATACAAGCTTCTGCCTTCCTGCTCCCCTGGCTGTTCCGCGTATTCCTTCCTCCCCCCGCCCCCCACCTGCGCTCGCTTTGCCTGTCCCTTCTCACGGACCCTTGCGTCCATCTTGCATGGAGTTCTGACTCCTAGCTACCGCCATCAGGTAGGGGAACGATGTTTAGCCGAGCTGCCCGCATGGATTCACACAGGTTCCTTAACCTGGTTAGGGAAAAGTCTAGCAGCTGCAAACTGTGCCGACACTTAGCTTGGTGATCTTCGGGTTGTGGCCTCCCGTGTCCCCGGTGTGATGCATTTGCGATTCACTACACCCTGTGCAAATGTCGAAAAGGGGGTTTGTTCAGCCAGCAAGTTTCAAAGTATGAGCATTGTTCCCAACAACAACAACACTTGCTCTGCGTTTGGAACAATTCTGAACTCAGCGCTGGTTCTTGCAGAGTTCCCAGTTTGCCAGCGAAGTATAGGTGGTCCTTGACTTACAACACTTCATTCAGTGACCGTTCAAATGGCACTGAAAAAAGTGACTTATAGCAGTTAGACTTATATACCGCTTCATAATGCTTTACAGCCCTCTCTAAGCGGTTTACAGAGTTAGCATATTGCCCCCAACAATCTGGGTCCTCATTTTACCCACCTCAGAAGGATGGAAGGCTGAGTCAACCTTGAGCCGGTGAGATTTGAACCGCTGAACTGCAGCTAGCAGTCAGCTGAAGTAGCCTGCAGTGCTGCACTCTAACCACTGCGCCACCTCGGCTCTTATGACCATTGCGGCATCCCTACGATCGCGTGATCAAAATCCAGACGCTCGGCAACCGACTCATGTTTATGACGGGGGTCACGTGATCCCCTTTTGCGACCTTCTGACAAGCAAAATCCACGGGGAAGGCAGATTCATTTAACAATCGTGTTACTTAACAACTGCAGTGATTCACTTAACCACTATGGCAGGAGAGGTCGTAAAATGGGGGCAAAACTCAACATCTCGCTTAAGAACAGAAATGTTGGGCTCAATTGCGGTTGTAAGTCGGGGAGTACTTGTATGTGGCTTCTTGTGAGTGTATTTGTGACGAGAGGGCCAGAATTTCTCAAGTGGCTCTTCTGGCTGACATGTGTTGTTGTTTTAAGTGTTGCTGCTATGACATTCCTCTCTTGGGTAAGGAACTTTGCTTTTGGTAATTGCTCTTTCCTTGTTTTATCCCGAGCAAGCCTTAGATTGAAGGATTCATAAAGGATTGGTAAGCATATTTTTCCTCCCTTCCGAAGCTCATTTTCAGTCCATATAGATTCACATGTCTTTTCTTTCTCCCCTCCTCTGGAATTTTGAACTTGTGTCCCCCCCCCACTTCCTCATCTTAAGTCCTTTAATTAAAAAACAAACAAACCTGTATTTAAAAAGCACCCGGTGCCCTGGCCTTTACCGCTTTGCAGAATTCCCGGAGAGGCAGAAACCAATCTCGGTTGCAGCTAGACGAGTTATCTGAAGTCACTAGTCTAGACAATTTTAAATCACACCTCAACCTTTTGTGGGACATTTCAGCACCGGGGAAAGTGCTGCGCTCAGAAAGGAGGTGCTTTCTACAGAAGCCACTCGGCAAAGCTAGCCTGTTGGGCAAGCAAGGATTGCAAGCTAGTTCTTGAGCTCTCATATTTTGCTGCCGTTGAGCATCTTCCCAGTGGAAGTTGACAAAAAAAGGAAGGAAACCAGGTAGCTGGAGAGGGGGTGGGGGTGGGGAAGCCCTCCAGTTCTTATTCTCGAGGAAAACACATCCAGGGAAGTCACTTTTCTGCTAGAAAGTCAATAGTTTTGTTTTCTGTGTTAGGAATCCTATCACAACGCACCCAAAAAGCTAGTCTCCCCCTCATTGTCCGTCCCTCAATCTCTGATCATGACATCTGAGGGTAGGAATCCAAGGACTTTCCTTCATAACCCTAAGACTGGTTTTATCTATTCTCTGCCTGCCAACTAATATTGGAGCCTTACATCTTTGGGGGACATTTTTTTTCTTAGTTCAGACCTCCCCCCCACCCCCTCACCCCCCCCATCACCAGCTCTCCTGGCTAAGGTTGATTGTTGAAAAAAAGCCAGTTCAATGAGAACCATTTCTCAATCAATTTCTCAATCAATCAATCGTCAGCCGAGTCCTCCTAACACTCAACTTCCATGGCGAGTGCCAACCGGCCCCGTAGCCGAAAAAGGCAACTAAAATAAGCACAGGGGGCCCTGAACTCCTTGAGACATGCCCAAGCATACAGAAGCACAGGCCTGGTTTTCAAAAAAAACAAAACAAAACAAAAGGAGAGACAACCACAACCCCCGAGCTTGTGAGAGCAGAGGGGCTATTGAAAAAGAATAGGATATTTTACTAGCGAGGGCTGAAAAGAGCCGGAAGGTAGTCAACACTACAACATTGTGTTACAGGGTCTCCTCTGTAAATCTAATCTCCCCCAAACCTGGGATTTTGGGAGCCCAGGGACTCCATATTTGCAAAGGACCTTATCCCAACATTTAGTTTCCGGAGTGTCTCGTCTGTCCTGCTGACATGATTTGCTTTGCTTCATCCCTTCAAACCGAACATCAAAATCATGCTCCCGCTTTGCTTCGCTTGAGCATTTCCGCATGTTTCCGCACCCATCTTCATCCGCCTTCATCCCGCGGGCTCTGCTTCATCACTCCCGAGGACTTTTTCGTGGCTCCCATCGTCTGATGGGCAAGCAAATGCCAACCGCCTTCTTCCCCCCCCCCCCCGGGCCTAATCCAGCCTCTCCTCCTCCTCTTTGTTCACCTCTCCCTTCCAGGAAGCAAAAGTAGCGGCTCTAACCGAAGCAACAGCGAGAACAGCCGGCGTCGGGAGAAGGACCGCAAGTCAGAAGGCGGCGGCAGCAGCAGCGGGTCGGACCCAGCCACCTGGAGCAGGGGTGGGGGGAGCGTCCTGCGGCACGAGCGGCCCCCCAGCCAGCTTAGCCACCGCAGCCACGTCTCGGCCGCCCTCAGCGAGAGAAGTCCTCGCAGCCACCACTCTTACGGCCCGCCGGGTGGGCTGCCTTCTCTGGGGAATTTCCCAAAGCTGGGAGGCAAAATCTACGCCATCAGCGGGCCGCCCGGAGGGCCCCCCGTGCGGGAACTTAGCTCCATCCCTCCCGAACTGACCGGGAGCCGCCAGTCCTTCCAGAAAGCCATGGGCAACCCGTGCGAATTCTTCGTGGACATCATGTGAACAGAAGTGCCTTCCTAGAGAGTCCGCGTAGAAGGGTTCCTGGTCTGTCGGCAGAAGCAACGGGGAAAGAGAGCGACTCCCCCCCACCCTTCCCACTCACCCTGCCCCCCCCCTTGACAATCTTTTGCATGTCACACCCTTCTTGATTGTGTTTTGCCAGCAAACGGGGAAGAGCGATTCCAGGATATTAAATCTGCCAATCAGGCATATTTTGTCTTTTCCCCCTTTCCCCCACCCCTTCCCTTCCCTTCCGTTTTCTGAATGTGATTGATAGATGTTCTCTCCAGATATCTCTTAAATGAGCTTTGTTATGCGTGGCACCTTTTTCTCAGTGCAATTTTACTGTGTTCTCCTTGGCTTAACCAAGGGATCGTATTTTATATAATAGTTTAAAACAAAACAAAACAAAAGCAACACGGCAATTCTCCGGTCCTGCGTATTTTGCACCNGAAATAAAAACTTACAATGAGGAGGATTTGCTTTGATAAAGACAACACAAACTAATTGGGGCGATGACATTGGGTGTGTCTGGGTTCATTTTTTTGAACCCCGTTGGGTGAAGATCTCTCTGTAGGTCTATTTCCTCTTTCCTTTGGGCTATTTTTCATTAAGGGTTTTCTTTGTACCTGCTGAGCCTTTCCCCTTACGAAGGGAAAACCATTTTGTGAGAAATTTCTCCTCCGAAACCATGAACTTTGGTTGCCTATTTTATACCTTGGATTGTAAAATTTTACACCTTGAAAGAAGATCCTGGTAGTTGTAAGGGCTTCAGCAGGCACTCCAGCAGGCAATTATTGCCAAGTGGTGTTCCATCCATCCCTCTCCTTGCTCCAGACAGAGATAGGATTGCTGCCTTTGTTGGTCACACACCCTAAATTGTGTCTTGCCACTCTCTCTCTTTCGCCACAGTTTTGCCTTCCTTTTTTGAGACTGGACCAAGCCTTCCTACGGCATAATTAAACTCCCTTTGATCGGAGGTTTTTAAGAAGAGATTGGTTAACCATCTGTCTGAAATGTTAATAAAGTTTCCTACTTGAGCAAGGGGTTGGACTAGAAGACCTCCAAGGTCCCTTCCAACTCTGTTATTGTGTTCTGGCTGTTTTGCTAGCTAAATGGTCCAGCTGTCCTTGGAAAAGCATCTCTTGGGGGCGCTCCTGTTTCCAGAGAAGATTTGGCCCAAGTGAAATCCTTTCCTTTGACACCTGTGTTGTGCGTTGCAAACAGCTGAAGCATTAACACAAACACACGCACACTACCCAGGTTTCCAAGCTGGATGGCAGGAAAGTGCATGGTTTTGTTGACATTAGGAAAATTCTACCTTTCCCCAATTGTACACTTAGATGCTTTGGTTTATCATGGCTGTGTTTGCATCTGGATATTGTTTGCAGTTTCTTGATGCTACTGGTGTCCCCCCCCCAATTGCTCTGAATTAAGAATGTTTTATTTGGGGGGGGGAGTGCATAGATCCTGGTTTTCTGAAAGGCCAATCAAAGTAGGAAGGAAAGAAGAGGGATTGTGTAGGAAGTGGGAAGGGATTACACAGAGGGACAAAGTTGTTCTCTATTTGTGTGACATTTATCAAAACCTGCACATTTTTGATCTTCAGGGGAAAATGGTGAAAAGGCAGAGAGGGAGAGAGAGAAAAAAACTCCCAGGACGATTTGAGGAAAATTGAATGAGTCTTGTTCCAGAATGTCAGATGCCAGCCAGCCCTCTGTGCCCTTCCCCCAAGGGGCTCCATTCCATGCCTCCCTCCAACTTTGACCATTGGATATTGGAGTGTGGTGCAAAAGCAACACAAGGCAGCTTTTGTCCTGTATGACCATTGCAGAACCTTCCTACGGGTGTCCCTTTTCCTGGATGTGGATGATGGGAATTAGGGGGCACCAACCTGGCAAAAGCAGATCTTCAATCACACCTATATATTAAGGGCAGGCAGTTGGGTCTCTGTTAACCTCCAAGCACTTGGAGATACTTGGTTTTCCCAGATCTGGTAATCAAGTTTTTCTCTCTCTATAGTCCTCTATGGTAGTGAAGATGAAACAGGTTCCCTTGGCTGGCTGTTATTTTTTAAACAATTCTGGCTAACACTTGGATTTTAACAGCTAATGGCAAAGTGTAGCAAATGTTTCTCTTCGAAGAAATTGTATTGTGGTTCCACATGGCTGGTTTATCTTGCTGGCCAGCACAAGCCAATATAATCATGCAGAGGAGCTAGTCCTCATGAATTCACTGAAGCAAGCATGTTTCAGCTTATTGATTCAGACACGGTTTGGAAAAGATGCATTTACCCCTTTAAAATCTCTGACACATTCTCCTTTTCTGCTTCAGAGGGATCCCTAACTCCCAAAAGTTTTACACCTAGCTGTGATGGGATAAGCCAGCCATGTTTTGTGAAGATGGCCTCCTGTCTGCCTTCCCGTTCATCCTTCCTGTTGCCAACTAGCGAGCCTGTTTTGGGCCTAGAGAAAACATTGAAATGGGATATTTTGAGTTAGCTGCTGCTTCCCCTTTAAAGTTGCATTTTACTGGACAGTTAAGGAATGATGTCAAAGGAATATCTTAATTCTAATCAGGGATTAGAATGACGCATACAGAATTTTATGTATAGTAGAGGGCGGGGGGGGGGAATTGAAGTAAATGAAATTAAAGGCAGGAAATGAAATCCCTGCCCACCAACTCTCCAAAATACCTTAGCATTGGGTCATACCCAAGATTGTGTTCTCGATGATGTGTGAATGGCCCACTCTCCTTATTTCTAATATCATCTTCCTTTTTCTGAATTTTGGGGAGGGCTTCTTTGTAGATATTGTATGAAAAATTCCAGTTGTCTGTATAGTTAATATATAGCTGCTTATGTGTAAATGCTATTTTAAACTCTAAAAGAAGCTTTTACTTTTATGTGACAAATGCACTTTTGTGATTTTTCTTCATTGGTGGTGGCAACATTTTATTCCGAGATATTATATATATATATTTCTGTTGTCTCTGTCTTTTATTGGCTTGTTCCGTGATCGGCATGCAACTCCGACCCACCCACTCTCAGGGTATAGCAGATGCTATGTGCATTTCAACTTTCACCGTGTTTCAGAAATATTAGAACGGAATGGATCAGTTCTTAAAGTGTCCATATAGCAATAGCAATAGCACTTAGATTTATATACCGCTTTACAGTGCTTTTACAGCCCTCCCTAAGCGGTTTACAGAGTTAGCATATTGCCCCCAACAATCTGGGTCCTCGTTTTACCCACCTCGGAAGGATGGAAGGCTGAGTCAACCTTGAGCCAGGTGAGATTCGAACTGCCAAATTGCAGTCAGCAGGCAGTCAGCAGAAGTAGCCTGCAGTACTGCCACTCTAACCACCGTGGCTCATACATCAACATACAGATATATCACAAGGCCTTAGAGCAGGGGTGTGCAACCTCGGTGACTTTAAGACTTGTGGACTTCAACTCCCAGAATTCCCCAGCCAGCCATGGGAGTTGAAGTCCACAAATATTAAAAGACACTGAGCTTGGACAGCTCCTGATTTAGAGTAAAGAGCAGCACTGCAGAAAGTCCATTAAAAGTCCATTTCAAGACAGCGTAGCTCAAGTGACAGCTGGCTAGCCAAGACAGGTCAGCCTTGGTATGTGTAGTTAGATGGACAAACCACCATGAAACCCCACATCCAGGGGTGGGTTCTAACTTACCTCGCCGCCGGTTCGCTTCCTCCTGCGCCGCGTGGCCGCACCGCATGGGTGCACGCGCGCTTCGCGGGTGAATGCAGTGCCAAAAATTGGCAATTTTTTTTAAAAAAGCCGAAAACAAGATGGCGGCGCATGTGCAGTGCCAAAAACTCGGCTTCTGTGCATGTACAGAAAAAAAAAATAGCAAAAAATCCCCCCCCCAAAAAATTCCCCCCCCAAAATCCAAAAAAAAGATGGCGTCCACGGACCGGCACCGACAGAACTGGCTCCGTGACGTCACCAGCGGTTTGCTACCGGTTCTATAGAACCGGTGCGAACCGGGAGGAACCCACCTCTGCCCACATCTATAGATGAGACTGGGAAATTGGGCAGAAAAACCCAAAACCCACTTTCATATTCTTGCCAGGAAAACCACACGGATAGTCCCTCTTGATGCTTGGAATCAATTCTCAAAGGTGTCTCTGTTTTTTAGCTATCTTTGCGTCATTGATTTTGCTGGCGATAAAACCCCGTGTCTGTCGAGGCGGAGGGAGATCTCTGCTGTCTAGCTAAGAGTTACTCCCAGTTGCTTGCAACTCCGCCATTGTTGAAATGCTGTTTGAACACCTCGGGTTGTAATTCTAGGAATCCCTAGCTTTACATTTGGAGTAAGTCTTTGGAATTTTCCTCCGTCCCTCTGGCCTCAGGAGCAAGGCTTCCTAGAGACTTAAATCAGGTGACTAAAGAATCAGACAGGGACGCGGTGGCTCAGTGGCTAAGACGCTGAGCTTGTCGATCATAAAGGTCGGCAGTTCGGCGGTTCGAATCCCTAGCGCCGCGTAACGGAGCGAGCTCCCGTTACTTGTCCCAGCGTCTGCCAACCTAGCAGTTCGAAAGCACGTAAAAATGCAAGTAGAAAAATAGGGACCACCTTTGGTGGGAAGGTAACAGAGTTCCGTGCGCCTTCGGCATTTAGTCATGCCGGCCACATGACCACGGAGACTTCTTCGGACAGCGCTGGCTCTTGGGCTTTGAAACGGAGATGAGCACCGCCCCCTAGAGTCAGGAACGACTAGCACATATGTGCGAGGGGAACCTTTACCTTTACCTTTAAAGAATCAGATTGCATAGAAGAGAATATTTGTAACTCAGGGTTGAACTCGGGGGTCCTCGGTTGCTCTCTGAGCTTGGTGGTTTTCTTGCGGACGTTTCACTACCCAACTAGGTAACCTCATCAGTGCAGCGATGCATTGCAAGGACCCCACAGTGCTGCTCCTGGCTATCCGGGGTGGGATGAACACTAAAGACTAGCAACACCTGGGAGAGGATCACCAATTGTTCACCCAGTTAAACCCCTTATTTGCTGAGTTTTTGCATATCTCTCGGAGATTATTTTGTGTTTCACCTCCTAAAAAAAGGAAGGATTTGCATGAAGAATCTGAGCTGGGTCAGTGGTTGCATCATTTGCCAAGGAGAGAAGGCGAAGCATTCAAATCAGCGGAGAACAAGCCTGCTGTATCCTCCTTTCCTGCTCCCTTTAAGCAAATATGGTTTCAATCTGGCCCACGGCAAACGAGAAGCACAAAAATGCAAACCGGGATCTTTGCAAGACTTATAGACTGTCCTCGACTTACAACCTTTCATTTAGTGACTGTTTGAAGTTACAACGGCCCTGAAAAAAGGGACTTAGGACCGTTTTTCATACTTACGACCGTTGCTTGGCAACTGGCATGTACTTATGACAGTTGCAGTGTCCCCGGAGGGGGTGGGTGTTGGTCACGTGATCCCTTTTTGCGACCTTCTGACAAGCAAAGTCGACGGGGAAGCCCGATTCACTCCACAGCCGTGTGACTAACTTAACGACTGCCAGTGATTCACTTAACGGTGGCAAGAAAGGTTGCAACATGCGGCCAAACTCACTTAACAACTGACTCGCTTAGCAATAGAAATTTTGGGCTCAACTGTGGTCTACGTTGAGAACTACCTGTTCTTTGAAATGTTGGAGAACAAACTTGAAAACAAGAGATTGTTATAGTCATTTCGTAGCAAGCGTCTGCCACCCCACCCGCTGTCTCTCTTTCTCTCTCTCTCTCCCACACCAGAGTCCCTTTATCGGTCAAATGTCTCTGGGAAGTTCATAAATAGCAGGCATTGCGGTGGGAGAGGAGAAGAATTAAAATATACGGATGCAAAAGATAGATTCCCGTCTGCGTGAGGCGATTTGCACTTTTAATTCTGACCCCTGTCACAAAAGATATCGCTTATTAAAGCTTAGCCCATTTGTACATGTTCAACTTTATGCAATCAGAAGAAGAATCTAAATCAAGTGAGGTTTTCTCCCACTGTTTGTCGTAACGCATGTAATGAAGTGTAATGTAAGAAAAATAATAACTCTTCAATAGAGACGCGAGAATTTTAAGTAGCACAATCTCCCTGGAATAGATTGGTTTACGGAAAATGGGATTTTTATATATCCCCATCTGCAGAGGCGAACATGATTGTGTGCAGATCTGGGAAGCAAACGGATTCCGTACCTAAAACAAAACCAGTAAAATCTTTGGACTTCCGATTCTTCATAGAAACAGGGTTTTTTCCCCCTGTCTCAGAGAACATCTTCGCTGCTAATCTTGAGAATTTTTCCGCCTCTCTTTGGTGTAATCTTGAAAATAACCCAGCTTGTTCTGCTCTGGCTTAAAGCACAAGATGTAACATTTGGGGAGGTAGTAAGTGGCCAGCAAGCCCAATATGCAGAGCAGAGTGGCGCCCATCTGCACAGCTGGCCGAAGGTCCTGCTTCACGGAAGCGTAGCTGGGGACGGAGACCACCAAGCTGATGAAGTAGGCGAGGGTGGCAAAAGTGATGCCTCTCGCCAGGTTGTAATGCTTGGGAGGATCTGGCACCATAAAGGTGCAGAGGAAAGAGAGAACTGCCAAGAAGCCATGGTGGCCGTGGAGGATGGTAAAAGCAACCCAGGACTGGATTTTGCACTGGAGGAGGACTTGGGAAGAGAAGAGTTTGTAGTTTCTGTCCAGAAGGGGCGGAGAAGCATAGAGATATCCGGCGGAGAGCAAAATTTCAACCAGGAAACACCCACCCGCAATGGCCCACGGTCTCCTCCGGGCAAGAAAATGCAAGGCGTTTGGGCGGCTGTCACCAAAATCATTGGCCAGCATGATCTGGAAGGCTTTGACAGCGATGGTGGAAAAACAAGCATTGAATCCAAGAGCACACACAGGTTGCTGCAGGAGGCAAGTGGCCGTGCTGGGCTTCCCAACATAGAGGCTGCAGCCGAGTCCCATCAAGGCGAGGCCGGAGAGAGACAGGAGACACATGGTCCCTCCCGCGGCCTGCACTGCAGGGGTCTGGAGGTATCTCAGGAAGAGCATCCCTGCCAGGCAGGTGAGAGTGAAGGTAAGGACCAGCAGACTCAGCAAGGCGACCACCAAGGGCTCGGACCAGTAGAGGTATCGTTCGCTGCGGTTGTAGCACCGGCTGCTGCGCTGAGGAGACCACTGGTGCTCAGGGCAGACACCACACGTGGAGTCATCTAGGAAGAGAGTGGAAGAAAAGACTGGCCATGGTAGTTTTCAGAGGATTACCTGACAGCATGCATCTTCAGAAGAGCTTTATAGCTCTTGCCGCTGCCTTAAGAAAGTTCAAAACATTCTTAAAGATCTGTCTCATCCTGGGCACCCCTTTTTTTTTTTTTTGAACTATTACCATCTGGAAGACGGTACAGGACAATAAAAACAAGGACAAATAGGCCGAAAAACAGCTTCTAGCCCAGGGCAGTAACTATATTGAATTCTACGGTATAGTGCAATATTAATGCAGTATCATGGGTTTTCAATTCAATTGTATAGAATGTGAAGGATGTGTTTTTTTTGTTTTTTGTTTATTTTTATAGTTTTCTTATATATAATGTACACTGAAGATGGCATTTAATTTCGTTGTACCAGGTGCAATGACAATAAAGTAAAGTAAAGTAAATGTATTTCTGAGCTCCTAGGATCAACGGGAGGGGATTTTGGAGGTCATCTAGACCAGCCCCTTGTTCTAAGCCGTCGCCTTGCTGGACAGCCTTCTTGGTGTCCATATTATATAGGGCCACAAGCCCCATCATCTGCAAGATGGCAGTTCAGGGAGAAAGTTGATGATAGGCTTCCACGGGGACAACTGTCTGTCAAGTCTCCCCGGGATGCAGGGACCGTGCGGCGGGTGGCAATTCCTCTCACCTGTGGAGCTGGAAAAGGTGCCTTGCTCACAGTCAATGCAGGCGTAACAGCAGAGATGGAACCCCTTCCTCTGACGGATCTGCCCGGGAGGACATATAGTGAGACACTCTGACGGGGGCGCCTGGAATAGAAGGAAGGAGCTGGTCCCAACCCATCTCTCATGAAGGCTGCTCAGATTCCTGTATAGCCTTCCTTTCCCAAGCTCAGATCTGTGTCTTTTCTTTTTTTTATAGCCCTATTTTTGTTCTCTTGGGGCATCTATTACCTTTTCCTCTGCTGGCCTGGTATTTACGTTCTTTCCCCCCTCCACCACCACCAATGGAATGGAACTATTTGGGTTGGGAAGAGTTTTGTGGATTCTTCTCCTGAAATGGAACCTTTTACCTTTTGATCTGGGGTGTGAAACCGAACCAGAGATTTGTTGATCTGCAAGCTTTGGTCGAAATGGCCCAAGCTGATGGGCTCCATCCTACTGTCTCGCCAGTTCCACCAGATGACTTCGTAGCCCAGGTTGACGGTGCGGTCCTGGTTGAAATGGAACGTCTGGTTGCCAAGGCTGAAATTCACCTTCCTCAGCTCATTAAGCAGCTGCCGAGAAAATAAATAAATTAGAAACTGGGTTTGGAAAGGATCCCTAGAGAAGATTGATCAACCTGCTCTACTCTCTAAGGCTTCTTTTGGATTCACAGACCTCTTTGGGTGGAAACATCAGGAATCAGAAGAAAGTTAAGACCTGATAGGTTTCATTCTAGAGTGCCGGAGACCTAAAGCAGATTCTGGTTGAATATTAGGAGAAACCTCCCAACAATCGGTGGCCCCACAATTCTGTAGAGTCATTTGCAAGGACGAAATCAGCAAACGAAAATTCATTTACACTATAAACTCTATTAACAGAAATGACTCCAACCCCAAAAAACTTCGCTCACGGCCTGACCTATCCATACTACAACGAATCCGCTCCTGCGAACTCCGTGCTGAACTCAAAAGACTTCATGACCAAGGACATACTGACCTATACATTGACTACCGTGCTGACTGCATCAAACCTAAGTCCCGCAACCCACCAACCAACCTTCAACCCCTCATCACCCAACCCCACATCCAACCTCCCATCAACCAAAACCAACCTCTCATCATCCAAAACTAGGCATGCACGCCCCTTACTTCCTTAATATCTACCACTGCTGATCTTAAATGCAAGCTAATTAATGCAAGAAGCATTGTAAACAAAATACCC
>QLTV01002577.1:841477-858496 GCA_003457575.1 Thermophis baileyi
ATCCAAAAGGCTAAGCAGCTCAGCCCATGCCTGAATTGAATGTTAACTCCTGACCAAATCATCCAGCCTGATTACCTTGCCATTCCAGAAGCTCCATGCCTCACAAACACCAGCACCGACTTCTGCTACACTGAACCACTGCTCCAAAGTAGGTCCAAAGATCCTCTGAGTCTACACAGATTTTACATCTTCCAAACATCAACATCAGTGAACAACTACTATGCCAGCAGAATTTGATTTCAGTATACGACTTCAGCAACAGAGTGATCAATGCCTGGAATTCACTACCTGACTCTGTGGTTTGTTCCCCAAACCCAAAAAACTTTAACCTTAGACTGTCTACTGTCGACCTCACCCCATTCCTAAGAGGTCTGTAAGGGGCGTGCATAAGCGCACCAGCGTGCCTACCGTCCCTGTCCTACTGTCCTATTGTCCTCATCTATCTGTATTCACTTTGATTATGTTTATGTTTATACCTATACCTGCTATCTTGTACATGTTTGACAAATAAATAAATAAAATAAATAAATAAATAAAATAAATAAGTCCAGTTCAGACAGTGGAACTGACACCTTTGCTTTTTGTAGCTCCAGTAGAAGCCAGAAAGCCATCTTAGATTGGATTCCTGTACCTAGCAGGAGGATGGATTGGATGGCCTCAGGGGAGCCTCCTACCTCTGTGATTCTAAGGCATTGACTTTCCTCCAGTGATCCAACTATACCCCCTTGAGTTTTCTTCCACTACTTCTTGCCGTTGTACAGAAACAGGCTGATCAGGAAACTATTTCAAGCTATCACACTGTGGATGTTCTTACAAAACTACTGGTAGTAGCGAGTCCGCACCAGTTGCTTTCTCCCCCTCCCCACACCGGTGGACATTCAAGATGGTACGGCTGGGTCCCCATCTCACCTACCTCACCAGGCATGAGGCTGCTCTTCCTACAGTGCCCTCTCTGGCAACGCAACAGTTTGTGGAGTGCATGTGCCACGCTGTACACAGCCACATACACAGCAAACGTCTGGTGATGATCCAGCACTGCTGTGATATTTTTATACGAAACGTGGTTGCACTGCTCACACGGTGGCTCCTGAATGTCGGCGCCCATCATGTCCGCCTGTGCCTGAGATGCCCGGCAGAAGGTGTCTCCCCGGGTCAGGTTTAAGAGGTTGTGGACATACTCTTGGAAGCCAGGAACCGCCCCTCCCTTGATGACAAAGCCGATGACTGTCCCGATGGAGCCAATGCCGGGCAGGGAGGCGACGGCATCAGACACTACCCAGGTTTGGGTGGCTATCCACACCTTCTCGCCCAAGCCTAACGTGACCCACATTTGAAAGAGGGCTCGAGCCGCCTGGTCATTGGAAAACAAGATGATAACGTTGACGTTGGTTTCATTGATGGCCTGGACCATCTGCTTCAAGCGTTCTGGACCGCTGGGCTCCAGGAGGTCTGAAGGGATCATCCCCTCGTAAGCCACACAGATGCTTTCGTTGACCACCATGGACGATAAGACGCCAAGGCCTTCTCGGCCATATGCATCGTCACTGGCCACCACGGAAATCCAGTTCCACTGGAAGACCCCCAGGAGCTGCACCATGGCTTCCAGCTGACTTGTATCACTGGGCACTGACCGGAAGAAAGAGGGGTAAAGCCCCTCATTGTTTAACGTTTCGGTGGTGGCACCATAGCTGACCTTAAACCAGAAGACAGCAATCATGTTAAGACATTCAGTTGGAGGTATCTCTATCGTGGAAAGTGCCTTATCCTAGATCACTGGTATATCTGACCAGATGCCCACCCGCAGAAGACTGAATTTTGCATTTAACTTTTAATTAGATCCGTGCTGTGGCCTGTCAGCTGCTGGCCCCTCCAGCAGCCGAATCAGAGGAGGAGGCGGCGGCGTGGGAGTCAGGGTCAGCATCAAGGCAACCTGAGAGCTCCGAGGGGGAAGAGGGAATGGAGCTGGCAGAGAGAGAGAGAGAGAGACAAAGGCGGAGCCCTCAGATGGAGAGTCAACAGCCCCCAGGTCTGGAGGTGGCTGATGAGGAAGAGGAACAACAGCTGGGTCCAGTGCCTGACGCGCAGATGCACAGAAGGCAGAGGAGAGGAGAGCAGTGGAAATCTATGGGCCGGTCCTTGGGACGGAAGAGCCACCGCTGCTAGCGAAGCCCCACCCTAGCTTTGGGGATAAAAGACAGGGGGCGGAGATGAATAGGTGTGGCAGACAACTATTCATCTTCCAGCCGGATGGACTTGTTAGCCTGCAAGACAAACTTTTTGCCGGGGCTGCCGGCATTCCTAATAAAGGAATCTTTTGAGTTCACTTCAGAGGGTTTGTCATGTTTGAGGAGCTGGGTCAGAACAATCCTCTCCTCTTTTTTAAAAAAAATCTCAGTGAGGACATCCTTGTGTTGAACTTGATTTCTGGGGATTCCATAGATCTGTACACAAGGACCTCTCGCCTGCAATATTGAAGTGATTGGTCCCTGCCTTTTTGGGGGACCAATTTTTGGGTTCCTCAAACTAGCTTACATTCCTAACATTTCCTGGTGGTCTTCGATCCATGAACTAGCTGGGTTCTGATCCTACCTAGGCTGAGATTGGCTGAAATAGTGACTTGGGCCGTTTTGGAATTATTAGTATTTGATTAACTAGGGTGATTTTAAGTGTACCAAATGGCCCAGATCAATTTTTACTTTAATTTAAATCAGTGGTGAAATCCAATTTTTTTTACAACCGGTTCTGTGGGCGTGGCTTGGTGGGCGTGGCTTGGTAAGCGTGGCAGGGAAAGGATACTGCAAAATCCCCATTCCCTCCCCACTCCTGGGGAAGGATACTGCAAAATCTCCATTCCCACCCCACTCCAGGGGAAGGATACTGCAAAATCCCCATTCCCTCCCCACTCCTGGGGGAAGGATACTGCAAAATCCCCATTCCCACCCCACTCCAGGGGGAAGGATATTGCAAAATCCCCATTCCCTCCCCACTCCAGGGGAAGGATACTGCAAAATCCCCATTCCCACCCCACTCTGGGGGGAAGGATATTGCAAAATCCCCATTCCCTCCCCACTCCAGGGGGAAGGATATTGCAGAATCCCCATTCCCTCCCCACTCCAGGGGAAGGATACTGCAAAATCTCCATTCCCACCCCACTCTGGGGCCAGCCAGAGGTGGTATTTGCCGGTTGTCCGAACTACTCAAAATTTCCGCTACCGGTTCTCCAGAACCTGTCAGAACCTGCTGGATTTCACCCCTGATTTAAATGTTTTTAAAGGCAATTTGATTTTTTTAATTTTTGCATGCTTTTTTTAAAAAAAATAATAATTAATCACCTATTCTTCATTTCTAATTTTAGAGGTCTGTAAGGCAAACACCTCTCCAGATTGACTTTTATACCATTCTATGTCTGTTAAAAAGAATTCATGGGTATCGGCTCCTCCTTGCTTGCAGCCCATTTGGTTCTAACAAGAAACTTGATAGTGCAAGGAGAGAGCCCTGAATTTTCAAGACCAAAGATCGCGCTTCCATCTTTGAGTAGACGCTATACAATATTCCTGGTACAAAAATGAACTTCAGTGGATTCAGAGTTCCTAGGTGGATTTCTTGTATATTTCCTAATACTCCACCCCCCCCCAGCTGCATTTGGGTGAGAAACACTGAGAACTTTTACTCCAGGATTATGGGGGTGTCGGCGTGGGTCCCCCTGCTAGGGGGCAATCCCTCTCTTTACCTGTGGGATCAGAAAGAGGCTAAACAGCCTGGCCGTCACCATGCAAAGCTCTGAGTTGTGAGGCCCTATGACAGCCATCACGCGGGTTTGGTAGCCTGCGTAGTCACACTGGACCCCGAGGCTGGTTGTCCCAGCTTTGGAGAGAAAGAGCAGGCTGGGTTGGAGAGTCAGGCTGGGTTCCATGCAGTTGTCATAAATGTCATAGCCCAGCCTGACCCCTGGCAGCAGCGTTGTGGAGTTGTTGATTTCCTCGATGGCAAATTTCATTCCCAGAGCCCAGACTGGGCCAGCTGGGTGGATCCTGTGGGGTGAAATGGGGAGGATTTGGCACCTGTCCGGTGGCAGTGGCAGCATTCAAGGAGGACACTGAAGTTTTGGCAAAGCATAATCCATAATAATAGCAATAGCAATAGCACTTAGACTTATATACCGCTTTACAGTGCTTTACAGCCCTCTCTAAGCGGTTCACAGAGTCAGCATATTGCCCCCAACAATCTGGGTCCTCGCCTCCTTTTTTGCTATTATCGATTATATAGAGAAGTTTAGGTGTCCCCATAATCGTAAACAATGCATAACATAAAAATATTGCATACTAAATGATGCCTATATTAACTTTGATTTATATCTGTTAGGAACTTTGTGCCCACCTTCTGCCTTAGCAATAGCAATAGCACTTAGACTTATATACCGCTTCACAGTGCTTTACAGCCCTCTCTAAGCGGTTCACAGAGTCAGCATATTGCCCCCAACAATCTGGGTCCTCAGTTTACCCACCTCGGAAGGATGGAAGGCTGAGTCAACCTTGAGCCGGTGAGATTTGAACCGCCGAACTGCAGCTAGCAGTCAGCTGAAGTAGCCTGCAGTGCTGCGCTCTAACCACTGCGCCACCTCGGCTCAAGGTGCATTCAAGGCAGCTTATATCCATAAAACAAAATGTAAACAACAGCTGTGAAATCATTGGGGGCAATATGCTGACTCTGTGAACCGCTTATAGAGGGCTATATACCACTATTAAGTGGTATATAAGTCTAAGTGCTATTGCTATTGCAATATCAGTGGCATTAAAACATCCTAACTTCTCCTTTGGATAAGAAGTCCAAAAAGAAAAATGACGTAGAAACGGAATAGACTTGCTTGGAAAAGGCCATCGCGGCATGGCTGTCTGTCACTGAGAACAAAACTTTGCTGAGACACTTCTGAATTGGTTTGTCCTCACGGAGTCTTTAATTGGACCCCAAAATCCTGGATCTTTGCCCCTCATAACCGGCTTCTATTGGCATTGTTCTTACCTTCCACAGTTCCGAAGCTCTGGCAGAGTCTGGCTGGACAGGTTGGTAGTGCCAATTCTGAATGGGAACAGGCCACCCAAGACGTAGTCCCCGGGCCTTCTAAACTGGGAAGACAAGCAGTTGTGTGGCAGGGCTACGGCGACATGGAAGGCAAGGCCGACCACTAGCAGAAGCATCATTTTTGTGTGCTGCATTGAAAAGCAGGCTTTTCAGCAAGCAGCAATTCACGACTAAAGGTCTCTTAGAATGCTAAAAAAAAAAAGCATTGTGAGTTGCAGGGAAGGGCCGTCCTAAGCGAATTTGTTTAGCAAAATAGCCCATCCGCACAGGCGTGGAGGAAGCTCTTGACTGACCCACATGCTAACGCAGTGCTCTGCTTCGCAAACTATGTTCCAGATTTTGTGTTTGAATGCAAAACTGGAGGTGATTCCCCCAAAGGCCAGGATATGGATTCTCGGCAGGTAAGACTGTAGGGCAAATGTCAAGGTCCCCAAACTCCAAACGTCTGTGATGTGGTATAATTATGTTGTGATATCAAGCCTGACAATACGAGGTTTGTTCGGACGTATACTCAGATGGACTGCTTGGGATGGGACAGGCCAGTCTGCTCGTAGTCTAAAAAGCTAGGAGGGTCGTGGGACGTGGGGTGAAGATGGAGAGAAGGGCCTTCCCCCCCACCCCCGATTTGTTTCCTGCCATCTTCCATCTGTCGGAACGGCAGACAAAGAACACATCTGTTTCGAGCTACAGTAGAGATGTTTATTTCAGGCCGAGCAACGCAAGCGGTAAGGACAAGAGTCATTGAAGAATACATCCAGGCTCTAGGGGCAACCTCCTTTTAGGGCACCCCAAAACAAAGCACTTGTAATTTAAACAGACCGGAAGTAGAAAATATAAAAAAATATACCTTAAATACATCGGTACCAAGAAAGAAATACAACAGGGAATCTTCCCAAAACACTGTGACAAAAATAATAATAATAATAATCCCACTTTGAAAACACACACGCACACACATAAACAAACGTCGTTGGATTGTCTTAGTATCAGAGGTATAGCAACAGCCTTAATAGGTGCCGAAGTTCAGCGTTTTGTAATGGTGTGGAAGAGGCAGGATCCTCCCCCCCACTACTTCCCTTTGAAATAAAAATAATAATCGCAGGCAGAGATTCAGGCCGTAATCCGGAGGGGAAGAAGGGCTGCTCGGAGTCCGCTGAAACCAATAGCTCCAATTTTTAGGGTTGAGTCTAAGCTCACTTTTACAACCGAACGAAGCGGCAGCAAGAACTAAGAGCAGTAAGGGTTGCAAATGAAGGAATACCGGCTTTAAATACTGCCCTGGCTTTAAAAGGAGTACGTGTGGATTCCTTCAAAGCAGAAGTGTAGCTTAGCCGCCTCCTTGATCTGCTAGCTGCCTAAAGTTGCAAGGATCGACAATAAGTAGTGAGATGGGTTACCAGATCTATAAAAGGAAATGAAAATTTTCAAGTCACCGGTGGTTTCCTGTTTTGTTTTCTTTTTGGCCCACAGAAAGTCTGTCTTTTCATCTCTTGGCATTGCTGTCCGCTACTTGAACGGCACGGGGTTTTTTTTTTTTTTTTTTTTTTTTTTTTTTTTTTTTTTTTTTACATATTATTTTCAATTTTTTTTCGGTTTGGGTTTTTTTTTTTTTTTTTTGGGGTGTGTGTGTGTGTGTGCAGAACAGAGCATGCCCAATAACTCAGCTGTCAAAGAAGAGTTGATTGTCTTGTTTGGTTGGAGCCTCTTTCAGAACCAAGCCAACGCCTTTGCGTGTAGGAGGCTGTGAAAGTTGAGTCCTAAAGACTTAAGTGCACTGCCAAGGTAGAGGGAGAAAGGTTAGAGATGTGTGAGGAAGTGTTAGGAGACGACAAGAAAAGAATGATGGTGGCGATGATGATGAAAGCAGAAAAGGCGTTTCCGACGTACATTGTCATTGCTAATCAATGGATTGTCTTAATTGCTATTTCCCCCCCCCCCCTTCCCGCTCCAAAGATTGCGTGCTTTCCAGTTGCTGAGCGATGATGCAGCTGCTAAGTAACCAGCACATGGATAATCCCAGGATCCTTTTCCAAACCTACCCTTGACAAAGAGTCATAAGAGGTTAAGCTAAACTTTCAGCCTTAAAAGAGATTGTTCACAGGGCTTTCGGGCACCGCCTCCTGTAGATTTGGCAAGAGGATCAAGCGGTGAGATTTTGTGGGGCATTTCTTTCTCAAGCACGCTTCTGTTCTTAAAACTGCTTTCAGGAGTGGCCTTTCAGGTGTTGAACTAGAACTCCCAGCATCCTTTCCATCACTTGGATGGGGAGATAAGGCTCAGAAGGAGGGCTCCTTTGGCCCAGTCCTGCTCTAAGTGATCTCATGTTTCCATGTTTCCCCAGCTCTCTAACTGTTAGCCCGATACAAACCCTTGTCAAAGGCACTGCATTTTTGGGGGGCCGGAAACCCCCATCGCATGCTTGATTGTGGGTGGGAGGGGTGGCTCAACCAAACCCAGGCAAGGCGAGTCCTTCAGCTCACCTGTCTCCTTCACACCTAAGTAAATTCTCCCGCTCTGTTTTCCACCTGCACTTCAAACCCCTTTTCAAGGTTAATTGGATGGGGATAAAGCTGCACTTTCATGTGACAAGCAATCTCTGGCGTTGATTGATTGATTGATTGATTGGTTGACAGAGCAGAAAGGAAAACCTTGCCATGGTTCCAAGTTGTTCCTCATCCTGGAAAGGAGTTGGCTGTTAATGGTGGGCTGCGGGAGGAAGCCAGGAGAAGGAAGGAAGGAAGGAAGGAAGGAAGGAAGGAAGGAAGGAAGGAAGGAAGGAAGGAAGGAAGAAAGAAAGAAAGAAAGAAAGAAAGAAAGAAAGAAAAAGAAAGAAAGATAAAGGACTGGATGCATTTCTGGATCAAAGCTTTTGGAAGGAGGAAAGGGGGCAGGAAGGGAGCTTTCTGATTGGGGAAACGGCATAAAGGCTTATTTATCTTCAGTGCCAGAAACCCAAACAGAGGGATGGCTTGAAGGCCTCGGAGCTTTCCGAGAAGAAACCTGATTGATAAGAGCAGGAGATGATTTTCGAGGAGATGGGGGGGGGGGGGCTTCAGCAGCAGGAAGAGCTCCCCCTCTTGGATCAGCTCCGGTCCCCCTCAGGGGAGGTCAAGGAGCTTGTGCTCCGCATAGAGGTTTTCCGTGATCTCGTAGACCCTGCTGATGTGGGGCAGAGCCTCACCCAGCATCTCGATTGCCTCCTCGGTGGTGCCCACTCTCATGTTTTCCAGGAAGGCGTCTCGGGTGGGCAAGGCGTAGAAGGCCATGGTGGCTGCCTTGCGGACGATCCAGGGGTGGTAGTTGGCCAGGGAGGCGTTGTAGGAATCTGTGCACAACGTTGATGTCTTGGAACTGGGGCTGCTAGTCCTCAGGCCCTCCAAAAAGAGGTGCAGCCAGCGCAGGGCCCGGTGGAGGCGAAGGACAGTTCGGCAGCCGGAGGCAGGGTAGGTGCCAGGCTCCCTCAGATCCACCAGCCCGTTGGCCAGCTCATAGTTCACCATGGCTTGGAGGGTGACGTAGTCCTCCTGCTTCTCGCTGCTGCGGAAGTTCTCCATGATCTGGATTTTGGTCACCGCGTCTTTGGAGATGAAGGAGAAGATTGGCCCCATTGTGTTTAGAAACCTCCATGGGGAAAGAAAAAGAAAAACAAAGATGTTGTCATGATAAAAGTAATGGGAATGGATGCCCCCCTTCCAGATTTTGTCAACACCTACTGGACATCGTGGCGCAGTGGTTAAGTGCATCATTGCAGGCAAACTCTGCCCCACCGCCTGCAGTTCGATCCTGACAGAGCGCAAAAGTTGACTCAAGTCTTCGATCTTTCCGAGGTCGGTAAAATGAGGAGCCAGATACAGAATAACAGAGTTGGAAGGGACCTTGGAGGTCTTCTAGTCCCAGCGCCCTGCTCAAGCAGGAGACCCTAGACCAGTGATTTTTCTTCTTGCGTGCCAAAAATGGGAGCGCGTGTGCGTGCTAGCGTGCGCGTGCCAGCACACAACACCCCCCCACACACGCGCCACACTACGCATGCGTGCATCCCCGCACATGCGCCCCCCCCCCGTTGGGCTGTTTTTCACCTTCCGGAGGCTTCCGGAGGCTTCCCTGAAGCCTGGGGACGGCGAAATATGGCCCAACAGGCAAACTGGAAGTCCGTTTCCGAACTTCCGGTAGGCCCATTGGGCCGTTTTTCGCCCTCCCCAGGCTTCAGGGAAGCCTCCTGAAGCCTGGGGAGGGCGAAAACAGCCTTCCCCAAGGCCGAAAATCAGCTGGCCAGCGCGCGCATGCGCACTGGAGCTGACATAGGGCAACGCCTCGCGTGCCCTCAGATATGGCTCCGCGTGCCACCTGTGGCATGCGTGCCATAGGTTTGCCATCACGGCCCTAGACTATTTCCAGATTGTTAGGGGCCATATGCAAATCATATTGTAAACCTCCCAGAGAGTGCTGAAAAGCGCTATGGGGTGGTACATAAGCCTAAAATGCTATTGCTATTGGTTGGGCTAGTGGGAATTGGGGGTCCAAGCAATTTGGGCAGCCACAGGACCAGGGTCTCCGAGCCCACCAAATGTTTCCTCTTTCTGCATGGGAAAGAGACACCGAACGCAATAAAATCTCCACAAACTAATTAGGGTTGGAAAGGGGTTTTTTTTGTGTGTGTGTAATTTACGTCCTTTATGTAATCGCATCAATTATCCAGGCAGTTTTGGAAACGAGAGAACATCCCTCATGGGGTGAGTGAGGTCTGAACTAAAAAGTTGTCAGAAAAGCTCATGGTTTGACTGTACAGGGCATGATGGCTAGAATGATCCGTCGCTAACTTTAATTCAGTTGGTTTGCTTTATTGTCGTTGCACCTTGTACAACGAAATTAAATGCCATCTTCAGTGTACATCATACATAAGAAAACTATAAAAAATAAAACACAAACACACATCCTTCACATTCTATGCAATTGAATTGAAAACCCCTGATTGCATTAACATTGCACTATACAGTAGAATTCAATATAGTTACTGCTCTGGGATAGAAGCTGTTTTTCAGCCTATTTGTCCTTGCTTTTATTGTCCTGTACCATCTGCCAGATGGTAATAGTTCAAAAAAAAAAGGGAGGGGGGTGCCCAGGATGCGATGGATCTTGCCCAGGATGAGATGGATCTTTAAGAATGTTTTGAACTTTCTTAAGGCAGCGGGAGATATAAAGCTCTTCCAAAGAGAGGAGAGGGCAACCCATGATCCTCTGGGCAATGATGTTTACCCTCTGGAGTGCTGTCCTATCTGCCACTGTGCAATTGGCAAACCACACACAGGTGCAGTAAGTTAAAATACTCTCTATGGTGCAGCGGTAGAAGGCCACCAGCAGTTTTTCATTCAGTTGTTGTTTCCTGAGAAGTCTCAGGTAGTATAACCTCTGCTGGGCCCTTTTGACCAGTGCTGCAATGTGAGCGCCCCAGGTCAGGTCCTCTTTTTATGATAACACCCAGAGACTTAAAACTGGCCACTTGCTCCACTTAGTCTCCATTGATAACCAAGGGCTGGATGTTTGATCTATTCCTTCTGTAGCCCACTATAAGCTCCTTGGTCTCATTGGTGTTAAGGACCAAATTATTGTCTCCACACCACGAAAGCAACTGGTCCACCTCATCTCGATAGGCAGACTCATCCCCCCCCGCCCCCCGGAGATGAGTCCTACCACTATCCCGTCCCCTTTTTAAAACTGAAGATTACAGAATCCAAAGCTGAGGTTTGAACCCATTTTTAATTGGGTCAGCAGTGGTTTTATTCACCTGACCTGCTTCCTTCCGGCTAATTCAACTACGGGTTTCCTCAAATGACATTTCCCCCCAACCCCACAGGGTATATTTAGCCTGTAATGTAGAAAACAGCTTCATTCTCTTTGCCGGTTTCTCTAAATGTATTCTAATCCCACAATTTTCGTTTTTTCTAACCCAGCTTCTGATTCTGAGCCTAGGTCAAAAACAGGTGATGAAGCTTACCTGACGAGCCCTTTCCAGCCTCCTAAATATGGGTCCATCAGGATTTCTTCCTTGCCGTTCAGACAGCTCTGGAACATGACCAGCACACCTTTCAAGCCGTGAATGTCCTCGCCGTCAGCCATGGTGAAGCTCGGGAAACGGAGGAAAGACCCCAGGCAGGTGGAAAAAAGAGCCTCAGGGGGAACCTCCAAGGTAGAAGAGCTTTCTGTTATTACTTGAAACAGTCAAAAAACAGTCAAAAAATGCCTGGCACTCGGTGAAAATGAAACGAAATCCTGAACAGTCACCGAGAAGGGTGTGGTGAAGGGAGGGCGATCCAGAGCTTTTTATGTCAGGCTGTCAAAACAGCCAGTGTAAAAGGATGTGTTTGTTTTGGGGGGGGGAGTGGGTGGGTGGGGTTGGAATGACCCATCGGTATTTAGCAGGTTGAGCTGGTCTAGCTTGTTTCTCTCCCCCCCCCCCCACCCCCGCGTTATAACGGCTTCAAACTTGAAAGAATTGCGTGAATATAGGTAGTCCTCGACTTACGGCCACAATTAAGCCCAGAATTTCCACAGCTAAGCAAGGCAGTTGTTAAGTGAGATGAGCTCCGTTTTATTAAAGGAGTCACTGCAGTTGTTAATTTAGTCACATGGGTTGTTAAGCGAATCCGACTTCCCCATTGAACTATGCTTGTCTGAAGGTCGCAAAAGGGGGATCATGTGTCCCTGGGGACACTACAGCCATCATAAATACACGCCAGTTGGATCCCGTGACCACGGGGATGCTGCAACGGTCGTGTGAAAACAAGTCACTTTTTTCAGTGTCGTCATAACTCTGGTCATTAAACGAAGGGTTGTAAGTCAAGAACTACCTGTCTATGAATTAATGCTTTTTTTTCCTGAGATTGAGTCTCATTCAGTTGCAAATCAGTTGGTGTTAGTTTTGAGGCAGACAGCCAGATCCAAGCGATCGGGTTAAATTTTAATCCCCCCCCTCCACCCCAGTTAGCCCCAGTTAAAACCAGTGAAGCTTTGCGGTGTGTGTGTGTGTGTGTGTCCCAAGGCAACAACAACCGCTTTGTGCAGGGCAGAGTCCAAGCGTGCCAAGCATTTTCAGATCCAAGGCCAGGATGGTTTTCAACAGGGGAAGATCCTGGGGCTGGCCCAGCCATGAACTCTTGTGGGACGAATCTGGATCGGGGATTTTCCACTCGTCGCCTCCTCCTCTCCTTTTCCGATTAATGTTTTAAAAGGAAACCAGAAATACCAGAAGGGTCGAATTCCACCCGAGATCTGGTTCTGCTCTGAACAATCAGCGGATAATAATAATAATAATAATAATAATCATAATCATAATCATAATCCAGTTAATAAGGCTCTTATTTTGGGCTTAAAACCGTACCCGTCTCAAATACTAAATTGTTCATACTTAAGAACTCGGCTTCCTGGCTGGCTTGTTTCGAATTCAGAACTTTGTCTAGGATTGAGGGATGGGGCAGAATGATGCTTATTATTATTATTATTATATCTTTTATTCATTAAACATGAAACTCAGTCAACTGGACATTTAAAAGTGTCACAAATATTATTAACTGGCACTGATGGTTGATACGGGTTGCTGCCAGCCTCCTAGGTATCAACCAAGTATCTTCTTAAACTATACGATGTTCCGAGTAGCGCAGTCTTTTGCAGTTCCGCTGGTGTTATTGCAGGAAGCTGCAATTTCTTGATGTGTTTTGTGAAATTCTTGGACATGGTACTAAGTGCCCCGATGACAATGGGTATCACGGTTACATGTTTCATCCATAGCCTTGTAGTTTCAATGGCCAGGTCGCGATATTTCGTGATTTTTTCCAGTTCTTTTTCTTCGACTCTGGCGCGCTTTGTGCTTCCATGACTTTTCGGATACAGGTAAGTCGTATTTTTTACATAATGACCAGTGGACTAATTTAGCAACTAGCTTTGTAATCAGTTTGTGCAATTTTGCTGCACTCACATATTAAGTGTGAAAGTTTCAACTTTGTTATTATTATTGTTATTGTTGTTGTTGTTGTTATTATTATTATTATTACTAACCATCTTGTAATCACTATGCTTATTAAACCTGGGTGGGCAACATCCATGGGAGCAGAAGCCCCCCCCCTCTAGGTCTCTGCCCCGCTGGGCTCCCACTCCCAAGGTTTAGCCCCGCCCAGCCTTGCGAGGGGAGGGGCTTCTTCTTCTTCCCAGGGGGCTTCCCTCCCCTCCCCTCCCCGGCGGGCGCTTCACTCACCTTAGCAACCCCCTTCGTCCTTCCCCGCTTCGGCCGGCCCCCTTCCTCAGATCCGCCAATAAGGACCCTCCTCGGGCCCGCGCGACCCGCCTCCTGCTCCCGCTTAGCCAATAAGCTCCCCGCTGGCCGGCTTTTGCAGCTGCCGGCCAATGAGGGCTTCAGAAACGGCTTGGGGAAGAGCGCGCTTCCGGGAAGGCGGGTCTGCGGTACGCATGCGCAACTTTTCAGCGGGCGGGCGGGGCGTTTCCCTCGTCTCTTGTAAGGAATAATTAATTTTTTTAAAAAAAATTATTATTCATTCGCCTGACTTCAGTTTTATGACTCGAGTTTTAGGGTTGAATATGAATTATCCGGGAAGAGGTTTAGAGTGAAGCCAGCTCTTTTGCTGCAGAGGCGCTTTCCCTCTGTCCTTTATTTATTTATTTATTTATGTATGTACCCGGAAGAAAAGGCTCTGCGGGGCAATCTACACTTTTCGTGTATCTATTACACCAAGGAGGCCCTGTTGCGCACGCGCGCCACTCCAGGTTGGGGGGGGGCGGGGTTTGTCTTGCGCGCGATGGGCCCCGGAGTCAGGCGAGTACCGGGGAAAAGTGGTTGCTTGTTGCCGGGCGGAGCAAAGACGGAGCAACCTGCCTTTCCCCAGGTTGGACTACAGTTCCCAGCATCCTCGGGCTGCTTGGGGGAGGTGTTGAACAATGGGGGGGGGGGTCGTCCACCTGTGTCCGCGTGCATGGCCATGCAACCCCGGGGGGCGATGGGAACTGTAGTCCAGAGCTGGACCGCCTTTGCAAGTAACTTATTACAAAGCAGGGTGGATAAAAGTCGATGATTTTTTTTTTTTTAAAAATATAAATAAAAATCGGATTTTTTTAAAAATTTAAATAGGATTTTTTTTTTATTTTTATCAAATTTAATAAGCTTTTGGAGTAAAAAAATCTATCTAAAGATAGTTTTCTGTTTAAGCTACATTGATCATTTAGTTTATTCAGCATGACATGGAGCTTAGGTTTTGTAGCATGAGGCTGTCTATTCTGCAATATTGGGACCGTGGGTGAGTCAACAGAGGAGGAGCCGCTGCGGGACAGAGATGACAGTTGCCCTTTAAAAATTGCGATTCAAATCAAGTTGGTTTAAATCAAGCCTTTTTACTAGTGGTTTAAATCGTGGTTTAAATCGACTTGATTTAAATCGAATCCACCCTGCTACAAAGAATAAAGATTTCATGTTTCCCCTTGCTTGCCTGGCTCAACACTGTCTTTCTCTTCTCTCTAGGAAACTTTGGTCGAACTCGCCGGTAATGCCGAGACGGTGAAGCTGCCTTCCTTCCGGGATGCCTGAAATAAAAGTCACTCCCCTGGGTAATTTTCCTTTTGGGGGGGGGTCAGAAAAAAAAATGCGAATCTGGGGTAATTGAACCAGCAGACTCTGCCATAAGCGAATCTCCTTCAAAAGTTGGGGACATCTGACATCACAAATCCCTCCTACACCTTACCATGGGCAAGGTGGAGAATTCAAGCGCCTGAGTTAAGCACTGTGGAAAGGCTGGTTAGAGAAGGATCAGTGGATTAAATAAACAACACAGTGGCTTGTTTGAATCCCTGGCTCTCGATTGACCCAAATACATATTTCTATGCTGTATTTGGAGGTACTGAAACAAGAGTTCTCTGTATGGAAGTTTGGCAAGCAGTACAGGTTGAATTTTTTTTGTTTGTTTGTTTTTAAGTGAAAAGAGTCATCCAGTGATCTTCTTATCAGTTTTTCTGCTCGCCTGTGGAATTCCTGGCTTGCCTAGGGTAACCAGCATTAAATGCAAATGTGACAGATGCCAATGAGAATATCAATAAAAGCCTGCATTTTTTAAATTAAATCAATTCACTTGTCTGATTTCTCTCTCCCCCTTGCTTTTTTCCAGGAGCTGGCCAAGATGTGGGTCGCAGCTGCATCCTTGTGTCCATTGCGGGGAAGAACGTCATGCTGGATTGCGGGATGCACATGGGATTCAACGATGACGTAAGTGGGATTGGCGCATGGCATGGCACGCTAATTGATCTGGCTGGAGATGTTGGCTGTGGGAAGATGGGTTTTGTAGTCCCTCTAGAGCAGGGGTCGGCAACCTTAAGCACTGAAAGAGCCATTTGGACCCGTTTCCCACAGAAAAGAAAACGGGAGCCACAAAACCCTTCCTGTGCCTGACTATTTCCTGAGCGGCCACAAAACTAGCATATGTAGTTGAATTAAACGTTCTGTTTTCTTCTGAAACTTTACTTTTCTTGGATTTATCCATGGTTGGCCTAGCGGGGGTCGAAAAGCTCAATAAATCGCATGCTGGTGGGTGTTGCACATTGGCGGTTGTGACACATATTTTGAGCGACGGAGCCGCAGCAGAGGGATGAAAGAGCCACATGCGGCTCCAGAGCCGCGGGTTGCTGACTCCTGCTCTAGAGCTATAGTTTGTGGGTTCTGTTCCTTAAATTTGTGGGATGGGCATAATTTCCCCCCAGACTACTTTCCGAATGGCGGTTTCCCTGTCAAAATAATTGGAGCCTATTCCAAGTCCTCTTGGCTTTTGGGCGCTCAAGGCTAGGCAGCCTCCCTGATTGCCAATGGAAGAAGTCATGCTATGTTTCCTCTTCTGAATGGGGCTGTGAACACTCATCCTCCTGCAATCTCTGGCTCAAAATGGTCCAGGCAGCCTTAGATCTGTGGCTAGTTGGGGTGGAAAGCAGAGAGCTAGAGGGAGGAAAAAGTCCAGACACGCTGTCCTCCTTTGTGTCTTCTAGAGGCGTTTTCCTGATTTTTCCTACATCACTCAGAACGGAAGGCTGACTGACTTCCTGGACTGTGTCATCATTAGGTGAGCGCATCTGTCTTGTGTTTTAGCAGGTGAAAAGAAAAACTAGCGCCCTTTATTACTACCTATGAACTGAGTTGACCTGTGCTACCTGAGATGCCTCCTGTAGAACAAGTTTGACTGCACTTCTGGGCTTTGTTGTTTTTTTTTTCTATTTCCCAGTCTCATATTTGCAGATGTCAGTGAGATCCTGGTGTTTCAAATAATAACAACAACAACAACAACAACAACAACTTAAAAACCTCTGGAATTCTTGTAAACTTCACATAGGTTTTCCTGCTGTGCCTCTCCAGTTCTGCCCCTTGTTGTGTTTTTCGGAGATTTTTTTTTTTAATAGTATTTTTGTTTTGCCAGAAGATAGTTGTTTGAAGTGGCTTATTTCTTTGATTGACATTTGAGGGACAGTTTTTTAAACAAGCACATCAGATTAATTTCATTTGCTGTAGCAGTCTGTAAATAGGTTCTTTTATTCTTACAATGCTAGGAGATTGAATCAACAGTTAGCGAAACCGTCTCTGCTGTAGTTCTGTTAGTTTAAATGCTGTTATCATGTCTTATTTCAGCGGTTCTCAACCTGTGGGTCGCGACCCCTTTGGGGGTTGAACGACCTTTTCACAGGGGTCGCCGCGCGCGCTAGCCCGCCATCTTGGTGCCACCGTCAGCAGGGGTGAAATGCTCCCGGTTCGGCCGTGCCTGCAGGTCGCCGGACAGCCGGTAGCGACGGAAGCGGGAGACTTCGCCCGGACGCCGCCATTTGGGTTCTTTTACCCTCTGCACATGCGCAGAACGCTTTGCGCATGCGCAGAGGGTAAAAGAACCCAAATGGCAGCGTCCGGGCAGG
>QLTV01002577.1:858741-879960 GCA_003457575.1 Thermophis baileyi
CCGCCACGCCCCCTTTGTCACCTCGTGCAGGGAGGGGGCGGGGAGGGGGTCGCGGCGGCAGGGTGGGAGTCGCGACATTAGGAAGGTTGAGAACCACTGTCTTATTTAGAAAGCCATAGATCAGTTCTGAAACTGGTTTCATTTGATAGAATTATGCTCCAAAACCAAAGTGGAGTTGAACTGAAACTGAAACGCCCTGATTGAGTCCTTTGTAAAGCCCATCTTGGATTTGTTGTCCTTCCCAGCCACTTCCACCTGGATCACTGTGGGGGCCTCCCCTACTTCAGCGAGATGGTCGGCTACGATGGGCCGATTTACATGACCCACCCGACAAAAGCCATTTGCCCCATTCTCCTGGAAGATTTCCGGAAAATCACCGTGGACAAGAAAGGGGAGACAAACTTCTTCACTTCCCAGATGATCAAAGACTGCATGAAGAAAGTGGTGGCTGTCCACCTTCACCAGACTGTGCAGGTAGGGGGAGGGGATCTTTGGACCGCGTAGCTCGGATTTCCAGAACATTCCTCAGTGGTGGAGGGATTTCTGCCCAAGTTGGGAAAGTATCTGGATACTCCACTCACCCTGCATGTTGAACAAAGGTAAAAGTCATATTTGTAGCTGCATTGTTGTGGCCCGCCAGCAGAGCTGGCAGCAGATTCGGACAGTGAGGAGGTTGGGGAGGAACATGGGCCAGTCCTGGAGTCTGGGGAAGGCTCTGCGTCGGAGGCAGGTATCAGTTGCCTTTGGAGTCAGACAGCAGTGAGGCTGACGAACAGCTGGAGCCCGTTTACAGTGTGCGCATGCGCAGAGTTGCCAGACGCAGGGAACAGCTAAAGAACAAGGGTCGACTTAGGAGTAAGGCCACAGGTGGATGATGAATGGCCCCTCCCAGAGAGAATAAAAGAGGAGTGAAAGGGGAGTGGAGTTTGCAGGAGACAATTAGTTCATTTCTGTATTCTTGCCAAATATTGCGGTGTCTGAAAGATATCGGCCTGGCCACTCTCCAAGCCTGAGAAAGGTCGGTAATTGTGAACTATCTTGAAAGACTGTGGGAGAGGACAGACTTTGCTGGAGAGGAATTCACTGTAAATTAAATAAAAGAGGTTTATTGGGACGAGGACTCGGCTTCGTGCTGCTGGGGAAGCCTAGGTCAGAAGATGCATTTACTCTGGGATCTGTACTCATCCAAGTTTGGATCTACTCGACCTTAGATCTGGTGAGACCAAGGAATGGGGTACTTGGTCAAGAAAGAGATATCACACCCCATTCTTGGGGGAGGGGGGGGGAAGGAGCCAAATTCTGACTATATAAGCGAGCTAAAAGAAAGAGCATTTGCTGTATAAATGTATATTGCAAATCCTCATATTTCTAGTCCTGGAGGAACAGGAAATGACACACACTGGATCACAGCATGGCACAAACGACACACTACATAAGGTGCACAATTTGGACACGTTTGCGATGTCGTGGCTTAACACCGGACACTGATTCACACAGTGGTGGCAAACTGGCCAAATTTGCTATTGAAACAAACAGATGGGAATGACTCTTTATTACCTGGTTTAGTAACTGGCTAGGTCTGGTCAGGTTCTTCAGCTTCTGACTGAATTTGGGAGATGATCAAGTTGGAAAATCTTGGAAAAATTGTTACGCAGCCTTCACAAAACGCTGGTTTGTTGCCACCGGTTTTTCAATCTCTTTACAGTCACGTATCTGTTTTTTTAGGTGGACAGCGAGTTGGAGATTAAGGCCTATTATGCTGGCCACGTCCTTGGGGCTGCGATGTTCCAGATTAAAGTCGGTTGTGAATCAGTGGTTTATACTGTAAGTGACTAGGATGAAACCGCCACATCCCTCCATGGTCCCTTTTCAACCCAAATTCTGTTTTCTGTGAGGTCCTTGTTGTAAGATGGAGCTCCCTGCTTACCTGGGCATGATAACCATCATCCCGTCATTCCTGGATTGAAAGGTTTGCAGAGATGCAATGAGATGTTGGTTTAATTGTTCAAACCCTGCGTATTTTAGGAGCTGACTAAAGAACTGCCTCTCCCATTAGAAACGTGGCTAGAAATGAAAACATATCAAAGGTCTCCAAAGGCCGATCTCTAGAGCAGCGGTTCTCAACCTGTGGGTCGCCCGCCATCTTGGTGCCACCGTCATGCAGGGGTGAAATGCTCCTGGTTCGGCTGTGCTTGCGGGTCGCCAGACAGCCGGTAGCGACGGAAGCGGGAGACTTCGCCCACCCGCCCGGACGCCGCCATTTGGGTTCTTTTTTACACTCTGCGCATGCGCAAAGCGTTCTGCGCATGCGCAGAGGGTAAAAGAACCCAAATGGCGGCGTCCGGGCGGGTGGGCGAAGTCTCCCGCTTCCGTCACTACCGGCTGTCCGGCAACCCGCAGGCACGGCCGAACCGGGAGCATTTCACCCCTGCAGTGACGGTGGCACCAAGATGGCGGGCTAGCGCGCGCGGCGACCCCTGTGAAAAGGTCGTTCGACCCCCAAAGGGGTCGCGACCCACAGGTTGAGAACCGCTGTTCTAATATAATAAGTGCTCAAGGCAGCTAGCCTGATTTAAAAGCAACCAAATGCCAAGGGCCATAAAGTCTGCCCCTGGTGGACATACTTGGTCATTACAAAGTGCAGATGAGAATAAATGCTGCCCTCCTGCAGCTGTGGCAAGGTACTGCTACTGCAGAAGAAAAAGTGGAGGTTGATATGGTGAAGGATTATAAATTTGAATCTTTGGGGGGAGGCCCCTGTAGTTTTAGGCACCTAGCAAACACTTTCTCTTGTTTCCTGATTTCCTGCAGTGTTGCATTGGTCTATATACTCTTTAGAACAGAGGTCTTCAAACTTGGCAACTTTAAGACTTGTGGACTTCAACTCCCAGAATTCTCCAGCCAACATAGCTGGCTGGAGAATTCTGGGAGTTGAAGTCCACAAGTCTTAAAGTTGCCAAGTTTGGGGATCCCTGCTTTAGAAGATTGGTTAAAGCACACCTCTTTCGTCAGATTTTTAAATGTTAATCTGTGTTTTTTTTTTTTTAAACATTCGTTTTAAGTTGTTGATTTTTATCTTTGGTCTTTTTGCTGTTTCTAGAGTGTAAACGTTGATATGAAAAGAAGAGGATGTAAATGGAATAAATAAAATATATTTTTTAAATTTCCTTCTTTTTATTAGGGTGACTATAACATGACACCAGACAGGCATTTGGGGTAAGCCCTTTGGATTCAGTGGGAGCAGGGGTGGGTTCTAACTTACCTTGCGCCGCGTGGCTGCACCTTGTGGGCGCACGCGTGCAGTGCAAAAAAAATAAATAATAAATTCCAACCCCCCCCAAAAAAACAAGATGGCGACGCATGCACAGTGCCGGAAACTCGGCTTCTGCGCATGCGCAGAAGAAGAAAAAATCTAAAAAATAAAAAAAAATTAAAAAAAGATGGTGGCGTCCACGGATCGGCACGAACCGAACCGGATCCGTGACGTCATCGTGACGTCACCAGCGGGTTGCTACCGGTTCGGGCGAACCGGGAGGAACCCACCTCTGAGTGGGAGGAATTGATTTGGATAACTGATTTAATTCCACTTATTTTGAAGGGGTGTAATAAAAGAAAACTTGTAAGTCCATAATTCAATTTCTTTTGAAATGTTGCATTTGATAACGCTCCCAAGTTGGCAGAGGGTTGGGGGTTTTTTTAAGGGGGGGAAAAAAAAGGGAATCCAGCAAGGGCCACATTTCGGTGTTGAAACCTTCCGTGCGTTGCCTTTTCAGGGCTGCCTGGATTGACAAATGCCGCCCCGACCTGCTGATTTCTGAGTCCACATATGCCACCACCATCAGGGACTCCAAACGCTGCAGAGAGAGGGATTTTCTGAAGAAGGTCCATGAGACCATCGAGCGTGGGGGGAAGGTAGGTGACGCCAGAGACCTCTGAACTGGATCGCTCCAAAGACGGAACCGTCTGCAATGGGAAAAGTTCCATTGTGGGCAGAACACCAGAAGCTGGCTCGCTGAGGGATGGGGTGTGGGGAGGCAGTTTTGCTTTTTGGGGCCCACTTGTCACGCAGCAATTTGGAGAAAAGGGAGAAATAGAACAGGAACAGCATCAAAAAATGATGACTGAGATGGTGGCTTCAGACAGAAACGGGGTGGGGGTGGGGGGGGTGGGATTCACAACTGCTTTTGCTGCCTCTGGGCAGTTTGAAGGGCTGAGGTGTTGCACGCTGACATAGAGCAGAGGAGACCACACATCTTTGTCTCACCTTGCATCTCCACCAGGGGTGGGTTCCACTTACCTTCCTCACCGGTTCGCATCGCGATCGACATTTTGCACGCGCACGCTCGCTCCGCTCGCACGCAGGCAAACATTACCTCGCGTAATTTGGCTTCTGCACATGCTCAGTAGCTGCAATCAGCCCGAAACACAGCTGAGGAGCTGATCAGCTGTGCTTCAGGCGAAGGAATAAAGGTCAGTATAAACCCAGAGGCAGGCGGGAGGGACCTTTTTCAAGCAAAAGAACAGGAAAAACCTTCCCAACAGTAAAAAATTCACAAAAAATTCACAAAAAAAGATGGCGGCCACGGACCGGCACCGACCGAACCGGATCCGTGATGTCACCAGCAGGTCGCTACCGGTTCAGGTCCCTGATCTCCACCACTCTCAACTGGGATGATGGTGGGCTGCAGTTTTCCATCTGAAATTAATGCTCTTTCTTTCTTTCTTTCTTTCTTTCTTTCTTTCTTTCTTTCTTTCTTTCTTTCTTTCTTTCCTTCCTTCCTTCCTTCCTTCCTTCCTTCCTTCCTTCCTTCCTTCCTTCCTTTTTTTCTTTCCTTCCTTCCCTCCCTCCATCTTTCCTTCCCTTTCCTTTCCTTTCCTTTCCTTTTTCCTTTCCTTTTCTTCTTTTCTTTTCTTTTTTCTTTTCTTTTCTTTTCTTCTTTTCTTTCTTTTCTTTCTTTCTTTCTTTCTTTCTTTCTTTCCTTCCTTCCTTCCTTCCTTCCTTCCTTCCTTTTTTTCTTTCCTTCCCTCCCTCCATCTTTCCTTTCCTTTCCTTTTTCCTTTCCTTTCCTTTTCTTCTTTTCTTTTCTTTTTTCTTTTTTTCTTTTCTTTTCTTTTCTTTTTTTCTTTTCTTTTCTTTTCTTCTTTTCTTTCTTTTCTTTCTTTCTTTCTTTCTTTCTTTCTTTCTTTCTTTCTTTCTTTCTTTCTTTCTTTCTTTCCTTCCTTCCTTCCTTCCTTCCTTCCTTTTTTTCTTTCCTTCCCTCCCTCCCTCCCTCTTTCCTTCCTTCCTTCCTTCCTTCCTTCCTTCCTTCCTTCCTTCCTTCCTTCCTTTTTTCCTTTCCTTTTTTTCTTTCCTTCCCTCCCTCCCTCCCTCTTTCTTGCTTTCTTTCTCTATAGGTTCTGATCCCAGTCTTTGCTCTGGGCCGGGCTCAAGAACTCTGCATTTTGCTGGAGACCTTCTGGTAAGCAGCAATCCTTGGTCCTTTGCCTTAAAATCATTATTCTCTCCCTGCTGAAAGAAAACCCATGCTGCTTGTAGGAATCTTCACTCCCAAGCTTTGTGATTGGCTTATAGCAAGGGTGTCCAACCTTGGCAACTTTAAGGCTTTTGGACTTCAACTCCCAGAATTCCTCAGCCAGCCACATTTTAAATCAGTGGTGAAATCCAATTTTTTTTACTACTGGTTCTGTGGGCGTGGCTTGGTGGGTATGGTGTGGCTTGGTGGGCATGGCTTGGTGGGCGTGGCAGGGGAAGGATACTGCAAAATCCCCATTCCCTCCCCACTCCTGGGGGAAGGATATTGCAAAATCCCCATTCCCTCCCCACTCCTGGGGGAAGGATATTGCAAAATCTCCATTCCCTCCCCACTCCTGGGGGAAGGATATTGCAAAATCTCCATTCCCTCCCCACTCCTGGGGGAAGGATATTGCAAAATCTCCATTCCCTCCCCACTCCTGGGGAAGGATATTGCAAAATCCCCATTCCCTCCTCACTCCTGGGGGAAGGATATTGCAAAATCTCCATTCCCACCCAACTCTGGGGCCAGCCAGAGGTGGTATTTGCCGGTTCTCCGAACTACTCAAAATTTCCGCTACCGATTCTCCAGAACCTGCTGGATTTCACCCCTGCTTTAAATCCTCCCTTTATCCCATTTAAAGCTGAGTTAAGGGATGAACCAGCTTTGCTTGCAATTTCGCCAGTAGCGCAGAACATGGGATGGGAGTCGGGCCACATAGAAAGAGCGAGGCAGCGGAGGCAGAGTTCTCTCTTTTGCCCTGCCTTGAAGTGCGAGGGTCACACGCTTTGTCCCCCCCTTTTCCCACCCGAGGGAGCGCATGAATTTGAAGGCGCCCATCTACTTCTCAACGGGGCTGACGGAGAAGGCAAACCACTACTACAAGCTCTTCATCACATGGACGAATCAGAAGATCCGGAAAACCTTCGTCCAGAGGAACATGTTCGAGTTCAAGCACATCAAAGCTTTTGAGAGGACCTATGTTGACAACCCTGGGCCCATGGTATGAACGCAGAGGGGTGGGGGTGGCACTTAAAACCATGGCATGCTTGTGTAAAGGGGATGGGCCGGAATGGGAGAATTTGCCATGGCTAACTCGCCACAGCCAACTCACCACGGCCAGTTGGCCGCGGGATAACTCACCATGGGACAACTCGCTGCAGAACAATTCAACAATTCGACTTAAATTATTTAAAATAATTTTAAAAAATGCTTTAATTTTTGTCATTCACATTTCATTTTGTCCCTCCTTTGGCATCCTTTAATTATTATATTCCACCATTGGGTAAAATGAGGACCCAGATTGTTGGGGGCAATATGCTGACTCTGTAAACCGCTTAGAGAGGGCTGTAAAAGCACTGTATTGCTATTTCTTCGATATTAATGTAACTCTTGTCCCGCAGCGAATTGGCCATGGCAAGTTGTCCCGTGGCAAGTTGGCTGCGGCGAGTTGTTCTAGACTCGGGTTGGCAAGGGAGGGACCATTATGAAACCACCAATTTAATCTTGGATGAATTGATCTAAGCCAGGGATCGGCAACCTTAAACACTCGAAGAGCCATTTGGACCTGTTTCCCACAGAAAAGAAAACACCGGGAGCCACAAAAACCTTTTGACATCTAAAATGAAGATAACACTGCATATATCGTTTATGCTATGTTTACCTTTACCTTTATGCTATGTAAAAAAAAAACCTATAGTGTGTTGCATTTATGTAATCAATGAACTGCTACAGAGAAAACAAATTTTTATTTCTGCTTGCAACAAAAACATTTTGAACTCTGAAAAAAAACGATGGGCCGAAAAGCTCAATAAATTGTGTGCCGGCGGGTGTCGCACATTGGCGATTGTGACCCATGTTTTGAGCAACGGAGCCGCAGCAGAGGGATGAAAGAGCCACATGCGGCTCCAGAGCCGCAGGTTGCAGACCCCTGATCTAAGCTCTTTCCTTCACACCCCAACTAGGTTGTGTTTGCTACGCCAGGGATGCTGCATGCGGGCCAGTCACTCCATATCTTCAAGAAATGGGCTGGCAACGAGAAAAACATGGTAGGAGAAAGACCGCAAGTCCACCGTTAAGAAATGAATTGCCCAGAGGTTGAGGTTGTGTCTGCTAAGATTTGCTTGCATTTTTCAGGATCTTTCACATCAGAAAGACTCAAAGTATTATTTGAACTGCCTGGGTGCTTGGGATGTTTAAAAACAGGCTGTCTATCAGATTAGTCCCTGAGCCCAGCAGTCTCATTCTGAAAAGAACAGTTCACTCAGCCTTAGCTAGTTGGCAGTAGACTGCTACTGAATATGGGGGGGGGGGTTTCATTCTTCCAATCTAATAATGGCAGCCGATGGCTACTGAGAGTTCACTCTTTCTACAACGGCATCACAAAAACGAAAGCCTCCTTTGGGCCATCAAAGACCTTTGGGAGGCACCTCGCTTTGAGTGAACTTAGAAAATGGGTCAGTGTGGTGTCTTGAGTTAGCCACAACCTGAGTTGGTTGCTTTAACTCTTGACGGCGATCCAGTATTTAAAATGCACATAGGTGGAAGAGTGCAACAAGGAGTGTATTTTACAAGGAACTTTTGTTGGTTTTTGAAGAGTGAGCCCCCACCATAACAGTGGGTTAGGAAAAGGATTAACGAGGCAAATAGTCTGTATGTTGCGTTGTCCACTCTCAGCTGCTTTAACTCTGTGTGAAAGTGAATTTGCATTCAGTTGCCTTGGAAAGCTCACTTGTTATTTGTGTGTGCGCTTTTGTGTGGGGGGAGTTAGCTACTATTTATTTGTATTCTCAAAATCATTATGGCCTGCTGTAATTTCCTTCCGGGTTTTCTCCCCAGGTCATCATGCCAGGGTATTGTGTCCAAGGAACGGTGGGCCACAAAATTTTGAGCGGGCAACGGAAGCTAGAAATGGAAGGAAGACAAATTGTGAGTTGAACCCTCTGGGAGAGGGCGGTGTGTGTGTGTGTGTGTGTGTGTGTGTGTGTGTGTGTGTGTGTGTGTGTGTGTGTGTGTCCCCAAAACAACTGACTGCTGTTAAGGATCTCTGCTTTTTAAAAACTGGGACAGTTGATTTTTTTAAAAAGGAGATGGATTGCAATCTCTCCTTCCTTACTTTACATACATATCAATGAAATATTTGTGGAGTGAAGGGATGCGGTAAGGTCCAAAACTACAATCTAAAATGGGGAGCAAAATTAAGTGTTGAAGAAATCTTAGCTGTTTAGCAAGTGGTCTCAGCACAGTTCTTCACTCCTGACTAGTTTGCTACATACAGGGTGATTTCTAAAAAGTAGGAAAACGTTCTAAATTGCACAAAAATAGAGGAGGTCGGGCACTCGAGAGGGCTGCCATGCTGATTTTTTATTTATTTATATATTTTTTTTGCTGCCTCTACCTTGCTCCCCACAGGAAGTGAAGATGCAGGTGGAGTACATGTCCTTCAGCGCACACGCCGACGCCAAGGGCATCATGCAGCTGATTCGGCAAGCTGAGCCCCGCAACGTCCTGCTGGTCCACGGCGAAGCCAAGAAGATGGAGTTTCTGAAGCAGAAAATCGAGCAAGAGTTCCGTACGTGTCCAGTCTTGAGCAAGAATGCTGGTGGTGGTGGTGGGGGGGTTTGTTGGGCAGCCTTTTGTCCCCTGAGGTTCGCCAAGGGCTTCTCGAAACACAGAAAGCTTGAATGGGTTTGATGCCGAAGAAAGACGGAGTGGCTCAGAGGGAACCCGGCTCTATGTCAACCAACGAAGGTGGCTCAGTGCTGGTTCACAAGTGGGGTGATTGGCTGGTTTTCTGATTCAGTTCTGCATTTCCTGGGAGCAGCAGTGACACTGAGCCGTGGTGGCGCAGTGGTTAGAATGCGGTATTGCAGGCTAATTCTGCCCACAGGCCAGGAGTTCGATCCTGACGGGCTCCAGGTGGACTCAGCCTTCCATCCTTCCGAGTTGGGTAAAATGAGGACCCAGATTGTTGGGGGTCAAGAGGCTGACTCTGTAAACCGCTTAGAGAGGGCTGTAAAAGCACTCTTGAAGCGGGATATAAGTCTTAAGCGCTATTGCTATTAAACAGCCTGATGTTGGTTTTATGGCATGCCACAGGTACCTTTGGGCAACTTGGTTTTTCTTCTTTTAACAGAGCCCAGACGGGCACGAGCAAAAGGGCTGGCAGGGTTAGGTCTTGTCTGCTGACTTGGGGCTGGGGATGTCAGCTGCAGTGGCAGACGTTAGGATCTGCAGCCATTTCTCTGCCTAGATCAGGGGTCAGCAACCTGCGGCTCTGGAGCCGCATGCGGCTCTTTGGGCCCTCTACTGCGGCTCCCTGTCACCCTGTCGCGGCAGAGGGATGAAAGAGATGAAAAAGAGATGAAAAAGATGAAAGAGGGAGATAGAGAAAAAGAGAAAGAGAGATGGGAGGAAGGGAGAGAGAGAGGGAGAGAGACAGAGAGGGAGATACCTATTTCCCATAGAAAAGAAAAAAAGGGGAACCACAAAACCTGGGTAGTGGTGGTCATGTGACTGGGTGGGAATGAGTGACGTCGAGTTGGCCACACCCACCCAGGTTTTGTGGCTCCCAGTGTTTTGTTTTCTGTGGGAAACGGGCCCAAGTGGCTCTTTGAGTGTTTAAGGTTGCAGACCCCTGGCCTAGATTATGGATAAGAGATTCACCAGCATTTTCAGACTGCAGTTCTTCTGGTCCTCCCTGGGGTTTAGACCAGAAGCCCCAAGAGAGCTAACAAAAGATCTGGCTTTTGTTTTTTGTTTTTTTGCAGGGGTCCAGTGTTACATGCCTGCCAATGGGGAAACAGTGTCTGTTTTCACCAATCCTAACATCCCGGTGGATATTTCTCTCGGGCTGCTGAAGAGAGAGCTGGCCATTGGTAGGTTTCATGGGGCAAAACCCTCATTAATATCATACAGGGAGGAAACCCGAGTCTTTTACACTGTTGCTCATCTTGCAGCCTTTTTTTTTTTTGCTCTGGGCACAGCCTCCCCCCAAACTTGGTGCTTCCAAATAGGTTGGGCCGATGGGAGTGGTAATCCAACTGCCTTGGAAGGCATCCGCTTCGGGGCTTCTATTCCCAGCACGTTCTCGTGACTTCCAGCCCTTAATCTAGCCGAAAAAGCACCACTCATTTCGAATGGGAGCAGATTCAGGCAAACCTTCGTGGGTCTAAGATCAGCACAGTAATATAAAAGCTTCAGGAGGGAGAGAGGGAAGGAAACTGTCCCCAGATAGCCAGCTGGGAATCGAAAGAGCCGAGGTGGCGCAGTGGTTAGAGTGCAGCACTGCAGGCTACTTCAGCTGACTGCTAGCTGCAGTTCGGCGGTTCAAATCTCACCAGGCTCAAGTTTGACTCAGCCTCCCATCCTTCCGAGGTGGGTCAAATGAGGACCCAGATTGTTGGGGGCAATATGCTGACTCTGTGAACCGCTTAGAGAGGGCTGTAAAAGCACTGTGAAGCGGTATATAAGTCTAAGTGCTATTGCTATCGTGTTTTACTCGGAGGCTGTTTGTGGGGTGGGCCAGGCCAGTGGAGGGAAGATGGGATGGCCTTGACCGGCAGTTTGAGAAGTCCTCACTGATGATGTTGCCTAGTTGGGTCATGAAACGTCTGCAAGAAAACAGCCAAGCTCAGAGAGCACCAGGATCCCGTCATTTTAACCCTGAGCTACAAAATATTCACCTTTATTGGAACAGGCCGTTTGATTGAAACCTGAGCAGTTTTAACAGTGAACTGGTTGGATTAACACTCCTTCCCCGGGGTGGGTGGTAAAGATGGAAGTCTGTGGCCGTGGGGTGAAGTAACCCAGGATTTTGGAATAGGTTGGAAAAGGGAACTTGGGAGAGTGTGTTGCGGGGGGGGGGAGCATTGGAGGTGGCGCTGCCCTCTGACAGCCACCATCCATTACAGCCTCCAAGGGGCCAAGGGACACGGCCTAGAGGGAAGGAATTTGGGGAGCAGGAGCTTGAAATCCAGGGGGCCCAAAGACTCGACTTTTCTTCTCCTCTCTAGGCCCCTCGCCGGCCTCCAAGAAGCCGAAGCTGTTGCACGGCACCCTGATCATCAAGGATAACGTGAGTAAAGGGAAAAGGGAATCTGGGTAGCCCCACAAGGCTGGTAAACCAATTTGCATTTCACCCTGCCTTTTCCCAAGGGAAGGGATGTGTGACAACCCTGCCTCTGAGGACGCTGAGCCCGAGAAAAAAAGACATTGCTTAAAGAATTTATTTAGAGGCCCAAAGTCTTCCTTTTGGGTAAATTACATTATGCCAAAACTGGGAGGAACCAGAAGTGTCGGACTGGGTCTCCTGCCCAGCGAGCTTAGTACGCATCTTCATGCAGTGTAGCTCCCCCCTCCCCCCAATACTTGGTAAGTTTTTCTACCTCCAACCTCACCTGGTACAGAGGAGACAAAACATCAGCCACCTTGTGAAGTTTTGCCTTGGCCAAGCAACCAGGAGAAATGTCGTCTGGTCTTGTGCCTCCAGTCGAATGAGGTGGCCTCCCCAGACAGAGGGGCTGCGAGTGTCTAGGTGAAAGGAATTCCACAGCGAAGGAAGTCTGTGGGTAGAGCAGCCCGGGACACGGAAAATGGTGGTTGCTGACTCTTTCTTTCCTCTCCCGTGGAGAGCGAGATTTCCTGTCACGCAGCCTTTGGCCCTTGATGCTGCCGTGCGTGAATTGCGAAGGGTTCTTCTTTGCTCTTTTGCTTACGGACAGAGTTTCCGCTTGGTTTCGTCCGAGCAAGCCTTGAAGGAATTGGGGCTGGGGGAGCACCAGCTGCGCTTCACCTGCCGGATCCATTTTCAAGACCCCCGCAAGGAACACGAGACCGGCCTGCGCGTTTACAACCACCTGAAAAGGTGAGCGCTTGGGGGTAGAGTCTGAACCAGGGAGGGACAGGAGTGGTAGGAGCTGCAATCTGCCTCACCTCGAGGACTAGAAATTTGGTTTGGTTGGAGAGAGAAAACTCACATGGACAGGAACCGCCACTGAAACCCTCTTTCAATATCATGTCACGTTAAATGCACTTAGAATATACGAGACAAATGGGATTTAATTAAAGCAGGTATCTTGGCATTGTCTGGGGAGAGGTGTGATGGCCTAGAGGTGGAGCTCTCGCCTCACAATCAGGAGGCTGTGAGTTTGATCCTAGGTAGAGGCAGATATTTCTCTGGGCACAATGAGAATATATCTGCTGAACAAAACTCCGCACTGGCAACAGGAAGGGCATCCGGCCAGTAAACACTCTGCTAGCTCCATTCAGTTGCCCGGACTCCACCCGGCAAGGGATTATGGGGTCGTTAAACGACAATGATGATGATCTTGGCATTGTCTAGGGAGAGAAGCTTATCCAAGAATTGATTGCAATAAAAGTTTGTGAGAAGAGTCACTCTATGAGGCCCTGTGAAAAGGCTGGGAGGGGGATTCAGCTCGGGGCTGTTTTCTCCTCAGCGCCTTGAAGGATTATTCCGTCCAGCATCTCTCAGACACCTCCATCATGGTGGAGTCCATCTTGATCCAGGTTACGGTGCAGTCTGAGGATCCCGCCACCAAACTTCTGCTGGTGTCCTGGACGTACCAGGTAAGGTTTTAAATCTGATTTTATGAGGGGAGACGTGCGGGGTGGGGGGGGGAGAGGGAGGGGCTGAAATGTTACGTCTGGCTTCCTTTGTTAACAAGAGAACTTCTGAGCTTCCAGCTGCAGGCGATCTATATCTTGTAGCACCCCAATAGTCTTGTCTACGCGAACCTGGAACGGCCTTCCCCCAATATAGGTTCCCCCTCCAAAAGTTGAGGGCTTCGTTTCCCAGAGTCCTCAGTGAAGGTCACTGAGGCATTCTGGGAGTTGAAGTCCACAAAGCAAGGGCCACTACAGGTAGGCCTTGACTTGTTTAGTGACCGTTCGAACTTACAGCAGCACTGAATAAAATGACTTACGACCGTTTTTCATGCTTATGACCATTGCAGCATCGTGCACCATGGTCATGTGATTAAAATTCAGACATTTGGCAGCTAACTCATATTTATGACGGTGGCGGTGTCCCGGGGTCACGCGATCCCCTTTTGCGACCTCCTGATAAGCCAAGTCAAAGGGGAAGCCCGATTTGCTTAACAACCATGTTAGTAACTTAACAACGGCAGTGTAAGAATTTTACAGAGAGAAATTTAGCTCCAATCTACCTTATGTAACAACTGCAGTGATTCACTTAACAGCCGTGGCAAGAAAGGTCGTACAACGAGGCCAAACTCAACTTAGCAACTGTCTCGCTTAGCAACAGAAATGTTGTTGGGCTCAATGGTGGTGGTGTGAGTCAAGGACTACCCCGTATTGAAACCCTGAATCTGGGTTTTGTGTGCAGGATGAAGAAATGGGGAGCTACGTCACATCTCTGCTGAAGAAAACTCTGCCTCAGATTACGGGATGAGCCTCTGGGTGCCTCCAGCGGCTGCCACAGACTTTTAGCTACCGAGAAGGGCAGGTTTGCACAAGTTGTGGGCTGACAGAAAAGAAAAAAAAAATTGTATTGTTTTGGTCATTGTTGGGGGGTTTGGGAACTTCTTACCCATATTCCCAGCATCTTTTCTTCCCCCCCCCCCAATCCTCCCCCTTCTGTCTGCCTCCTCAGTGCCCTTCGTTTTCCTTTTTTTTTTTTCCCCCCCTTTTTGTCCCCACCTGCTTCTGCCCAAACAAAATGGCCGCATTTTCTCCTGGGGCGAAGAGCTGCGTGCCCAAAAAACGCAAATGTTGGGCACAGGACACTTCTGCGTGCAGGACAATCCCTGCCCCAAATATGTGACGCAGCCCTAGAAGGAGCAGGGTAAATACTTGTGTTCTATCTCTCTCGTTTTAATAAAGACATTTACTTTCGGTATTATTGGTCTTCCTGGTCACAGAGGGCCAGCCTCCAAGCGTCAGGCATCTTGTGAGAAAATGCCCTTGACCCAGGGTTAGAAAGACCTCATAACCAGGCCTCGTAACCAAGGAATAGAGCAGGTCTCTTACCTCACCTTGAGACCTTCTGCAGTCTCAGTAGCAACTCTGTATTTACAGCGATTAAAGGCACCTGGGCTGTCTTAAAACCAAACAAACCTCGGTTGTTGTTTAGCTCAAGGGAAGGCTGCAAGAGAAAACCGATCTGTGTCTTGGTGTCTCTGATCCAGACAAAAACCCCGCTTTCATTTAAACAATCCCTTTGCTTTCTGAAATTTCGACGTGACAACTTTAAGCACACCTGCCCCTCTCAGCCAAAACCAATGCTCTTATTTTAAATGCCCCACTGATCTGCAAAGCCAGACAGTAGCAGCCCCTCTTCACAACCCTAAACCGACACATGAAATTAAACTTTTTGCCAAACGACACCCGCAGCAAACTTCCTTGGCGGGTTCATCAGCATCGCCTCATTGGCAGCCGGGCTTAATGCCGCTCTCTGGTTGGGGCGTCCTCTGCGGTCACCGCACACGGTGTAGACTTTGGAAGTTCGTTTCTGCCAACGCAGCTGGCAGGGCCACCGCTTGTTGGCCAAGGTGTAGTAATACAAGACGGGGTTCAGGCAGCAGTTGAAGCTAACCAGAGCTAAGGTGACCCGTCGGAGCTGGTAGATGGAGGTGGCCAAGTGGCAGTTCTGGATGAGGCCGACGCGCATCAGGAGATGGAGGAGGTGGGTGAGGTGGAAGGGGAGGAAGCAGGACACGCAGATGAAGAGGATGAGATAGATGGTGTTCAAGGCCTTCCTTTTGAAAGCGCTCTCCGAGATGTGGGAAATTCGCCGGGCGATCAGAGGGTAGCTGATCAAGATCACCACGAAGGGGATGAGAAACCCGAAGATCAGCACGCAGACGTTATAAGGCAGCATGCGTCCCTTCCAGGAGGCTTCCCCAAAGCTCTCGAAGCATACCTGGGCATCGCTGACGTTGGCGTCGAGAGGGCCTCCCAGGATCAGAGAGCCGGCGACGCTCAGCCCGACCGCCCAGAGGATAACGGCGATCAGGGCGTAGTGGCCGCTCTTGATCCGGACGTACGCCAAGGGGTGCAAGACAGCCACGTACCGGTCGACGCAGATGGAGGTGAAGAAGGCCACGCTGAGGTAGATGTTGAGGAAGTACATGCTCCCCGTGACGCGGCAGGCCACGTCCCCGAAGACCCAGTTGTTGTGGTGAAGGTGGATCTTGAAGGGCAGGATGCAGACGAACAAGGTGTCCACCGCGGCCAGGTTGAGCAGGTAGACGTAGGAGCGAGGCGGGTGCGAGACCTGGCAGGTCAGCAGGTAGAGGGCGGCCCCGTTTTCCAGCAAGCCCAGCACGAAGACAGGAATGTAGATGGCTGGGAAGAGGAAATACTGGAAGTCGGCCCGAAGGCTGCACTCCTGGCTGGCGTTGGCCGTTGTCTGGTTTTCCATCTTCTCTGGATCAGGATTCGTACCCTGGCCTTGTCTGCTGCAGGAAGCCCCTCTCAGCCCATCATGCTGTGGGAGCGAAGGCAGCCGGCCGAGCGCGGCTCTGCAGCCCACCTCAAGTCAGCTTGGAAAACTTGATCTGAGGAAGCCACAGGCACAAGGGTAAGACTTTGAAAATTTAAAATGAAAAGTAAAACTTGCTGGCTGCATTCCTGCAGCTGGAATCAGCTAGCCTGACTTTGCTTCCGTTTCTGGTGGGGATGGCAAACCACGGCTTAGCCAAAACACTGAAAGGCTAGCTGGCCCCCAAGAGTCTAACCCAAGGACCCTCTCTTTATATATCGGACTGGGGCATCCATCATCCCCAACCACGGTAGCCTTAAGGAAGCAGGAATTGCTTTCAGAGCAAGAGAAGGAAGAAGTTCCTAGCAAGTTTGGGCAAAGTTTTCAGGACTATGAAAATTCTTAAGGGGTGGGAAGAAGTAAAGAAAGGATGATAGAAACTCTCAAATTGTGGCGGGAGGTTTATTTTAAAGGGAGCCTTTGTGCATTTTCATTGCCATTAAAAAAAAAACATTAAAACTTACCTGTTTGCATCTGTCTTTAGCTGTCCTGGTATTCTCTGAAGATATTTGAGCTTACTTTTTGTCTCCTTTTGACTTTTAGGATGTTGCCTTCCCCTGCCCCCCCCCCACGTGTCAGCCGAAGAGGGCCTCCCACACACTTTTATGCAGGAAACAGGGGAGACAGACTTCGTTGCTGTGGTTTGCAAAAGTGCAACCGAGGCAGCAAGAAATTCACAGATCAGTGTTAGGGGGGTGGCATTTCCCCCAAGATTTAAGAGCAGAAAAAGTGAAGTGTTTATAGAGTTTATGAGATCTGCGTCCTGACCTTACACCTTCCGAGGTGGGTAAAATGAGGACCCAGATTGTTGGGGGCAATATGCTGACTCTGTGAACCGCTTAGAGAGTGCTGTAAAGCACTGTAAAGCGGTATATAAGTCTAAGTGCTATTGCTATTGCTACAATCTCCCCCTAATAAGGGGAGGGGGGAGTGAAAAGACAGCAGAATAATAATGGAATAAAAGATTCACTCTTTCCACAGTGTTTAAACGTGTAAAAGCGCGATTAAGTCTACATTCTGCTACGATACATTGTTTTGAAAGAGAGTCTTAAAAAGTGTTTTGCAAACTCTAGCCCAACGGGGTTGTGTGGCACAAGTGAAAGGTGGCAAAGGCTTGTCCTTTGCTGGGGGTTGCGGTGGTGGAGGGAAACCAAATTCTGTACCGAGCAGTAGTTTCATTTATTACTAGGGACTAGAAACTTAAATTCAGTTGAGAATATCAAAATGGTACTTTACCTGGTGATGAATTAACGGCAGAACCAGAGGTGATATTCAGCTGGTTCGGGCGAACCGGTAGTGGAAATTTTGAGTAGTTCGGAGAACCGGCAAATACCACCTCTGGCTGGCCCCAGAGTGGGGTGGGAATGGAGATCTTCCTATACGGTGCCTGCGGCCCAGCTGAGCGGCCCTGATCTACCTGCCTAGGTAAGCAGAACACTTAAAAGGTGATGCCCTTAAGGTGATATACACTCGCAAACAAGCATGGAGAACACAGAAGAAGTAGCCTAAGAACTTGGAATAGCATGTCATTCTCCAGGATTGTAGAAAATTAGTGCTAAAAACGCTCATTAACAAACTGCATGTATTTCACCTGCTAGTAAGACAATTACTCAAGAATCTGCAATCCAGATTTCAAGATCACATTGCTGATCCCAGATGGATACCTGAAAAGGTGAGGGGGGATTTAAAAGGAATTTATTTTTTGCTTTCCCGAGTATACAAATGTTTTTATTTTTTTGACTATGTGGACCACAACACAGCAGGAGCAGCCTTTAAAAACTTGAATGTTTTCAACAGGCCCTCTCATCTGCTTATCAGAGAATGTCTTAACAACGACCAGGAAGGAACTAAATCTGAAATCATTCAGAGACAGTTTCTTTCTTAGCCACCCCAAAAAGGAATAGTTTCTTGGCAGATAAACTTCGGATTAAGCAGGTTTATTAACAAATGCCTGCAGAGCGTAAGAAAACGAGAATTTTTTTTCTTCCTCCTCCAGCAACGTATATAAACCCCCCTAGGCAGAAATTAATAGTCCATTTCAATCTTCTGTCTCCAAGTCTGCAAGACAGTGAAGGGAGAAAGAAAACAAACCTGAGAATTACAGAATACAGCAGCTGGAAGACTTTGAGCAGTGAACTGGTTTCAACTTTAGGCAAATTGTGGATGTCAGCCTCAATTCTATCCCCCCCACCCCCCCATTACAATATAGGGGAGATAACCAGAGGTGGGCTTCACATAATTTAACAACCGGTTCGCCCAGAATCGAAAATGTGAGCGTGCACGCTTGCTTCGCTCATGCGCACGCCTTGTGCACATGTGCGCTGCGTCAAAAAACACGGCAATTCACTCGTGCATGCCATCCGCGCATGCATGCAGCATCAAAAAACACGGCAATTCACTCGCGCGCTACGTCCGTGCATGCGTGCGGCGTCAAAAAACACAGCAATATAGGATGGGATTGCGCCCGGGCGGGTGGGCAGTCCCACCTGCAGGTCGCCACTACCGGTTCATCCGAACCGGCTGAATACCACCTCTGGTCAGATAACCAAGAGACCCTCCCTGGCAGACCTGCTGTTGTGAGGGACCTCAGTGCAAAAAAACTTGAAACAGAAAAGTATTGTCAGTACAGCTGTTTGAGCTGGTTCTGAGTGCTCATGAGGACTAGAAACCAGACCCCCAAAGACTTCCTGGATGCTCACCACTTTTGTAGTACTCCACGTGTTTGAGGAAGAGTCCGTCTGGGGGCGCCATGATGTTTGGGGGATAAGCCATCAAGTCCCGGGCCACTAGGAGTTCTTTGATGTGGTGCGGTTGTAGCCGGGACTGACCCACGGCTACCAATGCCCCGACCATCCGCCGCACCTGAATAAAAAAGGTTGAAAACACCAAAGTTCCAGAATTGGCACAATTGGGGCCAAATCGGGGAATGGAAACATGGAATTGGAGGGTTGGGTGGGGTCCTTCAGAAGCCATCTAGTTTGCCCCCCCCCCCCGAGAAATAGCCATCTGTTTGAAAGAGGAGGAGAAGCGACCCATTTTCTGGTTTATCTCAAACCCCTTTTATCGGGAACAAGATTTTTTCTTAATCTTCAGCCCAAATCTGTATTGGATCCCAGTTTCTCCCCTCTTCAACAAGACTCCACTTCTTGGGAGAGTAATACAGGTAGCCCTCGACTTAACAACTGTTCGCTTAGTGACCATTCGAAGTTGCAACGGCACTGAATAAAGGGACTTATGACTGTTTTTCACGCTTATGACCATTGCGGCTTCCACAGGGTCATGCGATCAAAATTCAGATGTTTGGCAACTGGCTCATATTTATGACAGTCGCAGCGTCCCGGGGGGTCACGTGATCCCATTTTGCGACCTTGCCACGAGCAAAGTCCATGGGGGGAAGCCAGATTCATTTAACAACCGCGTTGCTAATTTAACAACCGCAGTGATTCCCTTAACGAATGTGGCAAGAAAAGTTGTAAAACGGGGCAAAACTCAACGTCTCACTTAGCAACAGAAATTTTGGGCTCAGTTGTGGTCGTAAGTCGAGGATTACCAATATCTTGTCTCTCTTAAGCTAAGCGACCTTCCTTTTCCTCCCTGTTTGCAACCCACGAATAGGCCGTGACCTGTTCACAGAGCATAGAAGCCATGGTTTGCTTACTGAGGACGTGCAGTTGAAACATGAATGTCTGGATTCTTTACCTTTAAGCTTAGCTTACAAAGCACCACGATGTGGTCGCAAGCAGATCGACGACACACCATCCAATCCCCAGAGCTTTGGGCCCAGAGCTCCCAAGACGGCCTTCCTCGCAGGGGGGGGTTGTGAAGAAAGAAGGCACCGAAGCGCCCAGCGACCTTTCTTCAACCCGACCCGAGGTGGGCTCGGTGGTTTGGGAAAAGCAGCTCTTTCCTTCGGCAAAGGAAGCAAGACTGCTACCCACCCCGATTCCCTGGCGTCATTTCAACCGGCCGCAAGAGCTCGGCTCCTGCAGGTTGCAAATGGCACGTTGCCGCCCACCCGCAGTTGACGGAGGCAGCCGAGGCCCAGGAGCGTTTTGGCAGCTGCTTTCGGAGCTATTTTGAAGCAAGCCACAAGACTGGGGTGGGGGGGGGGATTGAAACTCCTTCAGGCTTTTTTACTTTTTATTTTTGCAACCCTCCTCTCCTCGTGGCTAACCCAATGTAGGCGCGTGCTTCCGCGAGAGCCGGGCTCGCCTCCTCCCTCGCCTCTGAATCATCCACAACGTGATTCATTTATTCTACCTAAGCGGGCACGGCCAGCTGTGCCTGGGGTCTGCCGAGAGGCATCCCTCCGTATTTTCACGGTGGGCTGTTTGCCAGGTGGCCTCACGTGGTGCCCCGAGCAAAACTCTCTTGGGCTGGCTGGTTTGGAATGATGAGAGTTGAAGTCCGGTTGCTGGAACTGGGTATGTCTAGTCTGATGAAAAGAAGGACCAGGGGAGACATGATAGCAGTCTTCCAATATTTGAGGGGCTGCCACAAAGAAGAGGGAGTCAAACTATTCTCCAAAGCACCCGAAGGCAGGATGGGTGGAAACTAATCAAGGAGAGAAGCAACCTGGAACTAAGGAGAAATTTCCTGACAGAACAATTCATCAGTGGAACAGCTTGCCTCCAGAAGTTGTGAATGCTCCAACACTGGAAGTTTTTAAGAAGAGATTGGATAACCATTTGTCTGAAGTGGTGTAGGGTTTCCTGCCTAAGCAGGGGGTTGGACTAGAAGACCTCCAAGGTCCCTTCCAACTCTGTTATTCTATTCTATTCCAACCTTCCGGATGTTCGTGGAGACAGCTGGCCACTTAAGGCTCCTTTGGGCTTTCCAGGGACACAGGCTGCTCTCTTGCGTTTGCCACCAGAAGGGGCCGTGGGCACTTCAAGTTCATTTTAAAATTTCAAAGTTAAGAGGCTGCCACTCGAATCGTAAAAAGGCGACTTCCTCTCGAGACGAGAAGAAAAATTGGTGAAAAGAGCATGCAGGGCCCACCAAACAGCCCGTCTCGGCTAACGCCGCTTTCAAAGTGTACAGTTAGAAAAATTCTCCCTACCTGTTTGTACAGGAAAGATCGGCTTACAAACTCTAGTTCCCAAAACTTCAGGTTGCTGGGGGGGGGGGGGGGGGGGGAAAAAAGGGGAAAAAAGGCAGCATAAAAACCCAAAAAAGGAGAAA
>QLTV01002577.1:929558-940299 GCA_003457575.1 Thermophis baileyi
TTCCTTCCTTCCTTCCTTCCTTCCTTCCTTCCTTCCTTCCTTCCTTCCTTCCTTCCTTCCTTCCTTCCTTCCTCTCGCATTTGTGCCTCTCTATTCAGCACTTGCAGCTGAGATAAAACCTTTGCGAAAGCATTGCAGCCAAACAGACAGGGAAAAGATTTCCATGCAGAGCCCACGTGACTTCCAGGCCAGGAGAATAAAAATAGCGAGAAGGAATCAGCCCAGGAGAAACACGTTCATTATTGTATTTCAGAAAAAGCCAGGCCTTGCCAACAATACGGGGGGAGGGCGGGGGGAGGCTAAAAAAAGGAGCAGGCAGATGCAGAATATATCTCTGTGGAGCCAGCTTCAAGAAGGATGGATCAAACGGGGTCCAGATTATGGCTCTTCACTGCCAGCGGACAGGGGATAACTCCTCAGATAGGCCTCCCTTTTATAAGGAAGGAAGGAAGGAAGGAAGGAAGGAAGGAAGGAAGGACGGAAGGAAGGAAGGAAGGAAGGAAGGAAGGAAGGAAGGAAGGAAGGAAGGAAGGAAGGACCAAAGTACAGGCAAATGAAAATCTTTTTTCCAGAATGATAGAAGTCATTCTGCTTGACCTTGAAACTTTTCAGGTGCTTAACTCCAGATGACCCAAGACTGGGATTTCTGCGTGGGCTCAAAAGCTCATGAGAACTAAGTATGTACAGGTAATCCTCACCTTACGACCGCCATTGAGCCCAACATTTCTGTGGCTAAGCGAGACATTTGTTAAGCCAGTTTTGCCCCGTTTTACGAACTTTCTTGCCACCGTCATTAAATGAGTCAGTTGTTTAAGTTAGTAACACGGTTGTTAAATGAATCTGGCTTCCCCCTTGGCTTTGTCAGAAAGTCGCAAAAGGGGATCACGTGACCCCAGCCGTCGTCATAAATCTGAGTCAGCTGCCAAGCGTCTGAATTTCGATCACGTGACCACGGGGAAATGCTACAACGGTCGTAAGTGTGAAAAATGGTCGTACGTCCCTGTTTTCAGTGCCGTTCTAACTTCGAGGGGTTACTAAATGAGCTGTTGTAAGCCGAGGACTACATGTACCATGACATTCCAAGATCAAAAATGTCCGGCAGATGGAAAAATCTTCATTTAACCCCTTTGTAAGTTCGCAGGTATTTCTGCCGGTCTTGTGGGAAACGGAGCTCAAGGCCAGCTGTCCTAGCTGGACCTCATGGCTCCTTCTTCTGTTTTGCTTCTTCCAGTTCTCTCTCTTGTTGAACGAAACCAGATCTCTCTCCTGTCTTATGTAATCCAGAATGGTGATTAACGGCTTGAATGGTTTCCTGGGGGAGGGGGGTTGTTTTTTTTAAATACTTTTTGTGATGCTTTATTTTTTTTCTTGAAGTTGGGCTTACGTGTCTGGATGCCAAGTTGTCTGGGTGTGAGGGTCTTTTTTCTCCCTGAATTCTGGCACTCTGTCGTGACTCCGGGGGCTGCTGCCAACTGGGCCGCAGAAATCAAGCGGTGACGGCTTGTGAGAGACAGAATGTCTGACGTAGGAATGGCAGGCAGGGTGCCAAAGTCGATCTGGGTTTGAAAAGAACTCCAACTGGCTGCCTACTAGGTCTCGGGGAGCCAATTTGGGCCTAATGCAGTGGTTCTCAACCTTTCTAATGCCGCGACCCCCACCCCGCCGCCGCGACCCCCTCCCCGCCCCCGATGAGGTGACAAAGGGGGCGTGGCATCAGGGGTGAAACGCTCCCAGTTCGGCCACGCCTGCGGGTCGCCGGACAGCTGGTAGCCACGGAAGCGGGAGACTTCGCCCACCCGCCGCATGCGCAAAGCGTTCTGCGCATGCGCAGAGGGTAAAAGAACCCAAATGGCGGCGTCCGGGTGGGTGGGCGAAGTCTCCCGCTTCCGTGGCTACCGCCTGTCCGGCGACCCGCAGGCACGGCCGAACTGGGAGCATTTCCAAGATGGCGGGCTAGCGCGCGCGGCAACCCCTGTGAAAAGGTCGTTCGACCCCCAAAGGGGTCGCGACCCACAGGTTGAGAACCGCTGGCCTAATGTGTTAGAAGACCCAGCCTTCAGAAGCCTACATTGGTACCGAGTTGCATTGGTAGATCTCTTGGGAAGCGACCAGAAGTTCTTACTAGAATTCAAGATAATTTCTGACTTTTGGTTTGGGGGGGGGGGTTCAGTGGCCGAGAAGATGGCCCATAAAGCCTTCAGAAGCTTCCTCAAGGTGTCAATTTCCAGGTATCTCGGGTGGCGTGGCTGTTTTTGACCTCAGTTGCTACCTCTGAATCTGCTAACACAGCAATTTCTCTCCATAGTAAGGGATGGTTCCAATTCCGGGATTCCGGAAAGCTCGTTTCATGTGCTGTTTTTGACACCTGGTTGGCACCTGGTTTCTTCAAAACTTCTTCCTTCGGGCCCTTGCTCACTGTCTCTGGTCTTCCTGTCTGCTGTTCTACTTGGCTTAATCTTTCTTGGAAGCCTCCGCCAACCTTACAAAAGGCATCTTTCCAGCGTGCCAAAGCTTGTGCGGGTTGGGGAAGAGGTCACGCAAACTCACGTGTCTCTTATCTCCCCGCGGATGCCGTGATCATGATTACGCTCTCTGACTCACCTTCACGAGAGCTTCCAGACGGAGTTCGCCTTGCCCCTGGGCCGCTGTCACGTCTATGGATTGTAGAGTTCCAGGGTACCGAGCAGAACTGGATTCTTCTCCTGAAGGAGGCCAGGTTCTTTCTATCTTGCTTCTGCCCATTTCTCACCCGGATGGTGGGAAGCCAGGGAGATCTTTGAGGTGCCGGTGGCTCACTTGGATAACAAACAAGGATTCAAAGCTGGAAAGGTCTTAGCTGAATCAGATGGGAAATGCGTTCTTCTGCACAAGGTAGAATGGATCTTTTGGGGACAATTGGGGGGTGGTGGTGAGGTGTTTTTGAGGAGTCTTTGTGTGTGTGTGTGTGTGTGTGTGTGTGTGTGTGTGTGTGATATGAGAGAGAGAGATGTGGCTTCTTCTAAACCTGAATTTGGGTGGAGAATGCCAACAGAGATGATAGACATAGAACAGATAGACACACTATGTTCTATGGAACAACCGCCTAATCCCGAGATAGCTTATGTTCCTCTCTCTGCTGGTTCAGAAAACCGCCAGATAATGGTACCTACACAGTTTCATCTTCCAAGCATGAGAACATCAAACAGCGGAGAGACAGTCCCTGAATCCTAGTTTACTCCTTGTCCAATTATCTTCTGTGGGATGGATGAAAGTTCTGGATCCACCACAGTTGAGCCAGGAAGGGGCTCAACAAAAGTGGCCATGGATCAGGGCGGCCCTTTTATGAACTGTGGACTTCAACTCAGGAATGTTGCTGGCTCGGGAATTCTGGGAGTTGAAGTCCACAGGTCGTCAAGGGGTCATAATTGCCCACCCCTCAGAGGTGGTATTCAGCCGGTTCAGACCGGTTCAGGCGAACCGGTTGTAGCAACTCAGGAATGATGCTGGCTTGGGAATTCTGGGAGTTGAAGTCCACAGGTCGTCAAGGGGTCTTAATTGCCCACCCCTCAGAGGTGGTATTCAGCCGGTTCGGACCGGTTCAGGTGAACTGGTAGTAGCGACCTGCCGTCCTATTTAGGCATGTTTTGAAGCCGCGTGCATGCGTGCAAGCTGCGTGCACAAGCAAAGCGCATGCGCAGAAGGCTGCACACATGCGCTGAAGGCACACGCACACATTTGCGAACTGGTAGGGAAAGTAAGTGAATGCCACTCCTGCCACCCCTGCCATAGTTCTTCCTACCACGGGAGGTTTTCTTCTGCTTTGATGCATCCTGTATTCGAAACCACACAGCCCAAGAGATTCCTTAGCTCTCCTGTGAAATTTTGAGATACAAAATGGAGAAACTCCACCTTGGAAAACGGATGAATGATTAGGCTTGGTGTAAAGCATCTTCCTGTGTCCCTGAATGAGGGACCCTAAGAAAGCCAGCACTTGGACTCGAAGAGACCGATCCACCATGATGGCCCATCTACTCAACAGTCCTCCCTGTTCTACTACAACAGATAGTATTTCTATTTAAATTCCTGGGGGAGTGAATAAATCCAGAAAAACGAATTTGATACAAACCAATGTCTTCTTGGTTGGCCAAGACACGTTTCCCTCTGAGGAAGGGAAGGAGCTACCCCTTCAACAGAGGGATAATGCACTCGGTGAAGCAAGATTGAGTTTGCTGAGAAGAATGGATGCTGAGAAGAGAAAATAATCACAGGGTGGAAACAAGGGGCGGGTGTGATGTCGGAATACTGGAAGAGAGCAAGCCAAGACATTTCACAGGCTCTCCCACCCCCCTTCTCTTCTGCATCACAAACCACACAATTAGGAGCTGCAAACCCCTGGGATTTGGCCAGGCTGGTAGGTGGGTGGGTGGGTGGACGGACAAGTTGGCCCCATGGTTTGCTGCACTTCCAGGAAACAGCTTAAAGGAACCATTGTCCCGTTCTACCACCAGAATGAACTCCAGAAGAAACATTTATTTTCTCTCTCTCTCTCTCTCTCTCGCTCTTTTTTTTTTTTTTTGGCTCACCCTTACTTCCAGATTGACTAAATTCTAAGTCCTGGATCTTGGCTTATTGATATTTTTTCCTCTTGAGTGCCTGGCTGTATGTGCATAGTTATGGGGCCTGGGGGTGGGGGAGGGCGAGTTAGCCTGCTAACTTATGCTGGAGATTTATTCTGGACTATATTTCTTTCAAAGCAACGCCTTTCAAACAGAGGAAAAACAGACCTTGACAACATGCTGTGGAACTCTTCCTCAGAGCCATGGCTAAATCTCTACTGTTAGACAGTGTGAAATTTGTGCAGTGCAATGTGAAATGAACTCCAGATACAAAGTGGGAGGGACCATGGAAAAGGAACTTCCTTCCTTCCTTCCTTCCTTCCTTCCTTCCTTCCTTCCTTCCTTCCTTCCTTCAGAACACAACACCTTCCTTCCTTCCTTCCTTCCTTCCCTCCCTCCCTCCCCTTCCTTCCATCTCCCTTTTTCCCGTTCCCCTTTTCCTCCTAGTTGATTCAGCCTTCCATCCTTCCAAAGTCAGTAAAGTGAGATTGTTGGGGGCAAGAGGCTGACTCTGTAAACCGCTTAGAGAGGGCTATAAAGCACTATGAAGCGGTATATAAGTGCTGTTGCTATTAGATGCATTGAGGTCAGAGGACTGATGGGCAGAGACTGGCGTTTTTGTGCACCCTGCTTTCTGCATTTGAGGGTAGAGCTAGATGACCTCTAAAACCTCTTCCCCTGGGCCTAACTTACAAAATGAGCCCCCAGATTGATGGAGAAATAGTTCAGAAGTTGAACGGATAAAAGCAATGAGATGAAGTTGCTAATTTAACAGTGGTTGTCCAGCGACTCTCCGAACAGTAATGTAACATAGACTTCAGGCCAAAGAGTGCTCCCATCCTGTCTTTCTGCTGTCGTAGTGTCACTTTCTCCTGGCTTAGTAATTGATGCTTCTGTCTGGGATGGCAGGCTGGTGTTTTAATCTCCGTTTTTCCTTTTTTTTTTTTTTTTGCAGGGCGACAATAGATGAGGTAGAAACAGATGTTGTGGAGATAGAAGTCAAGCTTGATAAGGTAAGAAGGAAAAAGTTCTTCTCAAGAACCCATAGTCAGTTGATTAATTAATCAGATTAGAGCTTGAGAAGACCTTCTTGGAGGTCTTCTAGTCCAACCCCCTGCTCAAGCAGGAGAGCCTGTACCACTTCAGAAAAGTGGCTGCCCAGTCTCTTCTTAAAAACCTCCAGTGATGGAGCACCCACAACTTCTGAAGGCAACTTCTGTTCCACTGGTTAATTGTCCTCGCTGTTAGGAAGTTTCTCCTTAATTCCAGGTTGCTTCTCTCCTTGATTAGTTTCCATCCGTTGTTTCTTGTCCTGCCTTCTGATGCTATGGAAAATACGTTGACCCCCTCCTCTCTGTGGCAGCCCCTCAAATACTGGAACACTACTATCATGTCCGTCCCCCCAGTCCTTCTTTTCTCCAGACTAGCCACACCCAATTCCTGCAACCGTTCTTCATATGTTTTAGTCTCCAGTCCTTTAATCATCTTAGTTGCTCTTCTCTGCACTTTTTCCAAAGTCTCAACATCTTTTTTGTAATGTGGTGACCAAAACTGGATGCAGCATTCCAGGTGTGGCCTTACTAGGGCTTCATAGAGCCTTGGCCAGCAGGAAAAACCAGGGGTGGGATCATCCTGAATGTGGAAGGTAGAAGGTTGAGGATGGGCTGCATGCAAATAACAACAACAGTGTAATAGTGGTACCCATTGTCATCAGGGCACTTGGCACCATGTCCAAGAATTTTGCAAAATACTTTTATTTATTATTTACATTTCTATGCCGCCGAACTCCCAAGGGACTCAGGGCGGCTTACAGCAAAGATATAAAAAACATTAAAAAAAAAACAATTTAAAAACCCATGCACACCATTCATGGCCGGATCTCACAGGCTTACAACAGCGAGATCAACGGCCCCAGGCCTGCCGGAAAAGCCAGGTCTTCAATGCTTTCCGGAAGGCCAATAGGGTGGGGGCAGTCCGGATCTCAGGAGGTAACTGGTTCCAGAGGGCTGGGGCAGCCACAGAGAAGGCCCTCCCCCGCGGGCCCGCCAGCATCAAGTTGCAGCTTCCTGCTGTAGCGCCAGCGGAGCTGCAAAAAACTGTGCCACTCGGAACATCGTACATTTTAAGAAGGTACTTGGTTGATACCTAGGAGGCTGGCAGCAACCCGTATCAACCATTAGCGCCAGTCAATGGTATTTGTGATACATTTTTAAATGTTCAGTTGACTGAGTTTCATGTTTAATGAATAAAAGATAATAATAATAATAATAATAATAATAATAATAATAATAATAATAATAATAATAATAATAATAATGGCTAGAGAGTAAACTTTCCTGAAAACAAGGAAATGAACAAATGTTCTAAACAATCTAAAATCCTGACCATGCATCAAGCTCCATTGTGTCCAAGAATTTTACAAAATAGATCAAGAAATTGCAGCTTCCTGCAATAACACCAGCGGGACTGCAAAAGACTGCGCTACTCGGAACATCGTATATCTTAAGAAGATACTTGGTTGATACCTAGGAGGCTGGCAGCAACCCGTATCAACCATTAGCACCAGTCAGTGGTATTTGTGATGCATTTTTAAATGTTCAGTTGACTGAGTTTCATGTTTAACGAATAAAAGAGATAATACTAATTTTTAATAGATGGGTGTGGCCAGTCAGGAAACACTTATTCGCTTAAGTGCAAATTGTGCGTGCTGCAGCTGGCACATGTGGTTCTTCCGAATAGCGCACCTCTGCCAAGCCTCTGTTTTTGGTTGTGGGAGATGGATATGCCACAATTAGTGTGAACATCTAATTGCATCTCGGGACTCTCTCCCCCCCCCCCAACTCCTCAGAAGAGCTCCTGTTGCAAATAACACACAGCTTTGCGTTAGCTTTCGGTCAAAACCAAACCGCACTGCAGAAATTGCCACGTTGCAAAAAGGAGCTCGCCTCCTCGCTCTTCCAGAGGCTGCCTCCCAACTGCCCATCTGGCCGCCAGATGTGACCGGGAGCTGCATCTGTTTGCTTTTGTTCCCTGGAATCAGATGCAACAGTGCAAAGAAGGTTGCCAGCAACCTAGCCTTGCCTTGGCAGATGCTGGGAACAGAGCGAGCAGGGGTCTGCCCTCGGATTTTATTTCTTGTCTGGCCCTTGCAAGCCCTTTTTGTCTTAAAACCAAACTTTTTGAAAGATTCCAAGCGCTGGAATCTTTTTTCCCCCCCATGGTGGAATTGCAAATCTGCCTTTTCCCCAGAACGCAGGACACAACTGAATATAATTTCTGGTATCGTTTGTCACTTGTGCTCCAGGGGCAGTCACTAGAGGTTTAGAATTCCATTTCCTTGAGCAAAGGATTCTGGGAATTGTAGTCCAAACATCTGGAGTGCTGTTAGGACTCTGTCCAAACGGTTGGGTTGGTTAATATAAACAAGCCACAAATCACTGTTTAATGTATATATGACTGCCAGTATACGTTACTGACTGCCAGTCAGTAACGGCCATAAGAGGGAGCTAGAGAACATGGTTAGTTCTCTCTCTTTTGCTGATTCATTGCTGAAGTGACTTCGTGTCTGAGAGTAAGCTCTGTGTGTAGCTAACTATCTGTGATAGTTGAAATCTTTGTTTGCTGATTAAGACAAAGAAAGGCTGGTAAGAAGACTACTGTACTTCTGAACTACTGACTGACTAAACGTGTATGATTCGGACTGTTATTTGGACTGTGCTATCTCTTTAAGTAAACTACTTTTATACACTTTAACGTTTCTGTTTAGTGACTGAATCATTACTCATATCAACTGCAATATTACGGTGAACTGTGCAAACCTTCAGGGCCCAGAGGTTACTCTGCACAATTCCTTAACAAGTGCCCACTGTACGTAGACATTGGCTGGGCAGTAAAGAACTTCAGTCCCCATTCAGCTGCAACCTTACCAAATGTACTCTTGCTGAACTGATGTGGGAACCAAAGGCCGATGGGCTGGATCATGTCATCACCAGGTGGTTTTCTTTCCTTTCTCAGCTGGTAAAGCTATGTAGCAATATGGTAGACGCCGGGAAAGCGTACATCATCACCAACAAACAGTTTGTCGGTGGAGTCCGAGATCTCTCCCAGCAGTGCAAGAAAGATGAAATGATCTCGGTAAGAAATGACGACGTGGAAAAAATTTTTGAGGGTGTACAAAATGCTGACCAAACTCAGCATGACTGAATTCAGACTTGCCTCTGCAGATTTGATGATAGGTTGTCTTTCTCGCGGACTTGGTATAGATTATTACTCTATATAAACAACAGCAGAGTAAACCGAATGCTGGCTGGGGAATTCTGGGAGTTGAAGTCCAGACAACTCAAACGTTTGTCAAGTTTTTGAAAAAACGCAGCTCTGCCATTTCTGTCCTCCCGACCTTGCTGGTTTTTCTATCTCATTCAGAGGCAACTTTTGAATTTGGCAATACTGTGCTTGGAAGTGACAGAGCATCTGATTTTGATCACACAGAGACATTATTACATTGTGGGGTTTGTGTGTGTGTGTGTGTGTGTGTGTGTGTGTGTGTGTGTGTGTGTGTGTGTTTAAAGAAACTTTGGCCAAAAGTGTTCACAAAAACAAGCAGATCCTATGAGGTTATGGTTTCATTCTTCTCATGTGAAATCACAGGAGTTAAAGGCCTTGAGATCACCTAAGATTTGCTGATCTTGCAAGATTTGGAATGTGGTTCCATTTTGTCTTTACTGGAGAATAAGAGTGATAGAAAAAGAGGCACAAGGCGACAAATGGAAGATGGATGTTGAGATAGCCATAGAATAAATATATTTTCCTGCTATTGTTTCGGCTGTCTGAAAGAGGATGGAATAATGTTATCTTTTACTCCACAGCAGGTTGAAATTACAAAAAAACAAAAACAAAAAAAAACAGATTTTGATTAAGTATTTAGAAGAAGGTCCTCAGATTTTCAGTTCTTTAATAGCAGGACAGGTTTCTTAGAAGCAGGGGTAATAGATTTATTGCAGGAGGGTTCAACTTCTGAGTTCAATAATATAGCTGCACCCACTTACTGAATTTACTCATTTCCTGTGTTGGCACAATGCAGGAAAGCAGACAGATGGATTTTCACAAAGTGCTAAGCTACTAAAGATTAACTCTGGTTAGTACAACCAAGGTTAGGGTAGTGGGTGAAAGCACCTGCTGGGTTAAATGTGTCATGTAAAAACAACATATGATTTTATATCTGAGGAACAGATTTGATGTTTGGATCATATTTGGAATTGTTTGAACACACCCCCCACTGGCCAAAATGAAAATATTATTCGTGTTATTAGTAAGCCAGCAGTGACTTAATAAGCATATTGGAGCTTATGTTTGCGATGAATGTTCTAAATAAAGGCACCAAATCAGACCTGAAAATTGCAAGCAAAAAATAACAATAACAACGATGAAAAAAAAAGGTGGGGAACACCACACAAACATTTCTAGCTCCGTGCATTTTGGGCGCAAAGAACAAATAGAAATGAAATGTTTGGCTTTTGTAACTCACAATGAAGCTATACGCACATCCACAGATTCCGCATGTAGCTAAAAATATCCGAGCCATTGGATGTCTTAAGAAATTGTGTTGTTTTCTAAAAAGGCAGAACGCGAAGCTGCTGGCTGCTCTGAACTAGGTCAGTGAGCATCCATTATTTGGGAGAGGGGAGACAGGCACGGGGAGGAGATGAGCTGGGGGGGGGGCCTTTAGGACAACAATCCAGGGGAGGCTGGTTTTCATTTAGGCACGCTGCAGCTTCGTGTGAAATAACACACCCTGTATGGAATAAACGTACATCTGACAGCCTTAAAATCACTCCTATGGCCTCTCTCAGCATTGATTCCTTGTTTTTGTATAGTTGGGTCTTGTCTTCCTCTGCAGGATGCAAAATCCCCGGGAAAACCTCCCCAGAAAATAGCTTGTGCTCCCCTTATGGCTGCCAGAGGAGACCTCTATGGAGGTGCTCAATCATCCAGGTCATGGTTGACCCAAAGGCGTTTTTTTTTTTCTTCAAGAGGCAACTGGACTTTCCTGTTTTTCTTTGAAGACATTTCGCTCGCTTCTTCAAACCGAGAAAGTCCCATTGCCTTTTGGAAAAGCACCTGTGGGACAACCATGACCTGGATGACCG